>OZ014459.1:83313-219659 GCA_963966035.1 Acleris laterana | reverse complement strand
CGGCCCGCCGCGAACACCGCGCACACGCCCAGCGCGCCCCACGGCGACACGCGGTGCCCGTACACCAGGCACGACAGCAGGATCGACGTCGCCTGCAACCCTCCAAACAGGTACTACATCAACTCTGCGCTCACCTCATTGCGTTTTCGTATTCATATAATAAATTAGAATTTACTCCACCCAGCTAGGCAGTCTATAAAAGCAAAAGCGAGGCAATGGGGATAAGCTCGGATGTAACGAAGGCCTTTGATAGGGTATGGCACAAAGCGCTTGCGTCAAAAGTGCCTGCTTATGGATTCCTTGACGGATTTTACAAACGGGCAGTATTTTTTGTCACGGGATCACGGTATGAACCATTTTAAAGTGACCATCAAAAGCCCATACATAAAATCACTGCCCGTGAATGTCGGTGTACCGCAAGGCTGTGTATTGTACCCCACGCCGTTCCTTCTGCATATTAACAATATGGTGCAAATCATAGCACGGGTTAAACGTTCTCTAGCCCTTTATAGGATGAATTATTTGATTATTGCAATTTATTTTGAATTCTAATGTATAGAACAATAATGCACTCATTCAAACACAACATAGGGTTTCAAAAGAGACCGCTAGCCCATAAAGGACTAGGCTACAAGCTATCTCTGTCGAATGGACACCGAATAGTAGCGAATAAAACTTGTGTCTGACTTGTGTGTGTTGTTGTCATGTGTCTGATATGTTACTGATTTAAGTGTCAAAATAAGACAAATTGAAAGATCTTGCCTTCTGAATACACACGTCAAAAATGTCTAAGGATCATAAATATCGCCCCCTTAGTAGTAACACACCAGTCCGAGGGCCCCCTCGTGACTTGGATCCAGTCCCGTCCCCGCGGTACCTGTCGCAGCGTCATGATGATGGTGAAGACGACGGCGCCGAAGCGCGCGATGGTGCGGTAGATGAGCAGCTGCCCGATCGCCGAGCTCGCCGAGAGCAGCACCACGTCGCTCGCGAACTGCCCGTGCTGTGGACACAACGGATTTCAACGTTGTTGAAGGAAAAGAAGCGGAACTAGCGTCACTTTTCTGTTATACCTACTTGCGATCTGTATTAAGTGGAGTGGAGTATTAAGAGGCACCGCTGTTCCAAACATGGTGACTTTTGGTAATTAATCGGAGGTACACCATTTTTTTTTTTATGGCATAGAGAAGACAAGCGAGCACACAGGCCGCCTGATGGTAAGTGGAAACTGTGACCCATAGACATTCGCGTTCACAAGACTGCAATGCAATCCTAAGACTGCAAATGCGTTGCCAACCCTGAGGACTAAGATGGAATGCCTCTATGCTAGTCATTTCACCGGCTGTCTTATCCCCAAACCGGAACACAACAATGCGAACACTGCTGTTTGGCGGTAGGTTAATGGATAAGACGGTGGTAGCGATCCGGACGGACCCTGCACAAGGTCCTACCACCCGCAACAAAGTACGAAATTGACCTGAGCGTGCAGATTCGTGAACAACTTCTATGTGCCACGGTAATGTGTAACTACATAAAAGTCTCATAGCGATGTGACACTCACCTGCAGCAGCTCCCACCTCGGTGCCCCAGCTGTCGCCGGCGGCTGGTGCAGCAGCGCGGCGCCCGTGAGCACGGTGGACACCAGGTTCACGGCCAGCACCATGTGCAGCGGGGACACCCTGGTGCGCGCGAACAGCCGCGCCTGCCACGAGGACGTGAAGCTGTCGCAGCACATGTACAGCGCCAGTAGCGTCACGCCCCACACCAGGGAGTATGAGCCCACTGCAGAGGAAACCTCATGAAAATAGGAGACCAAAGAAGTAGAGCGAGTGACAGTAAAATACGGATGTTGATTGCTGCAGCATCATACGTTTAAATGGACAAAGAACAAGCTACCACAAGGACCGACCTATCGGAATGTGATGGTTCGTTCACAATTTGATAGTTTCACAGATATATTACAAAGTATCAGTGATTGATAATGATACGGTGAGACATGCTCGTGCGCTGCTGACCTCCGTAGTCGGTCTTGCTGGAGAGCATGAAGAGCACCATGCCCGCGGAGATGAGCGAGGCCGTCACGTACTCGTACAGCTCGTACTTGTGCCCCGACACCGCCTTGCCCATCAGCATCACCGGGATCACCTTGCACGACTTCGACAACACCTGCAGACATTCAACCAACATATTTTGCAAGGTAGAATGATATATAAATAGCCTTAGATCTTTTATTTCGAACCACAAATATCTATAATAAGTATGTTAGTAATGGAAGATGGAATGATAACGTGTATATTATAAGTTCAATATTTGTATCTGTATCTGTCTAGGGCTTCGAAGCTCCCAAATAAATGGATTGATTTAGACATCGTTATTTTTTAAAGAAAGTTAGGTCAATTTCTAATACCATGACACAGTGGTCATAATTTGTTTTCCTCAGTCAAAGTATGCTAATAATTATTTGCATCGGGATATCTTACATTATAGGTAACATGATAATAACTCGTTAATATTTACCCCACCTGGTTTGTTAATACTAGCCCCGGAGATACCCACAACGGATTTTTTTTTAATTTAAAATTAAAGCAAAGATAAATAAAAAATAAAATAAAAATGATTTATTCAGTAACTTAAATTAAGTAACAATATCTGTGCTGGTGCCTCTTTTTAAGTATACATGATACTTGTGTTAAGAGAACACCGCTCCTCCACACGTTGTATCTAACAAAAAAAAAAAATTAGTAATAAGAATAGGTGTAGGGACATCTAGCGGTTGGCGAAAGCCTAACATTTAACATATTCAATCATTTCAAGAATAGAAAAATAATAATAATAATAATAAGTCTGTGCAATTGCTGACGAGGTCATAATGACAAATAATTACCGGAAATATATTCTGAGGGATGACACGGTTGATATTTGTCGAGCATGCCGTTGCCCCGGCGAGTCCCTCAGACATATAATTTCCGGTTGTTCGCATTTGGCCAACAGCGAGTACTTGCACAGACATAACCTTGTGGCCAGGATCATCCATCAGCAACTTGCTCTTCAATATGGTCTTGTTGAGTCTGAAGTGCCGTACTATAAGTACACACCGACGCCAGTTCTCGAAAATGGTCGTGCTACGCTCTATTGGGATCGATCTGTCATCACGGACAGGACTATTGTCGCCAATAAGCCTGATATCGTTTTGATAGATCGATCTCAACGCCGGGCAGTGCTCGTTGACGTCACCATCCCGCATGATGAGAACCTCGTGAAGGCTGAGAAGGACAAACTCAGCAAGTACCTTGACTTGGCTCACGAGGTGACCGCCATGTGGGATGTTGACTCGACGATCATTGTCCCAATAGTTGTTTCGGCAAACGGTCTTATAGCGAAGAGTCTTGACCAACACCTCAAGAGACTCTCGCTAGATGGCTGGATCAAGGGCCAGATACAGAAGGCAGTACTTCTCGACACGGCACGTATTGTGAGGAGGTTCCTCTCTCTGCAGCCCTAACCACCGGTAGCTTGAGCCCTGCCCCGCTGCCGGCGGCATTCGTAGGTTAGGTTTTTTATAATGTTTATTTTTTATATTAGTATTGTTATTTTACTTTTATAATTGAATATTTATTGTAAAAAACCTAATTTACAGAAAATTAAATAAATACTTAAAATAATAATAATAAAAAATTAACAATAGATAGAGTACCTACTAACTTAGTGGGTTAAAAAAGTAAGCCACATTGTACTAAATTGTGTATGCGTGTGTGTGTGTATGTGTGTGTGTGTGTGGTAAGGTAAGGTTCATGAAAATCAGTTGTTCCTTTAAGGATATATTGATTAGGGTTCGCCATAATGTCGGAGGTTTTTTCTATTTAATCAAGCAATATGAATGTACCTGCATAGGGAAGCTGACAAACTTGAGCGCTTCATACTGGCACCAGGCGCTGACGATGTTGGTGAGCGAGCAGTAGGAGAACTGGTAGAGCGGCACCGGGAAGATGGGCGCGCGCGTCCACAGCAGGCGGCCGAGCGCCACGCAGCTCGCCAGCAGCCGGTTCAGGAACACCAGCAGCTGCGAGTCCGAGAACCGCACCGAGCTGCCGTCCGCCAGCGTGTACGTCTGGAGGACGGGGCACAGTCAAAGATAAAGATAAAAGATAAAGATAAAAATAAAAGATAAAGATAAAAGATAAAGATAAAAGATAAAGATAAAATATAAAGATAAAAGATATTTATTCAGGAGGTGGAGGAACAACCGCAGGGATGTTATACCTGTCTCAGGATGATCCCTAGTAGGCTTGAGTCGATCAAGAACTAGGAACTAAAAGGAATGAATTCCCATCATGGACCGAAACAAAAGATATTTTCTGGACTACTAGTCATAGAGATGAATTCTAGAGATAAATTGCGAGTGATTTAAGACTGCGCCGAGCGTACGCCGAATGTACAGTGGCGCCCTCATTACTTTTATTGTGTTTTCTAATAAACTAAAGTATTTTCTTGAAATTGGACGTAATGTTTTTGTACTACAAATGAAAACACAACTTACAGGCTATATCATTTAGATTAATATCAATTCACTTTCGAGTTATTAACTTAACGGAAAAAAGTGGCCACCATTCCCGTTAAGCTGACTACTCAAAGGGTATTTGTTATTAAACTTTGTAACATATCCCATAAATTGTGTTTTTACTTGCACTACAAAAACATTTCGTCTGATTCCAAGAAAATTCTTTAGTTAACTAGAAAACACAATAATAGTAATAAGAGCGCCACTGGACGCTCGGCGTTTGCTCGGCGCAGTCTTCATTTTCGGGTAACGTCTGATACCTACGGACGATTTTTCCTGGACTCCTAGTCGTAGAGACGAATTCCAGAGATACGTAGTATGTGAATTTATTTTCGGGAAACGCCTGATGCCTATACGGTCGATATTTTCTGGAATCATGTGGATGAATTCCCAGAGTTATTTCTACGTGTGATTTTATATGATCTTTTCTGTGGGGCTATTATGACGTATCTGTGCAATTCATTTTACGCTGAGAGAAAAGGACACAGTTATGTAACTGCTATAAAAAAAATAAAAAATAAAAATTGTTTATTTCGTGTAACCAAATGACACATTAGCTATAGCTCCGTCCCTTTCGCTCACCGTAAAATGAACTGCATAGTCATGTCATAATAACCCCCCTGGTCTCCTAGTGAGGGTCACCTGCGTCATGATCTTCTCCTGCAGCAGCCCCCACACCAGGTAGGCGGCCATGAGCCCGCTGAAGCACAGCGCCAGCTCGGCCGCCTCGCGCCGCGGGCTCTCCTCCACCTTCGGCGCGTCGGTGGTCGGGAGCCTCTCGCCCGGGTCCCCGAACAGGGCGAACAGGGTGCGGTAGAAACAGGATGAGTTGCCTGGGAACACAGGGCAAGTTTCTTAACGCAAATATCCAAGACTAGCTTGTGCCCGTGTTTTGTTCGTGTAGATTTCGATTATGTTTAATCCCTCGGGAAATTTTAATTTTTTCGGGATAAAAAGTAGCCTGTTTGTGAATTCGGGGTATAAGCTATCTCGATTTCGAATTTTATACAAATCCTTCCAACCGATTCAGTGTGAAGGAGTAAAAAACCAACACACACACAAACTTTCACATTTATAATATTAGTGGGATACTTATTGCGTTACTTCTTGCAGTATCAAAATTAAATGGAAAACTTAAGTCAACATGTAAAATACCTTGGAGTAGTAATTGCCTTTAAAATATGATTTTAACTATGTGGAATGACCGATCCACGAGTGTGTACAGCCGGCCTTATAAGTAGCTGCACCATTTATCGCTTGTCGTAATACCTTGTCGCTTTTGACAGGTTAGTGCAGGGTTCAAACATAACGTTAAAGTGATAAAGCACTAAAGTGTGTAGCTACTACGGCCGACCGTACAGTACCCAATAAATATGTCGAGCATACTGAGAAGAACTGTGTTTTTAATTTTCATTTGTCATGCTTGTCATTTGTTATCAAATATGAAGTTTTATGACAAGGGCTGTATTATGAACAACATACATACTCGTACACATACATAAGCTCACGCCTTTTTTCCCAGAGTGGGGTAGGCAGAGCTACAGAATTACTAACAACTCTAAAAACTTGTTAATAATTCTGTAACCACATTTTGCACAATTTGGCTAAGATACGAACATATCCGACCGTTCGTATTTTTACATAAGAGACAGCCTTTATTCCTTTAGTTATTATGAACAATTTCCTGCACAAGAAGACTTGGAAGGTTATTGTTATATTATAGCCGTATGTTCGACGCGTGTCTGTTTATTACCACACTTAAATAAGTTTCACTTATAACTAACTGAATAACTAACGATGTTAACAAATCTAGGAAGTAGAAGTGTCAGCAAAAATTATTATTTAAAAAGTTTTTTCTAATACTAATATTATAAATGCGAAAGTAATTGTTTGTCTACATGTCTGTTACGCTTGCACACCTACCGCTGAACCGATTTTAATAAATTTGGTACCTATTAAAATGCATTGAACCCCAGAAAAGGACAAAGGGTACTTTTTAGGCCGAAAACTTAGACAGGTCCCGAGGAAACAGCGATAAACGATGTCTACGAATTTAATATTTATTGCTTTATATAATGCTAGATTAAGTAGTACCATTGTAATATGTTTAAAAAATGACTGACTGCTGAGTTTCTTGCGGCGTTTCTTCTCAGCAGTGTCTCCTCTTGGGAAGCGCTGGTAGATTCTTGACGTGTAAAAGTGCCCGTACGGCCTACTTACTGAATAAATGTCTTTTATCTTTTTTATCTTTTTTACGTGGACGCGTTGCTCAATAAGTTGGTCTTTGCTTAGCAGGTCAAAGTAATATTACAGCCGGGTAGTCGTCACATCTCTATTCACCGTATAACTCCGCCACATTGTTGAATTCTTGATATAAAACGACGGTTATTGTTATCCACCGGGTTTATCGGCGAGTGATCAAATACCCGCAGACTCATTAGGCTTATCTCGACGCTAATCGCTACATGAACTAATTTAGGCCTTTTAGCCGAAGCACTATAAACAATGAGGTATTTAAACGTTGTTATTTCCTTACAGGCCATTTATTTGTAACGATAGTAAAAAGGGATATCAGAGGGTATATAATGAAATTTTTGGTCCTGTCAAGTTCCAGGGAGCGCGAAGGACAAAGTTTTATGACAGCTACCAGCTTTTGCCCGCGACTCCGCCCACATCGAAGTCGTTGGTCGCTATTTTCTCCGTCTGCAAAATGTGATTCTCAAAACCACTGACGGTCGCTATCTGTGACGTTTCTAGTAGTTAATTCGCAAAATATAGATATGGTCTCTAAAAACAATTTTCCTCTGGCATTAACCGACGTTGCCCTTACTACCTTGTTTAAACTAACCATCCTGAACTGAAATAATATTGTCGGATTAAAATCGCCGAGATGCTTTAAGGTACCTTTTGACAGAAGGCCTGTTGGGTGCCAGGACTGTATGATAAGAACTTTTTAAACTGGTCCTTTCTGTTAAACACATCTCTTTGCTAATCGGGTCACATCAAAAAATTCGGTTTCGGACCTTTCGAACGGTCATTTCGGAATTAGGTATTTTTGGGAAACGGGTATCAAGCCAAACGCATTTTTAAGCGAAATCAAATTTTGGGAACCACTTATATCGGGAAACGGATAATTAAGAAAACGGTAGTGACGGGGAAGTGTGTTTACAGAACGGTCCGAAACCTACATTTCGTACTATACCTGGTTTCTCAAAGTAGTTGGTCCTCTGTATGTACTTGTAGACGATGAAGCAGGGCAGCAGCACCGTGGAGTAGCCCGCCAGGTTCAGCAGAAGCCGGAACAGCCTGCGTCAACAAACAAACAACGACTGGCTACTTCACAGCGGAATTATACTGCATTGTGTTTACGTCTTTACATCCTGCCTTACGTTACAGATGTTACGGGCAATTGTAAATCGGATGATCTTCACATTATCTCCACTTATTTGGTCATATTGATGCTCTCACGCGTAGTTATATAGCACAGTAATAAAACTAAGGATGCGTTTTTCAGAATTTGGGACGGAACTCTAAAAAAATAATTATGACATACAAATTTTAATCAGCTCCATATGAATAAATTTGAAGTAGCAACATGCTGGACATACCACGAGTACTGTAGGGAGGAGAGGTAGCCGGTCTCGTCGTAGGCCATCAGCAGCGCCAGGTAGAGCCGGGTGGCGAGGAACGTCAGCAGCGCGCTCGACGCCCCCACGCACCTGCAACACACACACACGTATAAGTACAGATGTAGTGAATAATCCTTTCCCATCGGTTTTAGTCGGATAACTTCGTATTTATCTTGCTTTCTCAGTTGGCTTATTGATGGGTACTGAAGCTGATTGAGAAATATAGATAAATACGAACTAATCCGACAAAAAACGATGGGAAAGGATTATTCACTACATCTGTACAATTATTTTATAATTCCATTAAAGCATAACCACCAAAACGGCCAGAAAATCGCGTTGGAATCGATCTATTCATTCAGGAGTTCACGTTGAATTCATAACACCCGACTGCGCGACGCAAAGGATGGTAATGTGTTTATCAGCCGATATATGTATGAATGTTTATTCCTTTGTGCTGTTCTAAAAACGAAACGGTTCTTTTGTCAATAAATTTGTCTTAATCTTGTGAGCGCAACTAAAGATATGAGAGTAATCAAAATGCAATATGGCGACAACCAGACGCCATTTTTTTATTAATTTGTCAAAATTTGAATAAATGCTAGGAATTCTCGGTAAAAATACAGGAAGCAACCAAATACGCTGAAATATTAATATTGCTAGAGTGCAATTTTATCCACGGCTTGCAATTTTAATTAAACGTAATACTGTGAGAGTAGAATTTATAAGTTTACTCATACTGATTATGCATACTCTAAGCATCTCACAGTTACAATACAATACAAATATTCTTTATTGAACACCACAGACAATGACAGCATAGAAATTAGAAAGTAAATATAAAAAAAGTTACAAAGTAAGTCTACAGGCAGGCTTATTGCTAAATAGTGATCTCTTCCACCCAACCTTACAGAGAAAAGAAGTTAAAGAAAACAAAATAAATTGGCAAATGAACCTTAAATTACAAATAAATAAGAAATATACATAACAATTGTCATTGGGAATGCTTTGAAATTCCAAATATTCATCAGTCTTTGTAATTTTTTTTTCTGAAACTCATGTTATTATTTACTGCAAACCACCTTAACTAATCAATAAATCTATTTAAAGGAAAAACTAATCATTACAATGTCAAATATAAAAAATATATGGTGTAGATATAATTAATGCCTATTTTAATTGCTACATGTACGAGTAGGTTAGGTTACATAATATTTTGAAGGTATAGTGGCCTTCTCTAAATATAGCAAATGGCGGAATGCCCCAGCGCATGGCATTAATACGCAATATGCGACAAAAAAGTTGCACTGGAAAATATTCTTTTGAATTGAAACTTGGAATAATCAGGATTATAACTATTTTGGACTTCAGCTGTACCCTACTTGAATGCTACATCAAGTAGGGTAGTAGGTGTGTCAAGGGCTAGATATGCAGATGGTTCAGTGCCAGGCTGTCTGATTTATATACAAACTGGGTTCATTATAATGGGTTGATGGCACCAAGTGTGTTGAAGATGATATTGACATTAGAGAAGCAGAAATAGACAACTTTGGCAAATCAGGACCACGCTGTATTGTCACCTCTGTGTAACTTTTGTTTTATATTGTTATATAAGGTAAAGTCACCAGTGGTCTGCCAGAGACCTGTAGTCGGCCTCTGTCTATACTGTTTATGAGTGGGAAGAGTACGAAAGATATATTTACCACTCTTCCCACTCATATAAGGTCCACTGACAACTGGTGACTTAACCCTACGTTAGTCTATAAGCAATTTGTAAAAAAATATGAGCCTTGTTGCCCAAACTAAAAAGATATTAATCTTATAGCCATATGCAGCTATTCAAACAGTTTACTACTGTATTATACAGGCAAACACATCAGGATTTTTGAATGATTGGTTTTCAATTACGCATAGTCAGCTGGCATCACACGCACACTCCATATATTTCCTTAAAAACATTTGATACTTTTTACACTGGGAGAAAATGTGACCTATCCTATGGGGATAATGGTAACCTTCAACTAGACAAGACGAATTTACTACTAGCCTGAACTAGCGTTGAAAGAGTAGAGACCTAAATGACAAATATTAGAGCGGGCCCTAGCTTGTCGTGTGGCAACTGAACAAAGACTTTTCCCACAACAAGCAATTGTATGAACCTTCCTACTAAAGTGTAATTCAATCTGAAATGTAAACACTAAGATTGAGTTAATTTATAAATGAATTCAACCGAGGAATAAATGGCAGCAGACCACTATGTATGTATAGTAATTAACTAAAAGTGACAATTAACTGAACATTCATGAGCGATCAGCAATTGTTGCACTTTATAGTTGATTTGCAGCAACACTAACATTTATTACATCGTGGGCACAACATTTTTAATAGAAATAAACCCGGGCTTTAAATACAAAAAACTAATGCCAGAAGCACTCATATCAAGCCAAACCTATACGCTAAACTATCGTTAAGTATGAAAAATTGCAATATTACTTACACAATTACTATTTTCGACCCCATCGTTACTTTTTGTATGGGTACCACTCTAAAATTTTGATCCTTACAGAGGGCTAACTTATTAAAACGGGCCGATATCGATCAAATTTAAATTATAACCCATATTAGAAATTAGTATATTTCTAAATGTTCGTTCACGTAAAACCGTTCCGTCGGCAGGTCCGATATGACATGACAGACGTCACTAACGTAACGTCAAATGTGTCGAGCCTATTTGCACACCACTGCGTGACTTGCGTTCCTATTTACGCATAGATTTTAGTTTTTTAAGTCGTGTTTGAGTCTTAGGTTAGTTATGTTATTAGATATGATACGTAATTTTTAATGTTTTTTAATTAACTTCTAATTTGACATTATTTATTTGAATATTTTTTTACGTAAATTCAACTTAAGTCAGTAAGTAAGTTAAAGCGATCAGAGAATATTTTTTTAATAATTATTTACAATCTAAACATTACTATAAATAGTATATCTCTGCTTAATACTATTCGCAATAATAATAATTTTCTGAAACATGTGATTTTATTGAAAAATAGCTGTATGTGTCCAATAGAACGTAGAAATATCTAAAATGAATCCTTTTTTTTTAATTTAAATCATGCCACGATTGACCCGACTGCATAGTTTTTGTTCAAATAATATTATGAGAATAAAGCAATGATATTCACTGGTAAGTTAATACATAAAGTAAATTGCTGCCTAAGTAAGTATATAAAACTTTGGTATGAACCAAATTGATATTGTTTATCCTTCCGAATTAAAATGATTGCATTATGATGATCACTATGATAAGCCTAAGTATATCAAAGCAGCATAAAGGTACAATAAGCGCCCGCGAAAGCAGCACAAAAAAGAAAAAATAAACACGACACGTCAGTGTAATTTGTAAATCCGCATGTTTTTGTAACTAGGTACTATTATTGGAACCGCTTTTTAAACTAAACAACATTTTTTAAACATATATGGAATCAGAATATATTTTTAACCATGCTTTGGGTTGAGGCGGCTATGATCCTGGTGGAGTTCTTGGCCGCTGTGTGTGCGGTGGCGGTGTGCGGGCCTTGCTTCCTGGCGTGCGTGCGCCGCTTGGTAATATTATAATTAATAAAGTCAACTCCGGAATAGGCGGGTATCATCTTCATCGTTACGACGCCCGATAGCCCGCATGGTTGTAGCAACCCATTGACGAGTTGTATTGACATTATTGAGGCGAGAGCTATTGCAGCGATGCAATGTATCACGAAAAGCATGAGGGCTATCGCGCAATGAAACTAGGCCTTTATACGGGCCCGGGACATTGACAGTGTATTCTTTAAGAGGACAAACAGCCTGGTGTGTGTCAGGGCTCTTACTTATGCGAGGTTCAACTAACGTAAGGCTCAAGGCATGACTTATCTTATAACTAAGGTGGCATTAACACGTTTCACTTAGTCTAGCTAGTATTTCCGAACGCCTCCTTCCTTCCTTCCTTCCCTTTCTTAAATCGTGCCCCAAAAAACGCGTAGTGTAATACCCCTTTTATCCATAAACGCGACGGGACAATCCACTAGGCTCCACCAACTCCATCTACTAGTTGAGCGAACAGCACTCTGGGGTTCGCTATGATCCACAGGTGGTCTGGGAGGATCTTGTGGCACACGCAAGTCTTGTAGGATTCACCGTCTGCGCCACCAGTGGATCAAACAACACTCATCCCAACTCTCTGTGGAGCAGACGGTGCATCCTAAAAGAGTTGCAAGTGCCACAGGATCCTCATACGACCGGTGAAACATAGTCAACTACAGGCGAAGAACAGGCGCTGATGTGGTGTCTCCCCAGGTAATCGGCGACGAGGCGGTGGCGCGCGGCGCGGCGGTGCGCGAGGCCGACCTGCTGGGCTGCGACGAGCCCGCCTGCCCCTACTACAAGAAGAACGTGCGCTACCTGCTGCTGCCGGTGCGGCGGCGCCCCGTGCTCGCGCGGTGAGGCTGCTCACACCAGTACATACTTATATACATATTATACAAGTGCCTTTAAACTGCATTTTATTTACGAACAACCCTAATTACTATTTAGCACAGCAGGTTATCACACCAATGCAATGTACCGAATCGTGCATGTCGCACCCCTTATACCACTGAACTGGTGGAATTTAACCATATCACCGTAGTGCTGTGCACTATATGAGGTAGGTTTAGGCTATGATAGATTTTCAACCGGCCCGATGGTCCAAAACACTAAGGAATAGGAGCCCCGCGACTGCGCAGCTCCGTCGACTCTGTTAAATTGGATTTTGAAATATAACATTTGGTCAGTTGATCCGTTTAGTGGAAAAACAAAACCTAAAAGGATAATTATGATACAAACTTTGATCCGTTTAGTTGGTCAGAGTAGAAGTACTCGTTAATAGCATCCCATATGACAAAGTATACATACGTATTGTGCATTGCATTTTTTCTTACAAGCGTTAGGCTCGTCGCTCCCGTGTTACTGTCACCAGTCTATCAGTAAGTAAGAATCATTTGTTTTACGTAGGTACACACAGCAACACATCTAGCTATACACTTCAGAAATCTGAAATATTGCATGAAAGAGAGCCGCACTAGAATCGTATGTTGTTGACATAATACACATATATACATCTCTTTCTTTTTCTCTTTGCTCTGTCTTTAATGGTTAGTTAGGTGTGATGTTGTGTGTACATTGGCGTCAGGCACCGTGCAACGCGTTCTCCTCGCTCATTCGCGAAATATATCGGAATCCCAAAATTATTCATGCAAATTAGGATATTCTTTATTATCTTCCTCTGACATTACGAATCTGGCTATTTGACAACTTGTTGAAAAGAGTAGGTAGTACCTAGTTTTGTAGTTTGAAATACTGGTATTTCGAAAATGAGCGATTTGAATGTCGGGGCGCACCGTCGTCATGATTCATTGATAACGTTTACTTACTGGTTCTCTATTTACTTTGGCGTAAAGACGACAGTGGCGTCTATTGAGTACCCGCGCAGCGTATCCGTAACAGATAGTGCCCCTTAAGACGCTCCAAAACGGGGTCGCGACCCGTGGGCCCACTACTTCAACTCGCGGCAGGGCTCCTATTTCCGAGTGATTTGCCCTTCGGACGTTTAAATATAGCTAACGAACCTTACCTACCTACTTTTGCGGAATAAAAATGGTTTCTGGCGAATTTCTGACGAAAGCGAATAGAGCAGTGGGACGAAGTAGTGGGACCACGGTCATGTCGTGACGGAGGGTGGACGGACGGACGGACACGGCGGGGCTCCTATTCCTGGGCTATTTCCTTTCGGGCATTTGAAGTTACCTAACGGACCTAGCCTGCCTAGTAACGCAAACAAAGTGGTAATTTTGCAAATCGGAAAGTTTATTTATTGATGTTCGTATTTGCTCCCTAGTCCTAACGAGATGTGGGCTTAAAGCTTCTAAAATCCTCATTACTAAAATACCAGAAGTTCATAATACCGAACTACTTTTTTTTTAATAAGATTTTCAAAACTCTATTTCTGAAATAGAGGGCAGGTAAAAAAAATTACTTACCCTAATCGGAATGTTTGTAGTATAGGATTCCAGTATGTTGAGAATCTGGTATTTTGGCAAAGACATACTGGGCGTAATCACGGAAAACCCAAGGTCGTAGATTTCACGGGCAAACCCGAAGGTTTCATAAATGTAATTACTTAATGTTATTGTGGGAAAGTTAATGCGTTACACATTCAATACAAAGAACTCCATGTCAGGTCTCTTACGCATGGAAAGAAGACAGCTTGGCACGGCGTTGCTTCGCGTCGTAAATCTCATTTATAGGTTAGGGAGCGCCAGGGGTCGGTGCGTGAACCAGGGAGTAGGTTTGGAGTAAAAAACCCAAGGTGGGGAAACTGATTTATTTTAACACCACATATGGCTATTGCTTACAGGTGAGCTATCAATATATATCAAATGAGCTGCCCGACAATGTCGCACGACGTCGCGAGGCATCAAGAGACTTGCCGCTAGACGTCGTTTGACGTCGCCGAGGACAGCGACGTGTCTTTTTCTTGAAGGGTGAAATTATAACCTAGACTGTTTGTTTTATTCTCATAATGGTCATACAATGTCTTGACTAACGAAGTATAAAAAAATACAAGAACTCACGATGGTACTCTCGAAAGCGACCGCTGAGAGCTGATCCAGCCCTGAACCAGCCAGCTGAGCTCCATACAACCCCATGGAGGCCCATATCAAGTATCCGGGGACTGCACTCCAAAAACTAAAGTCCGATGGTACGGCAGTTCTATCTCTTTCGTCCGACATTTTTGCGGATCTAATGCTTAGGAGTAAAACCATCGGGTTACGCTCGCACGAGGCGGGTGGGGGGGAGTCAGGCTGGAGGGCCCGGCGACAACCTCGTCTTGGCTGCCTCAGAGAATGCTGCAGCAGGTAGATACAGGTACCGAAGTCAAGATCGGTGGCATCCTGTTACCCATCATCTCCCCTTCGCCGACGCACCAGCTGGACACTGGGTAGGACCGCTTGGCAGCGGGATCCCCCCCCTCGCAGTGGCCCTTGGTCCTCACCGCGACGAGGGCTGTATCTTCTTTAGACGGCGTTAGTTCAAAATCTAAAATAAAGAGCGTTGTTAAAACCGGTCGGAAGCAAGTCGGATTTGCTGGATGTTATGTGGTTATGCCCCATCGAGGTTAAGGACCTACTGGTACCCAATTTCAGTTCGATAGCTTTAGCGGTTCCATAGTAATGGATAATGGCGGTTAGTCCTGACAGGCAGAGTATCAGCAACTAAAGTAATTTTAATGGGTTTTTTTAATTAGAAGCATTCTCTTGCGCTTGCAAGGGTAAAAAATAACAAGATAAATAAATAAATATTAGGCCCTGATTTAGTAGGTACATAAATCCTTATACCAATATTTTTTACCCTGTTAAGCGAAAAAAAATAGGCAAAATAGAACTCAATATTTTGAACGCAATGTACTAAAGTGTGCAGCTACTTATGTATAAGTCAGACTATATTTTAGACAACACCGTTAGTCGTTACACGAACTAAGGGTGCGGCTCCACTGAGGCGGAGATGAGCGGAGCGGAGCGGAGCTGTGCCAATATTAACCAATAGAATCTAAACTAAGGGTGCGGCTCCACTGAGGCGGAGATGAGCGGAGTGTAGCGGAGCTGTGCCAATATTGACCAATAGAAGGCGCATGCGGTCACGTCGAGCGCGCCTTGCGCACGTTAGTTTAGATTTCATTCCGCCCCGCTCGTCTCCGCCTCAGTGGAGCCGCAGCCTAATAAAGGGAAATACAGACTTAAAATACATAGAAACAGTTCAAGATTTCGAATCGAATACTCGCACTCCTTACACAAATATTTGCTCATACCGCGAATCGACCCCCGGACCCTGGTAGGCAGGACTAAGTTAAACGCGTCGTCTGATTGTTGGAATAAGTAGATGATTTTATGGGTTAGCACGTCCTTGTACTTGTCACAAAACTTAAATCTTTATGTTTAACAAAAAAAACACTGACGAACTAGAGTCTGGTCATGGGTCACGGTATCATCAACTGCTTGACGAACAGCCAAAGAAAAAACATTCACGTTAACTGATTATCCTGATTGAACATTGCGATATAATCAATTTACAACATTTACAATGCTATACATATTTCAATTTACTATCAATACAGTAAAAATTGGCCAAAAAGTCGATAGGTGCTCACGTTCGTCGTTTTCCATCATGTTCAGAAGCATGCGCTCGTGGAGTGGGTGCCGTGCTGGCTCAGTCGATGGGCTGCTCTCCGATGACGTTGACGCTGGGGTCCTTCCTGTACGGGAGACGCATCCTTCTGTGTGCGCCTGTCATGGCCTTGAAGGCATATCGGTTAATGGCTAGTAGGTGGTGCTTCTGTAACAATCAATTATCAAATATCAATTACTAGGTACAGTCAACTGCAAAAGAAACTGATGAAATAGGATCTCAAAATTAGTATATACAATAAGTTAAGTCAGATGTCACTGATTATTGTAGTTTAGTATACGTAAATTAACTCGTAATGTGTAATTAACTCATAAGTAAGTGACATGCTATTCAAACAGTCCTCATTACTGAGTGTTTCAAATTAAAATGATTCTCTAAAATAGCAATGGTCAGGAATAAATACTACCAAACTATCATAACATAAGTGAATATGAATTTTTGGGACATCATGACCTCTCAAGACCTCGGAATACAATTGAGACGTTCGGTGAAAACACGCGAAAAAACTATGTACAGTCAAGGAAATTGATTCCTAGACCATTTCGGACTATATCAAAGTGACACTGTAAATAAAATCACTAGAAGTCACTTACGTTTTGATTGATTGCGTCACTTTGACATAGTCCAAAATGGTCTAGGAATCAATTTCCTCGACTGTACCTCTCATTTCCGTCAAGGGTTGAAATAAGTTCCTATTACTTCGTTTTGTTTTTTTTGCAACCTTTTAAATACATTACACTGATTACCTTAGTTATCATTACGAGATTTTAAAATTTTGACTTTCTCTTGTTTGACACTTTAGGAAAAAAATATATTTCATAATTCTTTATTGAATTTCCTGTAAAGAGACAGTTATAACATTGTTTATGATCATTTTCTTTTGACTAATTAAATATTCCGTTGAAAATGACACTTTGGTGTTATATCTGAGGCGTCATGCAAGCACATGCTTTGAAATGTTGATTTTGATCGCTTACTTTTGACATTGACTGTACAACTTAAAAAAGAGATGGAAACATTTAATTTATTTATAACTCCTTTATAAAGCACGTTAAGCATGCATATGCTTTATTATTGTAATGTACTTTATGTTTGTGATTTATTTAGAGACGCGAGCCCGGCGGTTGGCTGCAGCCGAGCCGCAAGCCAGGTTATTGCTAAGTTCAGGATGCTAAATAAAATAGAACTGGGTAGAAATATGTAGGTATCAGGGAGACGTGGGTGCGCGGGGCCTCCCAATGCGCGGGGCCCACAGTATTTACTACTCTTGGTACGTGGCTAATCCGCCACTGTTCCCCGACGAGTAAAAAAGCTTATATGGCCAATATATTGAATAAATATTATTAATTTTGCTACCAACAACACAAGCAGGAAGAAGACAAGATGGAATGTTTCCATGCTAGACATGTCACCAGTTGTCTTGTCCTCATTCCGGAACTTAACAACGCGAGCACTGCTGCTGCTTGGCGGTGGTTACTGCTAATCTACTGCTAATAACTAGACCCCGTTAGTAAGCGGGCAGTTTGGTCGCTACCTAACATTAGTGACGTGCAATACAAACTATTCAAGTCTCAACGATGTAACTATGTATGGGAACTCCCAATTTTTGTAAAAAATCGTTGGCTGAGTCGCCGAGCAAAATTTTAATGTTACACACTAAACTGCGAGCTTGGTAACGGAGCCTACTAATAATATATCAATGGAGTACCCCGGCGACCTCGAAGCACCGCCGCACGAGGAACAGCAGGCCGGCCATGACGATGGCGACGGCGTGGTACAGCCGCATGACACCGTGGCGCGCGCCCTCGGCCCTCCCTATCATCGAAACTTTGGTTTTGGTATAATTTTACATGTTTTGTAGAAAGTGGCTTGGTGGTGTGTGGCAGTTTGTGGTGATTGACAAGTGTCAGTTTTTGTTTTTAAATGGTTTTCTTTTTAACCAGTAAGTGGTGTGTAAATTCTTCTTGCAGCAAAAAGTTCACAAAGCGTACAAAAAAATACTCCGCTCTACTGTGGCGTGTGTGGCGTTTGCCACAATACTAGTCATTTATACGGTTTTATTAGGCTACATTCAGGGGCGTACAAAAAGGAGGCTACGCGCTGCAAACTCCTACCGGTGCTACACGCTACGAACTCCTACTGGCGCTACGCGTTACGAACTCCTACCGGAGCTACGCGCGACAAACTCCTACCGGGCTTACGCGCTACAAACTAGTACTAACCCTACCGGGGTGGCCATTTGGGCCACGCGATTGGAACTTCTACTCGGGTTAAGCGCTACGAACTCCTACCACGACTACGCGCTACGAATTCTTTCCGCTCCCCGAGCACGAACTTTTACTTTCTAACTAGTGAGTCGTCGACTCATCGAGAAAATGTCTGTAGCGAGTGGTGTCAGCGCCCACTAGCCTCTAGTAGTGATGGGCGATCTCTGAAACATTGCACAACTTTCCTTAACTGCGAAAATTACAGCTATTGAAAGTTACATAATTAGATGGAAACTATTCTAACACAAGTAAATTTCGTTTAATTTCATGAAAAGTTGGGTAACATGTCGAAACAAAAGTAATTTGCTTGAAATTCTGAGTAAAAGCTTCACTTTAGAAACTTATAAAATATTGCATAAATTTAAATGAAAGTTTCACTTTTGAAACTTACAAGCCGCCCATCACAAGCCTCTAGTAGTCAAGGAAGTTAATTCCTAGTCCACTTTTGACTATGTCAAAGCAACGTAATCAAACCAAACGTAAGATACATCTTTCAATTTTATTTAAAGTGTCAACTGACATCGGCCGAAGTGGACTAGTATTTAAAACTTGAAAATTCGAACGTAGAGATTCAAGCTACGGATATTATGGACACTACTAAGGTAATTTTCACTAAAATTTTAAAACTTTTTAGTATTGTTATAATACAACCCCAACCTACCCAAGCCGCAGATATAATTGGAAAACTTAAAAAGTTGCCTGACTAATCTGAAAACCAGTTTAGGGTTAATGAAAATTCAGACAAACAATGTCTTAGGACAAATGTTGGTGATTTGAATCATAACGTCACTGTGATGGATGTGACACAGTCGGAGTTCCATTGGGCTTAGAACTAAGTGTCAGGTTCACGACATCTTCGAAACGATGTTGTACTTGCATGAAATAACAGCACTTGATATTGTCGAGTCTATCATAGCGCTGTGATCGATGAGTCGACGCGAGGATTAGAGCAGGAGCCGTGAGATAGAGAGCGCGATAACAGATAATGTTGTTTATGTGTAGAGCTGGTACACGCTACATTCGCACGGTAGTGGACACGATAACAAACTGTTAGGTGAGTAAGTAGATAACTGAACACGTGGTAGGAGCGTAGGAGCCTCTATTCTACTTAGAAATACAATACTGCTTTTGACATGTTAGTGTATTGACAAAGTTACAATAGCTCTTTACTGGGTGAATCAACTTTAACTCCCCATTTATTGATAGGTTTCTCAAATTATATGTTTTTGGAAAAAACTTTGCTAACTGCTCACACGCTTATTAATATCGGGTTCCTATATTCAAACCGCGGATAGATATGCTTACTTCGGGTTAAAATTTGACATTATCCCATACAGAATGTGTTAAATTTTAATCCGAAGTAAGCCTATCTGTCCGCGGTTTGAATATAGGAACCAGCCATAAATTGGACAAATAAATAGGCTAAGAAATGATTTGATTTAAAATAGTACAGTTTGAAATAATAATATAATTAGTCACGCAGACGATGTTGTCCGTAGGTTTTGTATGGAAAATGTGCATTTTTTTTCGCGTTACCAGGGGTGTTATTCTCTCATAAACAACGGACAGTCGGACGAACGAGCGAAATCGCAGCAGCGAGTTTAAGTAGTCCCGTCAAAGCGAACAAAACACCTTTTAGTGCGTGCATTTTCAGTTAAGCAGCCTTATACGTTCGATCTATCGCCAGAAACCATGCTGCTAAATTGAAAATGCACGCGCTAAAATATTTTGTTAACACTTACGGGACTACTTAAATTCGCCGCTTGGAAATTCAATGGTCCGTCCGTCCGACCGAAGTTGTTGAGAAAATCACTACCGTAAAATGTGCCTACTTTGCTTCCCCATGGGTAACTAAATATGCTCCATTGTGACTATTTCGTTTGTTACCTTATAAGTCAAGGTTGATGACAAATTTGCTTAAAAGAATCGATGTATACATCCAGCTACGAAGTAAATGAAAGCAATAGAATGATTTACAATACAGATAACCTCAATATAACCATGGAGCATAATTACCCAGGGGGGAGCAAAGTAGGCACATTTTACGGTACCCAACCCAGGTTGTTTCGAAGATTAAAAAATATTTAAGGTGTTTAACGTGTAAGGTCTGTGGCGGTCTGAATTTACTATTCATACATTATTAATTAACCATACGTCACCAGGGAAGTGTTAATACCGCAAAAGAAAAGGAATACCTTAAAGTTGATTCACCCTACTTACAATAATGGCGGCCGATTAAAAAACAATAAGATAACATGCCAAGAAGCAATATGGTTTTACCAAGTAGAAAAAGGCCAAGTGCTAGCGAATGTTGTTGCGCGTCTAGGGCTCGAGGGTAATTGATTATTTACCTGGTCTGCATGCCATATACCAATTATTCTAGATATTATTAGGTTATTATGAAACGTAATGACATTCCTCTTCTAAAAACCATTGTCCACGTAGAAGTACTGGACGTAATTGAATGGCCCTATCATCTTAGCCGCACTAGTATTACATTACCGCCCCCCCCCCCCCCCCCCGGCCGCGGTATTACCCAATTTGTGTTATTGGCAATTAGAAGATGGGCCGATAGTGTTGCCAGGAGTAGGCACAGTGAGCACTTAGGAGCTGTGCTTAGGTTTGTAATCCCCTCTCACTCGCTCTTAGAGCGTATGAGACTGAGTGAGAGACAAGTACAAACCCGACGCACCTTGTAACTAAGCGCTATCGGATTGTACAGTCCAAATCAGAAGTAGCTGTACGTTTTAGTACCTTGTCGCAGTAAAGTATTAAAGTGGGTTCACTAATGTTGAACTTGTTTGACAAAAGTTCATTTTACAACAAACGTTTCATATAAGTACTATTAGTTTCACAAAATATGTTCTTACGAGAAATGTTTCGACTTAAAACTTATCGCTTGACAACTATTCATTTATGAGTTACTTATTTATAAATGTGTCCGATATTTTATTGTGTTAAAGTGAGAGTATTTTAAATTATTATTATTACGAGTTAAAGTAGTATATCAATAGCTACGCCAAAGTTCTAAAATGTACAGTCAGGGTAAAAAAAGCTTCGTCACTTTTCGACTCTATTTCAACACCGTTAAGTTCCAAAAGTGACGACACTTTTTTTACCATGACTATACTGGTAGTCACGAATGTTAATTCAGGACCCATTTCAAGAAAATTATTCTTGAAGTCGTCAATGTCATTAGCGATGTCAAGTCATTTGTAACTTTGCATCGTTGCAGAATGTCAGATTGACTTTAGACCTAAGGTGGGTACCAAATTAAATCTCGTGACTGTACAGTTACTTCTAAAATCGACCATGCCTGTGTTGCATGCTCGGGGGCGGTCCACCACCGACCTGTTGGGTGACTCTCTCGGGGAACCTAACCTGTTGCGTCTGACATTAACAGGGCCATTATTCCACAAGGTTGAGCCATATTGCTTCAGACATGTTAACGTGTCAACGTTTTGATAGCTCTTATTTACTTTACATTAATGGCGGCCGAGCTCAAAACAATACCATAACACCATAACAGGACTTGACAGAAGCGCGTGGAGCTAACCCCATGTGCTTCTGTTTAGTCCATTGGAGAAAATTCTCTTTTACCGAACAATTGCCTTCGCGTGTGATATCCATGGACTTATTGCTCTAATAAGTCCATGGGAGAGTCTATAAATAACTTGACATTTGCAAAATACACCTTAACAGGAGAGAAAGCCACTAATTAAAAAAAAAGACACCATAACAGGTCAAATACGATTTGGATTTTAACGTTTAGTACAAAGGCGCTGAGGTATCCAACAACTATTATAAACACGAGTATGTTTGTTTGTACTCTTCACGGTTCAACGCTTGAACTGATCGATGTAGTAACAATAGTTCACATGGCTTAGTGATTCTTTCTATTGTGCGATACAACGCGGACGAAAATAAACTTCCAAATAGGAATAATAGTAAAAGCCTAGACAATCAACAAATTGCCCACCTCGGCAATGGACCGCCCGCCCACGGAGCGACATGTTATTAATTTG
Source organism: Acleris laterana (assembly GCA_963966035.1). NCBI lineage: Eukaryota > Metazoa > Arthropoda > Insecta > Lepidoptera > Tortricidae > Acleris > Acleris laterana. The sequence continues at coordinate 196,918 of OZ014459.1, read as the reverse complement.
CTAGAAACGGGTAGCGCCTTCGTGCCGCTGCGCCTATAGTTCAAGTTAAAGGTTGGGGGGTCGACGGTCGACGGTCGACGCCACCCAAGTTCACTTCCACTGGTCAATGTCATTTCACGGAGTTAATTTAATACAAATGTATTTGCAGCACGGAAGCATTTAATAAACATTGCGGCTATTAATTTGTGTTAGTAGTAACAGCGCTAAATATGATTCGTGTATTTGATGTTTTTCTCGCCAAATAGGACGTTTCCATTCTGTAACGTGCTGAAAAACCGACACAAAGGGTCCGATTTTTTAGGGTTCCGTACCAAAAGGGTAAAAACGGGACCCTATTACTAAAACTCCGGTGTCCGTCTGTCTGTCTGTCAACAGGCTGTATCTCATGAACCTTGATAGCTAGAAGGTTGAACATCTCACAGAAGATGTATTTCTATTGGCGCTGTAACATCAAATACTTAAAACATATTAAAATAAATATTTAAGGGAGGCTCCCATACAACAAACGTGATTCTTTTGCCGATTTTTCCTTGATATTAATAACGGCAACAGGTAGACGCTTGAAATAACAGAGTATTTAGTTAAATATTTTCGTTAGTAAGAATAGTTTTTTCTGTCTGCTAAAACAAATTATTGAATATAAATCATACATTTAGGGATATTTGAAATTCTATCTGCATTATCCGGGAATTAATCTGCGGTCGAATATGACAACACAATAGATTCGTGTGTTTTATAATACGAGAGGCCCATTGATAGTGATAATTTATATATAAGTAAAGACCGTAAAAAGGACACGACTTTATTGTTTTATGATATTCTATCCTCGATTCTAGGTTAAGGCAGACGAATTTTCAAAAAATCTTAAATGCAGGATGTATTATTTTTATTAAATAAAAGTATGTCTCATTTGCGGAGAATTTGCTATTTCCAATATTTAAGGTACTTAGTTGCCGTCCATGTGGCGTTCGTTTTCCGACCTGTATAAGGATCAAACAATTCAACCACATAATGAGGCGGTTAATTAACATTTGGTTACACGTAATTATGCCTGACTGTCAACTCAGCCCGCCTAATAATACATTGTTGTATGAATCATGTGCCGGCGCCGCGTGCCACGCAAGCCATACAAGCCGCTCGACCCATACAAATCATACACGCCATACAAGAGTTCGCGTGTTATCTGTCCATTGTTCGAGAGTAGGTTAATTTGCATGCAAGGAGGTGTCGCTCGTAAAGTGGTCAGATACGGCACTTCCGACCATCTTCCGCGGAGTCTGACGTTCTGGCTCGTATAGAGTACAGTCACGAGATTAAATTTGGTACCCACTTTAGTTCCAAAGTCAATCTGACATTCTACAACAATAGCGTTGAGTTTTCTAAAAGTTACAGATGACTTGACATCTTTAATGACATTGACGACTTTACACCACTAGGTGGGCATTTAATCTTACTAATATTATAAAAGTGAATGTTTGTACCTATGTTAGTTTGTTCCTCCTTTTTTTTTTTTTTTTTTTATTGCATAGAGTAGACAAACGAGCACACAGGCCACCTGATGGTAAGTGGAAACTGTGACCCATAGACATTCGCATTCACAAGAATGCAGTGCAATCCTAAGACTGCAAATGCGTTGCCAACCCTGAGGACTAAGATGGAATGCCTCTATGCTAGTCATTTCACCGGCTCTCTTATCCCCAAACCGGAACACAACAATGCGAACACTGCTATTTGGCGGTAGGTTAATGGATAAGATGGTGGTAGCGATCCGGACGGACCCTGCACAAGGTCCTACCACCCCCAAAGCTCCTCCTCCTTCACGCTGCAACGGCTTGACGGTATTGGATGAAATTTGTAATGGAAATAGTTTATACCCTGGATTAACACATTGGCTAGGCAATTTTAAATTTCCCGACGGTTTTTTTTACTATAGTCGTATTCTACCTGGACGAAGTCGCGGGAAGAAGCTAGTACGGTCGGCCAAGAAAGTGTTCTACCAGTTTTGAAAAAAGTTTCTGTGAAATCTAATTATCTTTAGGGTCGTTTTCAAAAATATTGTACATAGTTAAGGGCTTATTGAAAACAAAATCACGATCGCATCCTTTGTGTAACGAAAGTTAGTCATACAAACTGTATGGGTAACTTTCGTTACACAAAGGAATCAATTAAGTTTTGTTTTTATTAAAGCCCTTAACTATGTACAATATTTTTGAAAACGACTCTTTAAGCTTGACTCTTGTCACTGCCATAATGAAAATCGCACTTGTTGTATCGTGAAGTTCAAATGAACTTTAACAGTAGAGTGGTAGTTATTGGCCATCCTCATCAGTTCGAGGGCTTGAGTTAGTCCACTGCTGTGAGTTGGTCGTTCCCGATGCTGCACTCCCCGATCTTAGGCTGTGCTCCTTAAGTCGGTGCGAGCGACCCCACGTTGGTAATACGCAACAAATTGCCAATATTATTCTTTCTATTCTAATATTATAAATGCGAAAGTTTGTATGTTTGTTACTTGTCCACGCCGCTTTGTTTTCTCTGCTATTGAGTATACATTACCTCTGATTTTGAAAATTATGTTACCAATACAAAGCCACGTTATTTTTGTGAGTTTCATAGGCTATATATTAACCCAACAAAAAAAAGTATATTGCCCAACGAAGCACAGGAACACATAGTGTTTACTAAAGATAAACCTACTCAATGAAAATCTCAATGTAACAATTTAAAAATATGTGAGGTTCTACATAGATTTCAAGTAATTCTGCTTTCGTTTTCCAATTCTGTTTATGACTTCGGTACCAAAATCGTACGCATGGCCCAATATTGTTTTCAAAACAATGCAATAATAGTTGGCGACGCGCCAGCAGCCGCGCGCCTGCGCTGTGGCTCGCGTGTACAGTCGAACACTTCAATTTGTGACCCACCTTAGGTCCAAAGTCAATCTCTCTAGAGTTTCTTCTAAGTTACATTTGGCATCTCTAATGACTTTTTGACGACTTCGATCATGAGGGTTCACTCTTAGCTGAGTTCTTAGCAGACATACATGCTGCAAAATCACTTGTACGCGTGCCCTGCCAATTTTTTACTGACAAAGTTCGTTAACCGATTTTCCGTCAATTGTGGACCGATTTTTTTTCTTTTATCTACATCCTATCGCAAACCCTCCCTGACGCGTTCAGAAACTGTCAGATTAGAACTAGCATTACGTCAAATGTGTTTTATCTGTAGTTATTTATTTATTTATTTTATTTAGGACATGATGAGAGAAATTCATTTCAATCTCGCATCGTGATTGAAATGAGGCTGTTGCGTGAATCGGAACAAAAATTCAAATTTAAAAAAAAGTTGTAAATAAATCAAATGCATATAATCTCTCGTTCATACTTTGTAATTTAGGAATTAAAAGAATATTTAATTAGATGGTGCAATTTATGCGACGCAGACTGCTGAAAATCGGCAAAAATTGAGAATAATGAGTACATAATCAATGACGAACAAAGCTACTTACAACAGAAACCAGAAGTTCAGAACGCGGCAACTACTGCCGAAGACAATTTAGTACCGACGAAGTATAAACTTATAATGCAATATGGGTATAGATAAAGTATTCTCCTCTACACGTTACGTTTTTCAATTACCTACTTCGATTTGGTAATACGCAACCATCACGTCATTTGATAGGGTATACTTCTAGGTGGTCCCATAAGGTCACTATGGTCCCAAGTTGTCTTGTGACAACTTTTTTTTGTTTTATAACAAAAAACCGTCTTCAGAACGCAAAACATAACTTATTTTCAAATGGTAGGTAATAGGTGGGTCGGAGCGGCGTCACTATATATTTTTAACCACATGCCAACGTTTTTTTTCCGATTCTAAAGGTGGTTTTTTCGAAAGAAACTTTTGAGCGGTTGCGTCGCCGCCGCCCGTTGCGGTCGCTGACATCAGCCTTTAGCCATCCTTTAGCTAAAGAAACAGTACATGAATCAATGAGATATGATGCCATATAATCATAACCTACTTAAAAACAGTTTAAGTTAGAAAACCAACTGGGATTTAACCAGAAATACGCGTAGAGTTAGTTAGTTATTGTGGTATGCTTTAGACCACGTATTTACGCATAAAAAATATAAGTACCTATTAAATAGTACAGTACATATACCTACACTATTCTCATGTATTGGATTCTCTCGATCTCACTGGGTAAAACTGGGTAATACGGTTTTACCCAGTAGGAGAGAGGCCCTCGGTCCTTATTTGGTCTGTCACTTAGCTTTGGTACAATTTCCGACGGTCAAAGGCAATTTCTCTAATGTTATTATTTCTGATTAGAGAAACTCGTGTTTCCACCTCATAATCATAAGTAGGCATGACACTTTTGGGTGCATACCGTACCGTGGTCTAGAACCCAAAGAGTTGTCATTATGTTGAAGTATTTTTTTCGAACTCAAAGTCAAAGTTATATAACACAAAAATATACAGGAGAAACACGCTACTATCTATTAGTAATTAACTAAAATCAATTTTCTGATATTACTCTTAACTTCTAAATGTCTGAGGAGATACTGGCTTTTGGAATATTTAAGTGTATCATAATCGTCATAAAATAACCATTTCGGGTTCATCATTAAAATGGTAGTAAGAATAGATCGTTATTTTTTCATTACTTTGCGGGGTTAAACGAGTTCTAGATTGATCAAAAACTCTTTTGTATGTAGAGAACGAAAACTTTATTTATTATTTTTTAACTTTGACTTTGACTTTGAAAAAAATGATTTAACATATGACGGCTCTGTGGATTTTAGAACCACGGTATGCATCCAAAACGTCGCAAACTTAATCATATCATAAGATAAGACCACTTATTTAGCCGACTGCACACAAGTGCATTTTTTTTTTTATAATAGAGGGAGGCAGACGAGCAGGCGGCTCACCTGATGGTAAGTGATCACCGTCGCCCATGGACACCTGAAACACCCGGGGGGTTAAAGGTGCGCTGCATGTTGAACTGGTACAAACAGGTGAAATCTACCTATAAGTCGTGAATCAAATGATCACCTCTGTGTTCTACCCATGAGTATGAATAACTTTCACTATGGGACCAACTCTGAAATCACAAAAAAAAAATAAGCTGCTTCATACATTTTGGTCGAGAACATATTGAACTTTTCTATGAAACAGTAGATTTTTTATTCGTGATTTCTGAGTTGGTCCCATAGTGAAAGTTGTTCATATTCATGGGTGGAACACAGAGGTGATCATTTGATTCATGACTTAGATTACACCCTGTGTACTTTAGTATTTTAGTTTTAATGCATAATTTAATTGCTACTCGTAGGTTAAGTTACGTTTGATTTGTAAGAGATAGAAATCAAAACATTGCGTTTGGATTTATAAAAATTGGGGATTTTAATCAATTTGGAATTGATATGACTCTTTGGAATTATATCTAGGTCGATTCACAAGAGTTGGCACAAAATGATTGAATGAGTGAATAAAAGTATACTAGTGTGTAAAATAGTAACAGGTTTTCGGTTTGAAATTCGAACATCGGTTCAAAGGACGGCACTCACACAATGATTAGGTGACATTACTTTCATTCAATCCATTCGTGCCAACTCTTGTGAATCGACCTGTAGAGTCAGCGTATTTGACGCTCCAGCCGTCAGCCAACCATGATCCTCGTCACAGCGATGAAACATCCGATCATAATTACCTATTACTGGGACGTGGTTATTTGCTGTGTTAACATTTAAAGTCTGCCACAGTGCATGCATATGCCATTCATTGTGTGGGCATATTGTAGAAGCAAAACCACTACCTATTACTTTCTAGTTATAGCTATAACTTTATAAAAGTGTGACGTGTAGGTGTGTCATTTGCCTGATTAACTGCATTTTCCTGTCGATAACCTGCTAATATATTATTACAGTTAAATAATATAAGCACTGACTAGTGCATTCTGGACAAGTTGTGGCTTTTATTCAAGTGATAAAAAAGTTACCATTTAATATAATCTTGAGAAAGTATCTTCGTAGGCAACATTAAAATAAAAATTACGGGACAATCTCACACAAAAACCTAATCCCAAACTAAGATCTAAGCTAGTATTATGGATACCTAAACTAGATAACGATAAACTTACGTATATAGAGATAAATACTTAAATACATAGAAAACATCTAAGACCCAGGAACAAGTCCTCGCGCTCATCACTCAAATATCTGACCACACCCGGAATCGAACCCGGGATAGCTAGCTTCGTAGGTAGGGTCACTACCAACTAGGCTAAATGCGTCGTCAATAAGCTAGGATTAAATAAGTATATCAAGGACTCAATCTTTTAACTCTTTTACTGATCTACTACCAGGTTAGGTGAAATGACTAGCATAGAGGCATTCCATCTTAGTCCTCAGGGTTGGCAACGCATTTGCAGTCTTAGGATTGCATCACAGTCCTGTGAATGCGAATGTCTATGGGTCACAGTTTCCACTTACCATCAGGTGGCCTGTGCGCTCGTTTGTCTTCTCTATGCCATAAAAAAAAAAAAAAAAAGTTCAGACCTCAACGCATCCAGGAATAGGGCGATAATCAGATCACGTCCTTACTTCCAAGTAGCTCCGATTCCAATGGACAATATTACTTTTCCAATAACAATAAAACACAATAGCAATAAACGAAGACAATTCGCAATTCGATCGATACATATAGCAGGGACGCACACACGGACAGTTCCGTATTTGGACGGTAGATGGCGCGGCGCAAAAGGAATAACTTGCTATTGTTTCGTGGCTCGTTATACTAAGTACTCGAAGCTCCTGTATGAGAATGGTTGGGTGCTCGCGAATAGCCAGCATCAAATCATGTAGTTTTAAGAATTTAGGGACTACAGTACTTTTAAGAACAAAAATCTTGGTAAGTATGTAGTTACTTATTACACTATGCTATAGCTGGGTCAATCTAGGACAAACCCATCAGTAGTGGCAGCTCACTGTGAAAGCGGTTTTAAAAACTAAATTATTTTCAAAATTGAAACACGACTTAAAGAGAAAATACTTCGTCAACGAATTATTATCCGACGGCGGCGAGCTCAAGTTGCTTGCATTGAGCGTATCAATAACATTAGATCTGAAACAAGCCAACCGGATGGATAGGCAATAAATCAAATCGTAAAACGTCTCTTATGATTTGATTGATTACGTCAGTTTAACATGGCCCAGGATAACACTTGGTTGAGTGTACGCGTGGTAATTTAGATACAACTTAAAACGAGAACACCCTATATCAATTAACTTTTTTACTGGATTTAATCACATAGGTAAGGTTGGAACCTTACCTACACGATATTTATAGCGGCACTCGATAATTATGAATATGATAAACAGTTGAGGATAATGCGCTTGCAATTGGCATCAGGATAATTTTGCTGCGTACAGTCGAGAACAGATATATCGACACAGACTACTTTATTAATTTCATTTTCTCTTCCCTTAAACCTATAAAAAATTGTGAAAATCGTAGCCGAATTAGAGGGTGGGAAACGTTACGACATGGAGAAAAATTTGTATGGAAAATATTCGACAACTACGTGATGTATGCCTAGCTTCACAATCCTCTTAAACTTACGTTTCCATGCAAATTTAACGTATGTCATACTACTCAATGATGATATCGATGATACCTATATGTCAACTTCAAAATGAATGCTAGAAATAAACAGAACTAAACACGGACACAGTAGCTCTGTTCCGATCGCCATACAAATATGCTCGATGTCGAAACGTTAACGTTACTAAATGTCGTTTAGAATGTGTGAACTCTGCTTACCACTCTTTAACTCTGTAGGTAATATTGAAGACATACTTAGGCCCACTTGCACGTAAATGTTAAACCCAGGTTAGGCATAGGTTAACAGGTTAATTCGTTAAAAGTGATCGTTCTCATATGAATCTGACATTTTATTGACGAATGTCAGATTAATATGAGAACTGTCACTTTTAACGAATTAACCTGGGGATAACCTTATATTACATTTACGTGCAAGCGGGCCTTAAAAACATTGAATTAAAATAAAAGTGTTATTTTCCCTAGCCGATCGTGTAAATAAATTAAGAGCCACATATTATTTATGCTTGGCACGTTAGTTCTATTTTGAGTTTTTGAATACTGTACTCCAATATAGCAGTTTATGTGATTGTACATAATGAAGGGTATTAAACACGAGTGTGGGTTTATGAAACGAGCCAAAGGCGAGTTACATACACACTACTTTATTTTAATATTTTTGATTAGAATAGAGATCAAATCAAATTTCTTTGTTTTTCAGAGATGTTCGAAATTTGAATGAAATAATGTCATCGAAATCGATGTTATTTAGTAATAATAACATTTTTACAGATAAGAAATTTGCTCTAACAAAACAGTCTATTTTTATGGTGGTCATAATGTCCGGTTCTTGAACGCATCATGTATGGTTTGGTTTATGATATTTGGATAGATAAAAGCAATAAAAATGAGAACGAATACCAAACAATTTTCGTCAAATTATAGAAGAAATGGATAATTCTCGACAAATGTTTTTACAGGAACATTTTTTTCAAACAGAGCCGCGTGAATACATCACGATTGGGAAACAAAAAAATATTAAAATCTTGACAAAGGAGCTACGCTACGATTCGGAAGTGCTACGCCGTAGCGACCGCAGCATTAACTAAAAAACTTTTCATTTTGCGGCGACTGTTTTGAAATTGAATTCATTATATATATCATAATAAGACTACGGATTTGCCTAAATAACATTTTAATTAATTAACATTTTTCACTTTTAAAAAATAACAACCGAAAGAATTCAATAAAAATATTTAACCACTATTATCTTCCTTTTATCTCTCAATGAAAACTATCCGCTATAATTTATTTTATTAGCGTAGATAACCAAAACAATCAAATAAACATTTGTCTAAATAAACTTTTCTACCTGAAAGACATGGCACCAAAATGAGTACCATTCCAATTAATAATGACAAGTCATTTCCATGTGTCCACCGAAAACTCACTAAACACGCACCTCGCCCCAGACCAGGGCCGAGACTCTAGGCGGTAAAAACCATATCGTCTTTGACCTGTTTTTATTTTTTATTTTAATTAATGGCTTTTACTCCTGTTAAGGTGTATTTCGCCAATGTCAAGTTATTTATAGACACTCCCATGGGATTAAAACAATAAGTCCGTGGATATCACACGCGAAGACCATTGTTCGCTAAAAGAGAATTTTCTCCAATGGACTAAACAGAAGCACATGGGGTTAGCTCCACGCGCTTCTGTCAAGTCCCTTTGACCTGTTATCGTATTATCAACATTTTGATAGCTCTTATTTGACAGTAATGGTAATAACAGGTTAAAGATAATGGTTATTACCGGCTAGAATAGATATCCACTAAGATGCTACGCTATGTTAGGCTAAGATGTTTACACTGGTAAACATCTTAGCCTAAGTGTGCAAAATGTGTTTACAGAATTATCAACAAGTTTTTAGAGTTGTTGGTAATTCTGTAGCTCTGCCTACCCCACTCTGGGAATAAAGGCGTGAGTTTATGTATGTATGTGTATGTAATAGATATCCAGTAGGATGTCCCAGGAAGGAAGGCTTGGGTCCCTCAGTGGAGTCGGCCCGGTGGTGGTGGTGGCGGACGGCGAGCGCCCGCGCCAGTCGCCCCGAGCCGCCGCGGAGTGCGCCCGCCCGCAGCCGCGCGAGTCCAGCTCGAGTTCGAGTGCAAGTTGCGAGTTAGTTCGAGGACGAGTAGTTACGCAGTTTTAGTGGGTTTGTGTCGCGACTGATGGATAGAGGGTGATTATTTATTAGTGAGTATAAGAATTTTGGAAAATGAAACGTGAATACTAAAATTTGTTTTTGGAGAAATAAATAAAGAACGATGTGTTAGAATTATCGATTTTTTACAACTTTCGTACCAAATATTATTATAATTATTATCTTGTAATTAACTTACTCTAAAGATAACTTCATGTTTCCCATAACTTTTTTTTTTAAATAATTAATAGTCAAAATTGTTATGTCGCCAGAATCGTTAACTTTCAGAACTAAAAGATAAACAATCTAAGGTTAGCTTAAGTTTGATTTATAAACATTCTGAAAACATAACAATTTCGGGAACAAATATCAAAACACTACAATGCATAATAACCACGAAAAAAACATTTGTATTTATATTATGCTTTAACGAAAATTATCATGTTGTCTAAATTAGAACTAAAATAGTTGTCTAAAATGTTCATAACTTACTTACATACTTTTGAAATGGTCCACCTCATGGAAGGTCAAAGTTCAACTGCTAATAGAACATTTTATCCCACAAAAAGCAAACATGATGATACAATAGAGGCATTCCATCTTGGTCCTCAGGGTTGCAGTCTGACGACGTTTAAGACGAAGTTTTTAGAATGCAAATGTCTATGGATCACAGATCCCACTCACGTGAGCTGACCCGTTCGCTATCCCTATGCCGTAAAAATAAACCATTGAATTGCCCGAGGAAAATGTCTAACAAGTGAAATCGACCCGCGGAACCATTATTGAGAAACAAACTAAAATAGAACGTAAATTGCATGAAAAGGAAGTTCATAAGTACCAGATATTCACAACAAACCCGAAGATACAATATTACGGGCACGTATCATAATCCCGAAAGTTCATAATATCGAATGGTTCTTTTTTCAGAAACCATAAACTTTTCAGGATTGTTATAAAACAAACCTAACCTAACCTAATGGGTTCTATACAATGGCCTTTTAAAAAATCCTGAAAAGTTTATGGTTTCAGAAAAAAGAACCATTCGATATTATGAACTTTCGGGATTATGATACGTGCCCAATATTACTGATTCTTAAACTTTCTTTCTTAAACAGAATTTTTGAGAAATAGATGTTAAAGCCCGATGTTTCCCATATTTTTCTTCGAATAATAATGTCTCCGTTGACATAATTATTGATAACATATTTTTTTACATTGTTGGACCCGTAAAGTTTTGACAAGGCTAGGTTAGGTATGTTAGGTTATTTTTGATTTATAAAGATCCTGACAAAGTAACAGTCACTTAAAAAATACGTTATGACTGGCGATGAATATGACCTAAACCACATTATGACTAAAAATAATTATGGCAGATAATATAAACCCTAAAAATTAACCCGCATCACACTCCGCCAAATAAATCAATAAATTTACGCTCAAAAGGCCCTTCAATTTGGCACATATGCAGCTTAGCAACCTTTTTTTAATAGTATTTTTTGTCATCTGTACAAAACATTATGACATACTTACACCGGTGTGAAGTTAGCGGCCCAAAAGTTGGCGGCCGATTGGCTCCAACATTTGGCCGCCAACTTTTGGCCGCTAACTTCACACCGAAATAACCCTCCCAAATAAAGAAGTTCCATAAAAAACTGATTTAACATGACAACAAATAGTTGATTTCGCTACTGCACTCAAAAATCGAGATATATATAAAGGGCTTTCTTACTTGGGTTTCGCTTGTTTAAGTTTAAAAGAGGTGTGTGTTTGTTTAACAGCGGCGCAATTGTTTTAGAAGAAAACCGAAATTAATAAAAATTCTGGAATACTTGACACTCTGGAATCGCATTCAAAGGATGCAATAGCACAAGAGCTTTCGGTAAAGACATTCAGAACTCACTTACCTAAACTAATTTTGACACTGTGCGAGTTAGAAAGTTAGCGGCCCATTGAATGAAATTATTAAAACCCTCAAAAATTTAAATAAACCAAAATATAGTTTTATTGAGTGATACTTATTAAGATCAAATATAAATGAGCTTTTATAAAAAGATTTAACATCAACATATTCGTAATTAGTTCAGGAGATGTGTGTGTTTGTTTGACAGCGGCGTAATTATTTTAGAAGAAAACCGAAATAATTAAAAATCTGGAATACTTGACACCCTGGAATCGCATTCAGTCGATGCAATAGCACAAGAGCTTTCTGTAAAGGCATTCGGAATTCACTTACCTAAACTACTTTTGACACTGTGCGAGTTTGAAAGTTAGCGGCCCATTGAATTAAATTATTAAAACCCTCAAAAATTAAAAAAAAACAAAATATAGTTTTATTGGGTGATGAATATAAGGATCAAAGATAAATGAGCTTTTATAAAAAGCTTTAACATCAACATATTCGTAATTAGTTCAGGAGATGTGTGTGTTTGTTTGACAGCGGCGTAATTATTTTAAAGAAAACCGAATTAATTAAAAATATGGAATACTTGACACTCTGGAATCGCATTCAGTCGATGCAATAGCACAAGAGCTTTCTGTAAAGGCATTCGGAATTCACTTACCTAAACAACTTTTGACACTGTTCGAGTTTGAAAGTTAGCGGCCCATTGAATGAAATTATTAAAACCCTCAAAAATAAAAAAAAACCAAAATATAGTTTTATTGGGTGATTAATATTAAGATCAAAGATAAATGAGCTTTTAGAAAAGCATTAACATCAACATATTCGTAATTAGTTCAGGAGATGTGTGTGTTTGTTTGACAGCGGCGTAATTATTTTAGAAGAAAACCGAAATAATTAAAAGTCTGGAATACTTGACACTCTGGAATTGCATTCAAAGGATGCAGTAGCACAAGAGCTTTCTGTTAAGACATTCAGAACTCACTTACCTAAACTACTCTTGACACTGTGCGAGTTTGTAAGTTAGTGGCCCATACAGTGAAATAACAAAACCCTCAAAATTAAAAATACAAAAGATATTTTTATTGAGTGATACTAATTCAGATCAGTGATAAATGAGCTTTTATAAAAAGCCTAAACATCAACATATTCGTAATTAGTTCAGGAGATGTGTGTGTTTGTTTGACAGCGGCGTAATTATTTTAGAAGAAAACCGAAATAATTAAAAATCTGGAATACTTGACACTCTGGAATCGTATTCAGTCGATGCAATAGCACAAGAGCTTTCTGTAGAGGCATTCAGAACTCACTTACCTAAACTACTCTTGACACTGTGCGAGTTTGTAAGTTAGCGGCCCATACAGTGAAATAACAAAACCCTCAAAATTAAAAAAACAAAAGATAGTTTTATTGAGTGATACTAATTCAGATCAGTGATAAATGAGCTTTTATAAAAAGCCTAAACATCAACATATTCGTAATTAGTTCAGGAGATGTGTGTGTTTGTTTGACAGCGGCAAGCATTATTTTAGAAGAAAACCGAAATAATAAAAAATCTGGAATACTTGACACTCTGGAATTGCATTCAAAGGATGCAATAGCACAAGAGCTTTCGGTAAAGACATTCAGAACTCACTTACCTAAACTACTCTTGACACTGTGCGAGTTTGTAAGTTAGCGGCCCATACAGTAAAATAACAAAACCCTCAAAATTAAAAAAACAAAATATATTTTTATTGAGTGATACTAATTAAGATCAAAGATAAATGAGCTTTTATAAAAAGCTTTATCATCAACATATTCGTAATTAGTTCAGGAGATGTGTGTATTTGTTTGACAGCGGCGTAATTATTTTAGAAGAAAACCGAAATAATTAAAAATCTGGAATACTTGACACTCTGGAATCGCATTCAGTCGATGCAATAGCACAAGAGCTTTCTGTAGAGTCATTCGGAATTCACTTACCTAAACTACTTTTGACACTGTGCGAGTTTGAAATTTAGCGGCCCATTAAATAAAATTAATAAAACCCTCAAAAATTTTAAAAAACCACAAGGTAGTTTTATTGAATGATACTAATTAAGATCAAAGATAAATGAGCTTTTATAAAAAGCATTATTATCAACATATTCGTAATTAGTTCAGGAGATGTGTGTGTTTGTTTGACAGCGGCGTAATTATTTTAGAAGAAAACCGAAATAATTAAAAATCTGGAATACTTGACACTCTGGAAGTTTTCTGTAGAGGCATTTGGAATTCACTTACCTAAACTACTTTTGACACTGTGCGAGTTTGAAAGTTAGCGGCCCATTGAATGAAATTATTAAAACCCTCAAAAATTTAAAAAAACCAAAATATAGTTTTATATAATGATACTACTTAAGATCAGTGATAAATAAGCTTTTATAAAAAGCCTAAACATCAACATATTCGTAATTAGTTCAGGAGATGTGTGTGTTTGTTTGACAGCGGCGTAATAATTTTAGAAGAAAACCGAAATAATTAAAAATCTGGAATACTTGACACTCTGGAACCGCATTCAGAAGACGCAATAGCACAAGAGTTTTCTGTAGAGGCATTCGGAATTCACTTACCTAAACTACTTTTGACACTTTGCGAGTTTGAAAGTTAGCGGCCCATTGAATAAAATTATTAAAACCCTCAAAAATTTCAAAAAACCAAAATATAGTTTTATTGAGTGATACTAATTAAGATCAAAGATAAATGAGCTTTTATAAAAAGCATTAACATCAACATATTCGTAATTAGTTCAGGAGATGTGTGTGTTTGTTTGACAGCGGCGTAATTATTTTAGAAGAAAACCGAAATAATAAAAAATCTGGAATACTTGACACTCTGGAATCGTATTCAGAGGATGCAATACCACAAGAGCTTTCTGTAGAGGCATTCAGAACTCACTTACCTAAACTACTCTTGACACTGTGCGAGTTTGTAAGTTAGCGGCCCATACAGTGAAATAACAAAACCCTCAAAATTAAAAAAACAAAAGATATTTTTATTGAGTGATACTAATTAAGATCAAAGATAAATGAGCTTTTATAAAAAGCTTTATCATCAACATATTCGTAATTAGTTCAGGAGATGTGTGTATTTGTTTGACAGCGGCGTAATTATTTTAGAAGAAAACCGAAATAATTAAAAATCTGGAATACTTGACACTCTGGAATCGCATTCAGTCGATGCAATAGCACAAGAGCTTTCTGTAGAGGCATTCGGAATTCACTTACCTAAACTACTTTTGACACTGTGCGAGTTTGAAATTTAGCGGCCCATTAAATGAAATTAATAAAACCCTCAAATATTTTAAAAAACCACAAGGTAGTTTTATTGAGTGATACTAATTAAGATCAAAGATAAATGAGCTTTTATAAAAAGCATTAACATCAACATATTCGTAATTAGTTCAGGAGATGTGTGTGTTTGTTTGACAGCGGCGTAATAATTTTAGAAGAAAACCGAAATAATTAAAAATCTGGAATACTTGACACTCTGGAACCGCATTCAGAAGACGCAATACCACAAGAGTTTTCTGTAGAGGCATTCGGAATTCACTTACCTTAACTACTTTTGACACTGTGCGAGTTTGAAAGTTAGCGGCCCATTGAATGAAATTATTAAAACCCTCAAAAATTTAAAAAAACCAAAATATAGTTTTTTTGAGTGATACTAATTAAAATCAAAGATAAATGAGCTTTTATAAAAAGCTTTAACATCAACATATTCGTAATTAGTTCAGGAGATGTGTGTGTTTGTTTGACAGCGGCGTAATCATTTAAGAAGAAAACCGAAATAATTAAAAATCTGGAATACTTGACACTCTGGAATCGCATTCAAAGGATGCAATAGCACAAGAGCTTTCGGTAAAGACATTCAGAACTCACTTACCTAAACTACTCTTGACACTGTGCGAGTTTGTAAGTTAGCGGCCCATACAGTGAAATAACAAAACCCTCAAAATTAAAAAAACAAAAGATAGTTTTATTGAGTGATACTAATTAAGATCAAAGATAAATGAGCTTTTATAAAAAGCTTTAACATCAACATATTCGTAATTAGTTCAGG
This sequence comes from Acleris laterana, assembly GCA_963966035.1. NCBI lineage: Eukaryota > Metazoa > Arthropoda > Insecta > Lepidoptera > Tortricidae > Acleris > Acleris laterana. Next base: position 181,133 of record OZ014459.1, on the reverse strand, counting down.
AGATGTGTGTGTTTGTTTGACAGCGGCGTAATTATTTTAAAAGAAAACCAAAATAAATAAAAATCTGGAATACTTGACACTCTACAATCGCATTCAGTCGATGCAATAGCACAAGAGCTTTCTATAGAGGCATTCGGAATTCACTTACCTAAACTACTTTTGACACTGTGCGAGTTTGAAAGTTAGCGGCCCATTGAATGAAATTATTAAAACCCTCAAAAATTAAAAAAAAACAAAATATAGTTTTATATAATGATACTACTTAAGATCAGTGATAAATGAGCTTTTATAAAAAGCCTAAACATCAACATATTCGTAATTAGTTCAGGAGATGTGTGTGTTTGTTTGACAGCGGCGTAATTATTTTAGAAGAAAACCGAAATAATTAAAAATCTGGAATACTTGACACTCTGGAATTGCATTCAAAGGATGCAATAGCACAAGAGCTTTCGGTAAAGACATTCAGAACTCACTTACCTAAACTACTCTTGACACTGTGCGAGTTTGTAAGTTAGCGGCCCATACAGTAAAATAACAAAACCCTCAAAATTAAAAAAACAAAATATATTTTTATTGAGTGATACTAATTAAGATCAAAGATAAATGAGCTTTTATAAAAAGCTTTATCATCAACATATTCGTAATTAGTTCAGGAGATGTGTGTATTTGTTTGACAGCGGCGTAATTATTTTAGAAGAAAACCGAAATAATTAAAAATCTGGAATACTTGACACTCTGGAATTGCATTCAGTCGATGCAATAGCACAAGAGCTTTCTGTAGAGTTATTCGGAATTCACTTACCTAAACTACTTTTGACACTGTGCGAGTTTGAAATTTAGCGGCCCATTAAATTAAATTAATAAAACCCTCAAAAATTTTAAAAAACCACAAGGTAGTTTTATTGAATGATACTAATTAAGATCAAAGATAAATGAGCTTTTATAAAAAGCATTATTATCAACATATTCGTAATTAGTTCAGGAGATGTGTGTGTTTGTTTGACAGCGGCGTAATTATTTTAGAAGAAAACCGAAATAATTAAAAATCTGGAATACTTGACACTCTGGAACCGCATTCAGAAGACGCAATAGCACAAGAGTTTTCTGTAGAGGCATTTGGAATTCACTTACCTAAACTACTTTTGACACTGTGCGAGTTTGAAAGTTAGCGGCCCATTGAATGAAATTATTAAAACCCTCAAAAATTTAAAAAAACCAAAATATAGTTTTATATAATGATACTACTTAAGATCAGTGATAAATAAGCTTTTATAAAAAGCTTTAACATCAACATATTCGTAATTAGTTCAGGAGATGTGTGTGTTTGTTTGACAGCGGCGTAATTATTTTAGAAGAAAACCGAAATAAAAAAAAATCTGGAATACTTGACACTGGAATCATATTCAGAGGATGCAATACCACAAGAGCTTTCTGTAGAGGCATTCAGAACTCACTTACCTAAACTACTCTTGACACTGTGCGAGTTTGTAAGTTAGCGGCCCATACAGTGAAATAACAAAACCCTCAAAATTAAAAAAACAAAAGATATTTTTATTGAGTGATACTAATTAAGATCAAAGATAAATGAGCTTTTATAAAAAGCTTTATCATCAACATATTCGTAATTAGTTCAGGAGATGTGTGTATTTGTTTGACAGCGGCGTAATTATTTTAGAAGAAAACCGAAATAATTAAAAATCTGGAATACTTGACACTCTGGAATCGCATTCAGTCAATGCAATAGCACAAGAGCTTTCTGTAGAGGCATTCGGAATTCACTTACCTAAACTACTTTTGACACTGTGCGAGTTTGAAATTTAGCGGCCCATTAAATGAAATTAATAAAACCCTCAAATATTTTAAAAAACCACAAGGTAGTTTTATTGAGTGATACTAATTAAGATCAAAGATAAATGAGCTTTTATAAAAAGCATTAACATCAACATATTCGTAATTAGTTCAGGAGATGTGTGTGTTTGTTTGACAGCGGCGTAATAATTTTAGAAGAAAACCGAAATAATTAAAAATCTGGAATACTTGACACTCTGGAACCGCATTCAGAAGACGCAATACCACAAGAGTTTTCTGTAGAGGCATTCGGAATTCACTTACCTTAACTACTCTTGACACTGTGCGAGTTTGTAAGTTAGCGGCCCATACAGTGAAATAACAAAACCCTCAAAATTAAAAAAACAAAAGATAGTTTTATTGAGTGATACTAATTAAGATCAAAGATAAATGAGCTTTTATAAAAAGCTTTAACATCAACATATTCGTAATTAGTTCAGGAGATGTGTGTGTTTGTTTGACAGCGGCGTAATTATTTTAAAAGAAAACCAAAATAAATAAAAATCTGGAATACTTGACACTCTACAATCGCATTCAGTCGATGCAATAGCACAAGAGCTTTCTATAGAGGCATTCGGAATTCACTTACCTAAACTACTTTTGACACTGTGCGAGTTTGAAAGTTAGCGGCCCATTGAATGAAATTATTAAAACCCTCAAAAATTAAAAAAAACCAAAATATAGTTTTATATAATGATACTACTTAAGATCAGTGATAAATGAGCTTTTATAAAAAGCCTAAACATCAACATATTCGTAATTAGTTCAGGAGATGTGTGTGTTTGTTTGACAGCGGCGTAATTATTTTAGAAGAAAACCGAAATAATTAAAAATCTGGAATACTTGACACTCTGGAATTGCATTCAAAGGATGCAATAGCACAAGAGCTTTCGGTAAAGACATTCAGAACTCACTTACCTAAACTACTCTTGACACTGTGCGAGTTTGTAAGTTAGCGGCCCATACAGTAAAATAACAAAACCCTCAAAATTAAAAAAACAAAATATATTTTTATTGAGTGATACTAATTAAGATCAAAGATAAATGAGCTTTTATAAAAAGCTTTATCATCAACATATTCGTAATTAGTTCAGGAGATGTGTGTATTTGTTTGACAGCGGCGTAATTATTTTAGAAGAAAACCGAAATAATTAAAAATCTGGAATACTTGACACTCTGGAATCGCATTCAGTCGATGCAATAGCACAAGAGCTTTCTGTAGAGTCATTCGGAATTCACTTACCTAAACTACTTTTGACACTGTGCGAGTTTGAAATTTAGCGGCCCATTAAATTAAATTAATAAAACCCTCAAAAATTTTAAAAAACCACAAGGTAGTTTTATTGAATGATACTAATTAAGATCAAAGATAAATGAGCTTTTATAAAAAGCATTATTATCAACATATTCGTAATTAGTTCAGGAGATGTGTGTGTTTGTTTGACAGCGGCGTAATAATTTTAGAAGAAAACCGAAATAATTAAAAATCTGGAATACTTGACACTCTGGAACCGCATTCAGAAGACGCAATACCACAAGAGTTTTCTGTAGAGGCATTCGGAATTCACTTACCTTAACTACTCTTGACACTGTGCGAGTTTGTAAGTTAGCGGCCCATACAGTGAAATAACAAAACCCTCAAAATTAAAAAAACAAAAGATAGTTTTATTGAGTGATACTACTTAAGATCAGTGATAAATGAGCTTTTATAAAAAGCCTAAACATCAACATATTCGTAATTAGTTCAGGAGATGTGTGTGTTTGTTTGACAGCGGCGTAATTATTTTAGAAGAAAACCGAAATAATTAAAAATCTGGAATACTTGACACTCTGGAATCGCATTCAAAGGATGCAATAGCACAAGAGCTTTCGGTAAAGACATTCAGAACTCACTTACCTAAACTACTCTTGACACTGTGCGAGTTTGTAAGTTAGCGGCCCATACAGTGAAATAACAAAACCCTCAAAATTAAAAAAACAAAAGATAGTTTTATTGAGTGATACTAATTAAGATCAAAGATAAATGAGCTTTTATAAAAAGCTTTAACATCAACATATTCGTAATTAGTTCAGGAGATGTGTGTGTTTGTTTGACAGCGGCGTAATTATTTTAAAAGAAAACCAAAATAAATAAAAATCTGGAATACTTGACACTCTACAATCGCATTCAGTCGATGCAATAGCACAAGAGCTTTCTATAGAGGCATTCGGAATTCACTTACCTAAACTACTTTTGACACTGTGCGAGTTTGAAAGTTAGCGGCCCATTGAATGAAATTATTAAAACCCTCAAAAATTAAAAAAAAACAAAATATAGTTTTATATAATGATACTACTTAAGATCAGTGATAAATGAGCTTTTATAAAAAGCCTAAACATCAACATATTCGTAATTAGTTCAGGAGATGTGTGTGTTTGTTTGACAGCGGCGTAATTGTTTTAAAGAAAACCGAAATAATTAAAAATCTGGAATACTTGACACTCTGGAATCGCATTCAAAGGATGCAATAGCACAAGAGCTTTCGGTAAAGACATTCAGAACTCACTTACCTAAACTACTCTTGACACTGTGCGAGTTTGTAAGTTAGCGGCCCATACAGTGAAATAACAAAACCCTCAAAATTAAAAAAACAAAATATATTTTTATTGAGTGATACTAATTAAGATCAAAGATAAATGAGCTTTTATAAAAAGCTTTATCATCAACATATTCGTAATTAGTTCAGGAGATGTGTGTATTTGTTTGACAGCGGCGTAATTATTTTAGAAGAAAACCGAAATAATTAAAAATCTGGAATACTTGACACTCTGGAATCGCATTCAGTCGATGCAATAGCACAAGAGCTTTCTGTAGAGTCATTCGGAATTCACTTACCTAAACTACTTTTGACACTGTGCGAGTTTGAAATTTAGCGGCCCATTAAATTAAATTAATAAAACCCTCAAAAATTTAAAAAACCACAAGGTAGTTTTATTGAATGATACTAATTAAGATCAAAGATAAATGAGCTTTTATAAAAAGCATTATTATCAACATATTCGTAATTAGTTCAGGAGATGTGTGTGTTTGTTTGACAGCGGCGTAATTATTTTAGAAGAAAACCGAAATAAAAAAAAATCTGGAATACTTGACACTGGAATCATATTCAGAGGATGCAATACCACAAGAGCTTTCTGTAGAGGCATTCAGAACTCACTTACCTAAACTACTCTTGACACTGTGCGAGTTTGTAAGTTAGCGGCCCATACAGTGAAATAACAAAACCCTCAAAATTAAAAAAACAAAATATATTTTTATTGAGTGATACTAATTAAGATCAAAGATAAATGAGCTTTTATAAAAAGCTTTATCATCAACATATTCGTAATTAGTTCAGGAGATGTGTGTATTTGTTTGACAGCGGCGTAATTATTTTAGAAGAAAACCGAAATAATTAAAAATCTGGAATACTTGACACTCTGGAATCGCATTCAGTCAATGCAATAGCACAAGAGCTTTCTGTAGAGGCATTCGGAATTCACTTACCTAAACTACTTTTGACACTGTGCGAGTTTGAAATTTAGCGACCCATTAAATGAAATTAATAAAACCCTCAAATATTTTAAAAAACCACAAGGTAGTTTTATTGAGTGATACTAATTAAGATCAAAGATAAATGAGCTTTTATAAAAAGCATTAACATCAACATATTCGTAATTAGTTCAGGAGATGTGTGTGTTTGTTTGACAGCGGCGTAATAATTTTAGAAGAAAACCGAAATAATTAAAAATCTGGAATACTTGACACTCTGGAACCGCATTCAGAAGACGCAATACCACAAGAGTTTTCTGTAGAGGCATTCGGAATTCACTTACCTTAACTACTCTTGACACTGTGCGAGTTTGTAAGTTAGCGGCCCATACAGTGAAATAACAAAACCCTCAAAATTAAAAAAACAAAAGATAGTTTTATTGAGTGATACTAATTAAGATCAAAGATAAATGAGCTTTTATAAAAAGCTTTAACATCAACATATTCGTAATTAGTTCAGGAGATGTGTGTGTTTGTTTGACAGCGGCGTAATTATTTTAAAAGAAAACCAAAATAAATAAAAATCTGGAATACTTGACACTCTACAATCGCATTCAGTCGATGCAATAGCACAAGAGCTTTCTATAGAGGCATTCGGAATTCACTTACCTAAACTACTTTTGACACTGTGCGAGTTTGAAAGTTAGCGGCCCATTGAATGAAATTATTAAAACCCTCAAAAATTAAAAAAAAACAAAATATAGTTTTATATAATGATACTACTTAAGATCAGTGATAAATGAGCTTTTATAAAAAGCCTAAACATCAACATATTCGTAATTAGTTCAGGAGATGTGTGTGTTTGTTTGACAGCGGCGTAATTATTTTAGAAGAAAACCGAAATAATTAAAAATCTGGAATACTTGACACTCTGGAATCGCATTCAAAGGATGCAATAGCACAAGAGCTTTCGGTAAAGACATTCAGAACTCACTTACCTAAACTACTCTTGACACTGTGCGAGTTTGTAAGTTAGCGGCCCATACAGTGAAATAACAAAACCCTCAAAATTAAAAAAACAAAAGATAGTTTTATTGAGTGATACTAATTAAGATCAAAGATAAATGAGCTTTTATAAAAAGCTTTAACATCAACATATTCGTAATTAGTTCAGGAGATGTGTGTGTTTGTTTGACAGCGGCGTAATTATTTTAAAAGAAAACCAAAATAAATAAAAATCTGGAATACTTGACACTCTACAATCGCATTCAGTCGATGCAATAGCACAAGAGCTTTCTATAGAGGCATTCGGAATTCACTTACCTAAACTACTTTTGACACTGTGCGAGTTTGAAAGTTAGCGGCCCATTGAATGAAATTATTAAAACCCTCAAAAATTAAAAAAAAACAAAATATAGTTTTATATAATGATACTACTTAAGATCAGTGATAAATGAGCTTTTATAAAAAGCCTAAACATCAACATATTCGTAATTAGTTCAGGAGATGTGTGTGTTTGTTTGACAGCGGCGTAATTGTTTTAAAGAAAACCGAAATAATTAAAAATCTGGAATACTTGACACTCTGGAATCGCATTCAAAGGATGCAATAGCACAAGAGCTTTCGGTAAAGACATTCAGAACTCACTTACCTAAACTACTCTTGACACTGTGCGAGTTTGTAAGTTAGCGGCCCATACAGTGAAATAACAAAACCCTCAAAATTAAAAAAACAAAATATATTTTTATTGAGTGATACTAATTAAGATCAAAGATAAATGAGCTTTTATAAAAAGCTTTATCATCAACATATTCGTAATTAGTTCAGGAGATGTGTGTATTTGTTTGACAGCGGCGTAATTATTTTAGAAGAAAACCGAAATAATTAAAAATCTGGAATACTTGACACTCTGGAATCGCATTCAGTCGATGCAATAGCACAAGAGCTTTCTGTAGAGTCATTCGGAATTCACTTACCTAAACTACTTTTGACACTGTGCGAGTTTGAAATTTAGCGGCCCATTAAATTAAATTAATAAAACCCTCAAAAATTTTAAAAAACCACAAGGTAGTTTTATTGAATGATACTAATTAAGATCAAAGATAAATGAGCTTTTATAAAAAGCATTATTATCAACATATTCGTAATTAGTTCAGGAGATGTGTGTGTTTGTTTGACAGCGGCGTAATTATTTTAGAAGAAAACCGAAATAAAAAAAAATCTGGAATACTTGACACTGGAATCATATTCAGAGGATGCAATACCACAAGAGCTTTCTGTAGAGGCATTCAGAACTCACTTACCTAAACTACTCTTGACACTGTGCGAGTTTGTAAGTTAGCGGCCCATACAGTGAAATAACAAAACCCTCAAAATTAAAAAAACAAAAGATATTTTTATTGAGTGATACTAATTAAGATCAAAGATAAATGAGCTTTTATAAAAAGCTTTATCATCAACATATTCGTAATTAGTTCAGGAGATGTGTGTATTTGTTTGACAGCGGCGTAATTATTTTAGAAGAAAACCGAAATAATTAAAAATCTGGAATACTTGACACTCTGGAATCGCATTCAGTCAATGCAATAGCACAAGAGCTTTCTGTAGAGGCATTCGGAATTCACTTACCTAAACTACTTTTGACACTGTGCGAGTTTGAAATTTAGCGACCCATTAAATGAAATTAATAAAACCCTCAAATATTTTAAAAAACCACAAGGTAGTTTTATTGAGTGATACTAATTAAGATCAAAGATAAATGAGCTTTTATAAAAAGCATTAACATCAACATATTCGTAATTAGTTCAGGAGATGTGTGTGTTTGTTTGACAGCGGCGTAATAATTTTAGAAGAAAACCGAAATAATTAAAAATCTGGAATACTTGACACTCTGGAACCGCATTCAGAAGACGCAATACCACAAGAGTTTTCTGTAGAGGCATTCGGAATTCACTTACCTTAACTACTCTTGACACTGTGCGAGTTTGTAAGTTAGCGGCCCATACAGTGAAATAACAAAACCCTCAAAATTAAAAAAACAAAAGATAGTTTTATTGAGTGATACTAATTAAGATCAAAGATAAATGAGCTTTTATAAAAAGCTTTAACATCAACATATTCGTAATTAGTTCAGGAGATGTGTGTGTTTGTTTGACAGCGGCGTAATTATTTTAAAAGAAAACCAAAATAAATAAAAATCTGGAATACTTGACACTCTACAATCGCATTCAGTCGATGCAATAGCACAAGAGCTTTCTATAGAGGCATTCGGAATTCACTTACCTAAACTACTTTTGACACTGTGCGAGTTTGAAAGTTAGCGGCCCATTGAATGAAATTATTAAAACCCTCAAAAATTAAAAAAAACCAAAATATAGTTTTATATAATGATACTACTTAAGATCAGTGATAAATGAGCTTTTATAAAAAGCCTAAACATCAACATATTCGTAATTAGTTCAGGAGATGTGTGTGTTTGTTTGACAGCGGCGTAATTGTTTTAAAGAAAACCGAAATAATTAAAAATCTGGAATACTTGACACTCTGGAATCGCATTCAAAGGATGCAATAGCACAAGAGCTTTCGGTAAAGACATTCAGAACTCACTTACCTAAACTACTCTTGACACTGTGCGAGTTTGTAAGTTAGCGGCCCATACAGTGAAATAACAAAACCCTCAAAATTAAAAAAACAAAAGATAGTTTTATTGAGTGATGCTAATTAAGATCAAAGATAAATGAGCTTTTATAAAAAGCTTTAACATCAACATATTCGTAATTAGTTCAGGAGATGTGTGTGTTTGTTTGACAGCGGCGTAATTATTTTAAAGAAAACCGAAATAATTAAAAATCTGGAATACTTGACACTCTGGAATCGCATTCAGTCGATGCAATAGCACAAGAGCTTTCTGTAAAGGCATTCGGAATTCAGGTTCTCTATTTGTTTGCATTTGCATCCCCACCACACACGTACATCGTCGTCTGTGATTCAAGTTTTGATAAAAAAATACCTGTTTCTTATATAATCCGTTCAGCTTTGAAACCCTTAAAAATTTGCGAGTGTCAATCATTCTACCTTACTCTAGACATTTAAATTTGAATAAAATTATATTTGATTTGCACTTAATAAGCTAGTATTTAGTAACTTAGTGTTGGGTGGGAAATCCCTGAAAAAATATCACGAACTGTTGAGAATACAAAATATAAATGTAAAGTAAAAAAAAGCTGCGGGTACCTTTATGTAAAATAAGTATGTATGAAAAAAAGATAATTATTCTTATTATAATACCTTAAATGTAGCACTATGTCTTGTCATTAATACTAAGATTCACACCTGAAATGTAAGTTGACGTACAATCATTTGCAAGACGGTTATCATCCAATTACACTAATTGAAATAGGGAAACACTGAAAAAAATTCACAAACTGTGTTGATAGAACAAAATACAAAAGTAAGAACAAAAAACTGCAATCTGCTATTAATAAAATATTTATGTATGAAAAAATAAAAAATCTTATTATAAGACCTAATTAACATGTTAGTCAAGGGAGCACCGCGTTTTTCTGTGCTGGTTGATTTAACGCAAACATGCGTCTTCACCACCGCCAAGGTCACGATCAAGCAACGAATTGTTTTGATAAATTACATACCATCCAAATCAGAAATTATATGTACATACATGTACTCTTAAATAATATTTATTCCACTTCCTTACCCTGGACGGATAATAATGGCTCGCTTGCGTTTAACCTAAAAACCTATAAACGTTTATTGTAAAAAAAACTAAAAATTAAAATTAAAATTATTTATTGCATTATACGTTGAAGTCTAGCGTCAAAGTAAACGCCGTAGTGGGATAGCAATGGTAGTAGAACATGCGCAATTTTATAATTTAGGTAGGTAGAGTCGTATTTATTAAAATATATAACATCAACTTAAAAATAACAAGTAAAAATCAACAAACTCAAAAAAACGCCGATGATCACAACGCCGATTTGGGACTACTCTAGTAGTCATAATTATATACATATTACATATTATGTTAAGCCTGTGCATTGCTTTTAATAACCCGTTAGTTACTTAAATATTAACTACTTTTACTACGTAACCCTTGAATTAGTTTTTAAACGTAAAATAGAGTGTAGAGTTCTTTAAAAAAACCTATTAAAAATAGGATTTTAGAAAGTCGAAAATTGTAAATAGAAATATGTTATGAGTTGTGTTACGTTGTGTATTTTAATATTAGCCTAAACCGGTAATAGGAGAACCCTATGTCAAAATATCAAGGGGTACCTAATTAACCTGGAAGTGGTACATATTTATATTCCTTATTTCAAACCCTAACGTTTTCTAAAATAATCTTTGCATAATTCACAAGTTTTATTAAGTTCACTGATTTTTTGAGTCACACTCAATTTACTCAGTTCCTCAGTTGTTAATATACACTTGGTGTGTATTTTCCTATAACATACGTGACACTTAAAATGCCTATCGGTTTCCAAGACATCTCGCGAACAAAAAAAACATTTGTTAAACATTGCGTCACTCTTTTCAAGAAGCATTAATTTAATAGTAGTTCTATATTGATCAAAATCCATGCCATCACCATTTAGAGACTCTCCGTTGACAAGAGAAGACAAGAAATATATGATTATCGGGCCACAATTGTAGCCGTCTTTTTGCAAGTAGTGCCTCGGCGTGTACACTTTCTCTATCTTATTATTTAATTTTAACACCTGTAGTAACTCCTTAAGTTTCTCCGTATAACATGCTTTCTTCCTGCTCTCATTCCCCGCAGGATCAAGAATTGTTAAGGTCATAGTCTTACGTGATAAAATAGCCATCGTGTAGTGCCAGTTAAGGCAAATCGGAAAAACCGTTTCCTTATCGAATGGTAAAACAATTGACTGATAAAAATCGTCAGTATATGTAAGATTGTCAAATATAAGACTTGAGGATAACCAAGTTTGATAACTGGTTATCTACTAGGAAAAATAATTCCTTCTAGTTAACTCGGTTATCAAACGGGATTATGTTTTTCCTCGTAGAAAACTGTTATTTTATTTAGTTTTCTACGACGAAAACATTTTTCTTCCTAGCTAACTCGGTTATCAAACAGGATTATTTTTTTCCTCGTAGAAAACTGTTATTTTATTTAGTTTTCTACGACGAAAACATTTTTCTTCCTAGCTAACTCGGTTATCAAACAGGATTATTTTTTTCCTCGTAGAAAACTACGAAAATAATATGACGGACTAATTAAATGTTGGGCATTGCCTTGAAAAAATTTCTCCATTCTTTTAGTTCATTATTTGTTTGAGAAGTAGCAGTTTTTTTTAATACTGAAGCGGTGAATTGTCATTTAATTTATTGTTGTAGAATTTATGTAATAAAGATATTAAGTTAAGAATATATGTTATTTTCGTAGTTTTCTACGAGGAAAAAAATAATCCTGTTTGATAACCGAGTTAGCTAGGAAGAAAAATGTTTTCGTCGTAGAAAACTAAATAAAATAACAGTTTTCTACGAGGAAAAAAATAATCCTGTTTGATAACCGAGTTAGCTAGGAAGAAAAATGTTTTCGTCGTAGAAAACTAAATAAAAAAACAGTTTTCTACGAGGAAAAACATAATCCCGTTTGATAACCGAGTTAACTAGAAGGAATTATTTTTCCTAGTAGATAACCAGTTATCAAACTTGGTTATCTACGAGGAACAAGGGGATTTTTCAACACCTAATACATTGTATTTGTGGTTGTTCAGTATATGTAAGGCATGATTCACTACAAAACTACTTAAATAATTTGTTGGCTCTAAGGTAGCATAATCTTGAATCAACAAATTTTTAGGTTCGATTAGCATAGAAGTCATTTGTGTAACAGTATAACCTCTACCAGATTTAGTATATCTGTAATAACTAGGATCTTTAATTAAACCATTTACAAACACATCAACACTCTCATGACTGTCGCAGTCAGACAAATAGAGTTGCGTGTTGACCGGTGAGTTAAATGCGCTATGCGCTTGACAATATTCGCATTCGAATGAGCCGGAAAGGTTGTCGTCATGTGTGTTAAATTTTGCGCAAGATTGGTGAATATATTCGTGACAAGTATCACATTGCACCCATTTCGTCGTAAGGTCTACAAGACTGGTGCCATGTCCGCAATATTTACAGACCTCTGAATTATCACCTAACTCAACTAGCTCTGCAATGTTTGGAATATGAAAGTCTTTCAAATATCTGCCTTCAAAGTGACTATGTAAAGGTTTTTTCTTCCTTTGCCACTTTTCCTCGTCTTTATATACTTTGATAGTTTTGGTTAGCCTTTTCTTCGGAATTTGGTTTAATATTTCCTTTGATGTGGAAAGCGTGTCGGCCCTAAGTTTTCTTAAAAGCTGAGTACATTTCAAATTACTTTGCCCCTTTAATATATTGTGTTTAAGTTGACCAAAATAGTTCTCTACCAAAGAGTTACTTGTCCGTTTATCTTTCAATAAATTACACCACAAGGGCAAATAGGTCATATATTTCGTAACGAAAATATCAAAAAGATTTGGGTCATAAAACGTATTAGGATTATTTCCTTGTGTATCTAAATGTATATTTGATACCTTATCTTTGCATCGCCTGTAAAAAGGACTACTGGAATATATTGTATTGTGTTTAAAGTTTGTATCCTGAAAGACAGATGATGTGGTGGTTTTCATATTTTCTATCAGTTCTATATCATGTTTGTAATTTTTATCTGTACACAACAATAACATTTGTGCATGTGCATTTGCGACACCGTGTGTTAAATTTTTAGTATTAAGTAATATATATAGATTTATCATGAAAGCATCAATCGTTCTTAAATCATTCATTAAAATTACACTTACTAGAAAATCTTTCATACCATTTTTGTCACTTACTGTAGATTTGTCAATATCTTTACATATACATTTAACAAGATGAGCGCAACACAGAAATAAAGGTGTAAGATTTTGCAGACCGGTATGGTTTTCTATAATTTCGTAGCATTGTTTAAGATAATCAGTGAGAGAACAGTGGTTAAAAGCCAAGCACACTGCATTTATTAGAGCAAAGCTAAAATCAGTCACCACCCCTGAAAAAGCAGGCCAACAATTTTTGGACACGCAAAATACTCTGAAATCATTAAGAAATTTGAAAATTGTATTTGTGTCATGCTTAGCTGACAACATAGTAAGAGCTGAAAAGATTCTTTCAGTAATGGGTACTTCAATCACACCAGCATATAAATAGATCCGTTTTAAGTGTTTATCTTTGTTAGGAGGTCTACAAACTCCGCCTGTAGCATCTAAATGCAATAACGGTAAGGTGGTAGATTTTAAAACGTTAATTTGCTCTTCGCTAAAAAGTTTGATGTTAAGAGGAAAACATATTTCTTGTACATAATTCGGGTGATCTTTTTGGTAAAGATATAAATCTAACACGTCATTTTTTGACCTGTCATTAACTGCAAGTGCCTCCGATCTTATTTTTCTAAGAGTAGCATCAGATTTAACTGATTTAAGGTTTTTAGTTTTGTGTAGCATATGCTCTTTAACTCGTAACAGACTTTCTTTTTTTAAAGAAAGTGGCTTTGTTTGAAGAGATTGATTCCTTAGTATCGTCCTTTCGACTCCTCTAACTTGGTGTGTAAGAAGCTGATGGTGGGAAAAGTTTATATGGGAACTTAACATTCTGACGGTACAGTCTTGTAAGTAAATTTTAAATTTCTTGCAACCTTTATGTTTGCATTTAGCACTGATCATAACCTTTTGGTTACTCAGATATTTTTTGTACTTAAAAACAATCAAACACGTATTATTAATATGTCTCTCAATTATGGTTCTAAGAACATATGGATAAACGCCTACCTTCAACTTATTGTCAATAAACATTGAATTCCATAAGTTATCGTCCATCCTAAAGGATCCCTCACTAACAGAGCATTTTTCAGCTCCTAAAGAAATTACATTTTCGGTTCCTAAGGGGAGCAAAACGGCGGAAGGTTCTGTGCTAGAAATATTAAGTATAATTTTTGGAACTTTTTGTAAATCTGGGGATACATCGACTTTGATTGTCTGTTGCACATCATCATCATCATCATCATCAGCCCGGGGGCGTCCACTGCTGGACAAAGGCCTCCCCCAAAGAGCGCCACAAATCACGGTCTTGAGCCGCTCGCATCCAGCGGCTCCCCGCGATCCTAACCAGGTCGTCAGACCACCGGGTGGGAGGCCGTCCAACACTCCGTCCACCGGTGCGGGGCCGCCACTCGAGAACTTTTCTTCCCCAACGGTTATCAGTTCTCCGAGCTATGTGGCCTGCCCATTGCCACTTCAGCATGCTAACTCTCTGAGCTATGTCGGTGACCTTGGTTCTCTGGCGTATTACCGTATTACGGATCATATCGCGCAAAGAAACTCCGAGCATAGCTCTTTCCATTGCACGCTGAGTGACCCTGAGTTTATTTATGAGGCCCACATTTAGCGGCCAAGTCTCTGATCCATAAGTCATCACTGGCAACACACACTGGTCGAAGACTTTCGACTTAAGGCTCTGCGGTATTTTGGACGAGAAGATCCGCTTTAGCTTTCTGAACGCTGCCCATCCGAGTTGGTTCGGTGATCGACCTCTTTCTTGAAGTTGGATTTACCAAGTTGGACAGTTTGTCCCAGGTATACGTACTGATCAACAACTTCAAGTTGAGAATTCCCCACGTGAACCGGTATTGGCAAAACGCGAACATTGGACATGACTTTCGTCTTGTCCAAGTTCATTTTCAGGCCCACCCGTTGGGAAACTCTATCGAGGTCTCCGAGCATCTTACTCAAGTCTTCTAGCGATTCTGCCATGACTACGATGTCGTCCGCGAATCGAAGGTGAGTGATGTACTCGCCGTTGATGTTGATGCCAAGTCCTTCCCAGTCCAGAAGCTTGAAGACATCTTCCAGTGCAGCGGTGAACAGTTTCGGAGATATGACATCTCCCTGTCTCACACCTTTCTGCAACTGAATCGGTTTCGAGCTCTGGTTCTGGAGCCGGACTGACATAGTGGCATTTTTGTACAAACACTTCAGCACTTCGATATATCGATAGTCGATGTGGCACCGCTGTAGTGACTCGAGCACCGCCCATGTCTCGACCGAATCAAAGGCCTTCTCATAGTCCACGAACGCTAGACATAAGGGCCGATTATACTCTTCGGTCTTCTGTATAATCTGGCGCAGCGTGTGAATGTGGTCTATGGTACTAAAGCCTTTCCGGAAACCGGCTTGTTCAGGAGGCTGGAAGTCGTCGAACCTGCGTGAGAGTCGATTTGTAATGACCCTTGAAAACAACTTATAAACGTGGCTCAGAAGTGAGATGGGTCGGTAGTTCTTCAATAAGGTTTTGTCGCCTTTCTTAAAGAACAAGACCACCACACTTCCGGTCCACGCCTCTGGGACACCGCCATCGAGAATAACAGAGTTAAAGAGCTTCTGGAGGACTTTAAGTATCGGCATTCCACCCGCTCTCAGAAGCTCAGCCGTAACTCCGTCGTCCCCTGGCGCCTTATTGTTCTTCAGTTGCTTCAGGGCCATTCTGATCTCGTACAGGCTGACGTCCGGGATGTCTTCGGTGTAATGTCGGGTGAGTTTGGCTCTGGGATCTGTAGCCAAACTTTCAACGGGTCGAGTTGATTTGTACAGCTGTCCGTAGAACTTCTCAACCTCACCCAAAATCTCGGCCTTGGACGAAATTACGGTGCCATTTTCGGTCTTCAGTTTCATCAACTGGGTCTGCCCAACAGACAAATCCCTAGCGAACACCTTAGAGCCCTTGTTTCGCTCGATAGCATCTTTAATACGCGAAGTATTAAAGGTGCGCAGGTCTGTCCGTAATGACTTAGAGACTTGTCTGTTAAGCCCCCTGTACTTCTGCATGTCCACTGAAGACTGCAGCCGCATTTCATTCCGTTCGTCCATGATCTTAAGAGTGTGGTCTGAGAGTTTTTGGGTTCTTTTCTGGCTGTGGGTCTTAAAGAACTTCGACCCAGCAGCTTGGACAGCCTGTACAAACCCGTTATTCAGATCGTCCGTAGACTCGCATTCTGCTAGGCATTCGAAGCGATTTTGGAGTTCGAGCTGGAAGGTTTCGGGGTTTTGGCATTGGACTGGGGTTGGACGGAGCGTAGACTTCATCAGTCGTGACCTTTCAAGCCTTGTGTTGATATTCAATGTGCCTCTCACGATTCGGTGATCACTGCCAGTCTTTAGCCTATTGATCACAGAGACATCATTGAATATGTGGCGTTTGGTAGACAAGATGAAGTCTATCTCATTTTTTGTCGACCCGTCCGGGCTAATCCAGGTCCATTTACGATGTGGCTTCTTTCTGAAGAAGGAATTCATCATAAAGAGTCCTTCCCTCTCCAAGAATTCAGAAAACCGCTGGCCCCTGGGATTTCGCCTGCCAACACCAAAGTGTCCCACTCTCAGCTCATTACCTTCTCTCATGCCCAACTTCGCGTTGAAGTCGCCCATCACCACCGTGTAGTGCGTTTTAGAGGTCTGGATGGCTTTCGAGATGTCCTCGTACATTGCCTCCACCTTATCGTCAGAATGCGTCGAAGTCGGGGCGTAAACCTGGATGACCTTCAGCGAATACCGTTTGGTAATTCTGAGTATCAGGTACGCCACCCTTGTCGACACACTCCCGATCGACTCCACGTTGTTGACGAGCGACTTACGGACGATAAACCCGACACCGCCCTGTGACAGGGCGTCACCTTCCCGGTAGTAGAACAAGTTACCGGACTTTAGGATCATCGAGTCCTCTCCCTGTCTTCGGACTTCAGATAACCCTAAGATATCCCATCGTAACTTGTCCAAACATTCTTCCATTTCTAGGATCTTCTCGTCAGTCCTGAGCGTGCGGCAGTTGTGTGTCACCAGGGCCAGATTCGTTTGGTGGTGGTAGCCAGATCTCTGCCGGAGATTCTTAGCACCCCCTGCTCCGCCGTTACCGAACCCGCTACCTTGGGCCGGGCTAGCGGAGCCGCCGGGGACTAGGGGCCGTGGTTTTTTGGTGTACACCATAGGGGGGGGGTTAGTGCCATAATCCCCACGCTTGGCGAGCGTGTTGGGGATCGCAGTGGGGGCGGAAGTATATCACAGGACGCTGCAGCCCGTCCTGTGTCTGGCATTTGACTTCCGCCCATCTCGGAACGGTTTGACCGCCGTTCGTCGGTTGACTGACTGCGCCGTGAGTAGTTACCACACAGCGGGCGGTGGGGTCGTCACTTCCCTACGCTGTTGCACATAACAACCGTTATTATCCTGATAAGAATATGAGTCAGATAATGATCTATCGCTATCATCGGGTTTACTTTGGTTAAGCATGGCATCGAATTTATCAGTTTGCTTATTGTTATTAGAAGATTCAGTGTCTTCACATAGTTCATATTCAGGCGAAAAAGTACGACAATATTTATAGTCGCCTGTTTCTGTAGTTGGCTTATCATTGTAATTATCCTCGCAAGAATCAGATTCCGACGGCCTATCGCTAGCATGAGCTTTACGATGAACAAACGCATCATTGCATTGAATAGTATGTTTATTGTCATTGAACGATTTAGTGCTTTTACAAGCTTCATAGACTGGTGAAGAATGTGTGACTATGTGCGTGTCTTTATGAAATTTAAATAATTTTAACCATATTGTGTAGATTATCGTACGGTTTTTTTACTATTCGATATACCTAAACAGTTAGTAATTATCTCGTACTCAAATAATTTCCTGGGCGAGATTGGTTTTAGGGGTAGTTTGAGTGTATTTAACGCTCTTTTTATGTTATATTCTGAGAGTTTTCCTTCTTGAGTGATGTTATCCTTTTTACCAAAGTGAACATTTCGAAATCTCTTATTTTTGTTAATAAGCTTATATAAATGGCTTGGGTATGTGTATCTACACGTAGTTTGTGTTAAATTTTGTGCGATTATTTGGCAATCGTCTATAGACAATACATCATGTTCTTGAAAAAACGGTAAAAGTTTGTAAATTTCTCCTGAAATCAGGTGATATGACTTGAGTTTGTGTACATTCATTGTTGATTTTAAAAATATTGTACTCTCCACGCAAACAAAATCTTCGAAACTTACGTTATGGTGTCCCAACCTACTTGTGTATTGGGTAAACTCCCGCTTAAACTTAAAAGCTTAAGCGGGACTAAATATTGCACAGCCATGATAACACTTATCATAAATAAAACATACTTAATTACTTACTCCGTCTAATAGGTATTCAATCCGTAAAACGTTTAACACACACAGACTCTAATTGCACTTAGTATGACTATTCACTTATTAATAAAACTTAATTAAAAAGACGATGTAACTTATTTTAAATATCATAAACACTTTAAAACGAAATATGTTTAAAATATGCAATGATAACGACCTAATATTTATATTAATATAAATAAATTTCTATTAAATAAAGAAAACTGTGTTATAAAATTTCAAATAATTTAACTTATTTACTATAATTATGGAAACAGTGAACCTAGCGAGTAAGAGTCCATAATGGCAGAGTGATCGACGTTCTCTCACTCGGTGCCATCATGCAACTGACCTAAATATATCACAAAATACATTTTACACAGTTTTGAGAAGACAGAGCGGGAGAGGTAAGTACCTATTAGAGCGGTTTATTGTAGCACTACGCCGGCCATTGGTTATCGCGGACTTCATTGTTCTCGAGGAACGCTGCCGATAAGGTTCAGCTCGGCGGCGCGGCGAGCCTAATCCCTTTATTATTTGCAAGTCTTTGTCGGCGGATTAGTTTGTGGAGTTTTTACCTTTTGTTAGAATAAACAGTTTTCTAGACTGCACCGAGCATACGCCGAATGTATGTACAGTGATGCTCTCAGTACTATTATTGTGTTTTCCAATAAATTTAAGTTTTACTTGGAATTGCAGACTGGTTTTTTGTTGCACAAATAATTACATAATTTATATTATTTGATAATCTTTACATAGTATAAAATGAAGGCGCTTCCGCTGTCTGTTCGCTAAGATGTTTTAAACTAAACGGATTTTAATTCAGCAATGTATAGATAGAGTGATTCAAGGGAAAATGTATAGAGTGATTTTTATGAAAGTATTGTAAATTCTGGATTATGTACGGGTGTTACAGAAAACTCTCATAAACCGAACCGAAGCGAGGGAGGGTCGCTAGTATGATATAGTTTAAAAACCTTTTCACTCCTCATGCTCTTAAAATTTTACTTTAGTATCTGCACATCGGGACTAAAGCTCCTTAAAATCTCTAGGAATAAAAGTATTTTTTTGTAATTTACTGCTGAAGCCCCTTAAACAACCAATCACGTTATTTGTGAATGAAGGATTATCGCCATTTTCAGTGATTGTGTATGGACAGTTTTTTGAGCCTGAAAATAACCTCCAAATTAGCACTGTGCAAAAAAATATAAAAGATAACGATTTAAATTCGTGAAACACGATGAATGATTAGTAATCATTGATTACTAATATGAATCTATTTATGAAAGTATATTAAGGATTACTTATTTTTGTTATTTTGTGGTCCAATTAGTTTTAAAATAGTTTTCGAAGTTTGAACATGTTGGCTAAATATGAAAGCATTTAAAGCGTCACTTTACAAAAAAAAGGCGGAATAAATTTGTATGAAACTTTGTTGTAATCTATATTGTAATTTTGTATAGAACGTCGATTTTTTTCCTCGCACTCAAAGTGAAAAGTAGAGAGTTTAACGCGAGAGTTGAGATGAATGTCACTCAAACTATAATATAGCCACCCGCAGTGGCTAAACGTTTCATGTCATTATGGCTTGTCTTAGTCCCTTTTTGAACAATCTACTATAACTGGTTTCATGGTTTGCGTGTTTGGTAGACTGTTCTTTGCTTTCATCTATTGTAAACAAAATATTAGTATTATTTCTGGTGTAATGAGTCCTAACCTTTTGCCTGGGTTAATAAAGTTGATGTAGCGCAATTCGGACAGCAAGGTAGTTTTTTTTTTATAATTAGTTCATTGTAAATTACTTTTTAAATATAACTATGTCTTGAAATGGTTTTAACATTTTCATAGATGGTTAAAAACAAGTATAAAACAAACTGGCGTCTACATATTTTATGGTCTGCCTTTTAAGCATCTGTCAATCCAAATTTATTTTATAAGTTAGACAAGTTAGTAAGTACTTATAGCATTTATTTTAATACCTAATAATTCCTGTTCGTTTATATTTCTAAAAGAAGTTTTACGAGTATTCCGCCGACAAAGACTTGCAAATAAATAATAAAGGGATTAGGCTCGCCGCGCCGCCGCTGAACCTTATCGGCAGCGTTCCTCGAGAACAATGAAGTCCGCGATAGCCTGTCCGAAGCGGCTATGGTTAAACATTACCTACTACTGCCACCTGTGCGTCATTTCAACTCTTGATATCTACTACGTTTTTTTTAACTTATACAAAAATAAAGAATAATTTAAATAGATTGTACCTATAGGTATAGTAATAATATTATAAATGTGAATGTATGGATGTTTGTTACCCGGTCACGTCAGAACGGCACGGACCTAAATGAATTTTGGTTCACAGAGATAGATTATAGTCTGGACTAGCACATAAGTTTTTATCCCGGAAAATTGGAGAGTTCCCAAGATAATAGCGATAAACGACTTGTGTGCGGACGGAGTCTCATGCAAAATGTAGTAGGTACCTGTTACCATGGTACACGATCTCTTTATACCCTGACAAGAAAAATGGAAAACCTCGCCATATAGCGGAAATTACGCACTTATATGAACTGACATTTCTATTGCAATTCACAAAACACAGATGAAAAAGTATTAGTGGCGACCTTATTAGAGGTTTTTGTATAAAACGTTCCGTTTGTTTGTGACATCTTCTTTGAGTTTTTTACCAAGCAATAACTTTGTGATAAATTAAAATTAGCACAAAAAAAATTACGCGTTATTATTGAAAAATCTTTTTATGTAAAAGCAAACCACACATTTTTGCGATTTTCTATTGTGGTGCATAATGCTCTTACATTTTCGGTCATTCTATCGTAAAAAAATCCCAATAAAAAACCTTACATTTACTTCTTGAAAAAACAACGTAAAGTAAGCACTGCCTTTTTCATTTTTCTTGTCAATTTAAATTTCATTTCCATAAATTGTCGTTTAGAATTCTGGTGGTAAGAACAGCCAGTTGTGGCAAGTTATTTAATCGCTAAACAGACTGAAGGTATCGAACTCGAAAATTATACAAGTTGTAACATTACCTTGTACAAAATAGAACAAAGCATTCAATCAGTAGGCACAAAGTATTTTTACCTAAGCACCTGGGTAATTACAAGTACGTGGAAAGAAGTTAAAAAAAACCATGGACAGTTAAAAAAATATACCGTGTTTGCCGATGACGGCAATGCAATGCTTTAAACGCTATAAAAGTAATATCGAAAAAAAAACATAACTTTGACTAGTTTATCGTAAATTAGAAATGAAGTTATCTTTTCCCATTCATAGAAATACTTTAAAGCTCTTCGGTGTTATTCAAGCAGCCTTTTAAGTTCGATCGTTTGGCAGAAGCCCTTCTGCCTATTATTCGAGAATGCTCGCGCTAAAATGTGTTTTGTCCGCTGTGACGGGACTAATTTAACTCGCTGGTTCGCCGCATTCACTTGTTCACTCGTTCGACCGACCAAACGCCGTTTTAAGAGAAGTACACCCCTTACCAGAATCGTCATCTATTATGATGTCAAAACAAACTAATTTGGATCTTTTTTGGTTCCGCTTAAAATGTAAACAATAATACATTTCGCGTGTTCTTAATCTTGTTCGAATGTTTTAATATTCATATGACTAACCGCCGCACTCGGAGACATAATTTAAGAGACAAATTATCACATTATTTTATCATAGTGTGAAAAATCGTCACCAAAGAATGACTTAATTGTCATTATCTGACTGAGTGCGGCCGTAAGTTTGAGTCAGGAAAAAAACATTCCTAGTTATATGACCGTTAATAATTTTCGGCATAATTATTAAAAGCCCTATCTGTATGTTATTATTATAAACTAGCGTTTGCCCGCGACTTCGTCCAAAATATAGGAAGGATATCCAGTAGAAGCGAAATAAATTTGTCAAGATCGAAGCAAGTGGAAAGAAGTGGTATCTGCCTACCCCTCTGGGAAACAGGCGTGATTTAATGTATGTATGTACCTATATGTATCCAGTACCTAACCTATATGATGCTCTAAGTTTCATCCCGACCCATTCAGTGGTTGAAGCGTGATTGAGTAACAAACATCCAAACTTTTTCATTCATAATATTAGTAAGATTGATATATATGACGACGTGCCGGCCTAGTTAGTAGTGGCCCTGCCTACGAAGTTAGCGGTCCTCGGTTCACATCCCGGTAAGGGCAGATGTTTGTGTGATGAACGCGAATATTTGTTCCTGACTTTCTGAGTCATGAATTTATTATCAACAAGTTTTTAGAGTAGTGGGTAATTCTGTAGCTTTGCGTACCCGTCTCTGGGAACGAAGGCGTGAGTTTATGTATGTATGAGTCATGCATGTTTTCTTAATAGTTCATGTTTATTATTTATATATAAAGAAAGTAAAATCAAAAGTTATATCTTGGGTTTCATACATCTACTTACATACCTGAATATAGATTCTCTGACTCCGGCACAATAAATTAAGCGTAAGCAAGCGAAAGTAAATTAATTTATTGTGTAGGCTGTTTTAAATCTATTTTTTTACGAGTGTTAAAACTAAAGGATAGAAACCCCATAATCTATTCCGTCAGCAAAGACTTGCAAATAATAAAAGGATGTATGAAGAAAGAAAACGGGTGAATTGTAGTAAACATATCGGCTTTTTTAAATGTATTTCTTTATTGTAGATTTTATTGATTGCCGCTGATGTTGGTGTCGTTACCATTTTTTGGTTTTAGATGTCTGACTTAAGTCTGAGGCCCTCTGAAAACAAGCGCCGGGGGGGGCTTGCTGCAGCACAATGGCCCTTTCAACGCCATGTTTAATGTGTTATTTTACGTGTCATTTGTTTTAAATCTGATGCTAAGCATTTAATAAATGATTTTCATTCGATTCTATTCAAAAACTATCTTTACCGACCCCATATAAAATGTTATATGAGATAAGACAAGAAGAAAACGATAGTAGTTATATTTAATCATAGTGCCTGCCCACCACTCTCACCAAGACTAAGTAGGCGAGGCAGATAAACCGTACTTTTCAAACTTCATATAGGTACCTATGCTCGAGAACCTAGTAATCTAAAAGCAAATATGCTTCCCCTAACCTTAAGTAGTGTTTTTAGAGGAATTGTTTAGAAACTCCACAAACTAATCCGCCGACAAAGACATGCAAATAATAAAAGGGATTAGGCTCGCCGCCGCCGCTGAACCTTATCGGCAGCGTTCCTCGAGAACAATGAAAACCGCGATAGCCTGTCCGAAGCGGCTATGGATAAACATTACCTACTACTGCCACCTGTGCGTCATTTCAACTCTTGGTTCTTTCTATTTATAATTTCTATCTTTAACTTACACAAAAATAATGTTTTTTTTAAATCGATTATATACATAACATTAATTTTTGGCGATGGGTTAGTCTAGTTAATGACACTGTTTATAAAATTAGCAATTCTGGTTTCATATCAAAAAAAATTAATATGTTCAAGTATGATATATATTTTTATGTTTCTAAAATAGTTTACATAAGTGAGTTCCGGATGCCTCTACAGAAAGCTCTTGTGCTATTGCATCATCTGAATGCGGTTCCAGAGTGTCAAGTATTCCAGATTTTTTATTATTTCGGTTTTCTTCTAAAATATTTACGCCGCTGTCAAACAAACACACACATCTCCTGAACTAATTACGAATATGTTGATGTTAAAGGTTTTTATAAAAGCTCATTTATCTTTGATCTTAATTAGTATCACTCAATAAAACTATCTTTTGTTTTTTTAATTTTGAGGGTTTTGTTATTTCACTGTATGGGCCGCTAACTTTCAAACTCGCACAGTGTCAAAAGTAGTTTAGGTAAGTGAATTCCGAATGCCTCTATAGAAAGCTCTTGTGCTATTGCATCGACTGAATGCAATTCCAGAGTGTCAAGTATTCCAGATTTTTAATTATTTCGGTTTTCTTCTAAAATAATTACGCCGCTGTCAAACAAACACACACATCTCCTGAACTAATTACGAATATGTTGATGTTAAAGGTATTTATTAAAAGCTCATTTATCTTTGATCTTAATTAGTATCACTCAATAAAACTATCTTTTGTTTTTTTAATTTTGAGGGTTTTGTTATTTCACTGTATGGGCCGCTAACTTACAAACTCGCACAGTGTCAAGAGTAGTTTAGGTAAGTGAGTTCTGAATGTCTTAACAGAAAGCTCTTGTGCTATTGCATCCTTTGAATGCGATTCCAGAGTGTCAAGTATTCCAGATTTTTAATTATTTCGGTTTTCTTCTAAAATAATTACGCCGCTGTCAAACAAACACACACATCTCCTGAACTAATTACGAATATGTTGATGTTTAGGCTTATTATAAAAGCTTATTTATCACTGATCTTAAGTAGTATCATTATATAAAACTATATTTTGGTTTTTTTAAATTTTTGAGGGTTTTAATAATTTCATTCAATGGGCCGCTAACTTTCAAACTCGCACAGTGTCAAAAGTAGTTTAGGTAAGTGAATTCCGAATGCCTCTACAGAAAGCTCTTGTGCTATTGCATCGACTGAATGCGGTTCCAGAGTGTCAAGTATTCCAGATTTTTAATTATTTCGGTTTTCTTCTAAACTAATTACGCCGCTGTCAAACAAACACACACATCTCCTGAACTAATTACGAATATGTTGATGTTAATGCTTTTTATAAAAGCTCATTTATCTTTGATCTTAATTTGTATCACTCAATAGAACTATCTTTTGTTTTTTTTAATTTTGAGGGTTTTGTTATTTCACTGTATGGGCCGCTAACTTATAAACTCGCACAGTGTCAAGAGTAGTTTAGGTAAGTGAGTTCTGAATGTCTTTACCGAAAGCTCTTGTGCTATTGCATCCTTTGAATGCGATTCCAGAGTGTCAAGTATTCCAGATTTTTAATTATTTCGGTTTTCTTCTAAAATAATTACGCCGCTGTCAAACAAACACACACATCTCCTGAACTAATTACGAATATGTTGATGTTTAGGCTTTTTATAAAAGCTCATTTATCACTGATGTTAATTAGTATCACTCAATAAAACTATATTTTGGTTTTTTGAAATTTTTGAGGGTTTTAATAATTTCATTCAATGGGCCGCTAACTTTCAAACTCGCACAGTGTCAAAAGTAGTTTAGGTAAGTGAATTCCGAATGCCTCTACAATAAGCTCTTGTGCTATTGCATCGACTGAATGCGGTTCCAGAGTGTCAAGTATTCCATATTTTTAATTATTTCGGTTTTCTTCTAAAATAATTACGCCGCTGTCAAACAAACACACACATCTCCTGAACTAATTACGAATATGTTGATGTTAATGCTTTTTATAAAAGCTCATTTATCTTTGATCTTAATTAGTATCACTCAATAAAAATATCTTTTGTTTTTTTAATTTTGAGGGTTTTGTTATTTCACTGTATGGGCCGCTAACTTACAAACTCGCACAGTGTCAAGAGTAGTTTAGGTAAGTGAGTTCTGAATGTCTTTACCGAAAGCTCTTGTGCTATTGCATCCTTTGAATGCAATTCTAGAGTGTCAAGTATTCCAGATTTTTTATTATTTCGGTTTTCTTCTAAAATAATTACGCCGCTGTTAAACAAACACACACATCTCCTGAACTAATTACGAATATGTTGATGTTTAGGCTTTTTATAAAAGATCATTTATCACTGATCTTAATAAGTATCACTCAATAAAACTATATTTTGGTTTTTTGGATTTTTTGAGTGTTTTAATAATTTCATTCAATGGGCCGCTAACTTTCAAACTCGCACAGTGTTAAAAGTAGTTTAGGTAAGTGATTTCTGAATGTCTTTACCGAAAGCTCTTGTGCTATTGCATCCTTTGAATGCAATTCCAGAGTGTCAAGTATTCCAGATTTTTAATTATTTCGGTTTTCTTCTAAAATAGTTACGCCGCTGTCAAACAAACACACACATCTCCTGAACTAATTACGAATATGTTGATGTTAATGCTTTTTATAAAAGCTCATTTATCACTTATCTTAATTAGTATCACTCAATTAAACTATATTTTGGTTTTTTGGAAATTTTTAGGGTTTTAATAATTTCATTCAATGGGCCGCTAACTTTCAAACTCGCACAGTGTCAAAAGTAGTTTAGGTAAGTGAATTCCGAATGCCTCTACAGAAAACTCTTGTGCTATTGCGTCTTCTGAATGCGGTTCCAGAGTGTCAAGTATTCCAGATATTTAATTATTTCGGTTTTCTTCTAAAATAATTACGCCGCTGTCAAACAAACACACACATCTCCTGAACTAATTACGAATATGTTGATGTTAATGCTTTTTATAAAAGCTCATTTATCTTTGATCTTAATTAGTATCACTCAATAGAACTATCTTTTGTTTTTTTTAAATTTGAGGGTTTTGTTATTTCACTGTATGGGCCGCTAACTTACAAACTCGCACAGTGTCAAGAGTAGTTTAGGTAAGTGAGTTCTGAATGTCTTTACCGAAAGCTCTTGTGCTATTGCATCCTTTGAATGCGATTCCAGAGTGTCAAGTATTCCAGATTTTTAGTTATTTCGGTTTTCTTCTAAAATAATTACGCCGCTGTCAAACAAACACACACATCTCCTGAACTAATTACGAATATGTTGATGTTAATGCTTTTTATAAAAGCTCATTTATCACTGATCTTAATTAGTATCACTCAATAAAACTATATTTTGGTTTTTTGAAATTTTTGAGGGTTTTAATAATTTCATTCAATGGGCCGCTAACTTTCAAACTCGCACAGTGTCAAAAGTAGTTTAGGTAAGTGAATTCCGAATACCTCTACAGAAAGCTCTTGTGCTATTGCATCGACTGAATGTGATTCCAGAGTGTCAAGTATTCCAGATTTTTTATTATTTCGGTTTTCTTCTAAAATAATTACGCCGCTGTCAAACAAACACACACATCTCCTGAACTAATTACGAATATGTTGATGTTAAATCTTTTTATAAAAGCTCATTTATCTTTGATCTTAATTAGTATCACTCAATAGAACTATCTTTTGTTTTTTTTAAATTTGAGGGTTTTGTTATTTCACTGTATGGGCCGCTAACTTACAAACTCGCACAGTGTCGAGAGTAGTTTAGGTAAGTGAGTTCTGAATGTCTTTACCGAAAGCTCTTGTGCTATTGCATCCTTTGAATGCGATTCCAGAGTGTCAAGTATTCCAGATTTTTAATTATTTCGGTTTTCTTCTAAAATAATTACGCCGCTGTCAAACAAACACACAATTCTCCTGAACTAATTACGAATATGTTGATGTTAATGCTATTTATAAAAGCTCATTTATCTTTGATCTTAATTAATATCACTCAATAGAACTATCTTTTGTTTTTTTTAATTTTGAGGGTTTTGTTATTTCACTGTATGGGCCGCTAACTTACAAACTCGCACAGTGTCAAGAGTAGTTTAGGTAAGTGAGTTCTGAATGTCTTTACCGAAAGCTCTTGTGCTATTGCATCCTTTGAATGCGATTCCAGAGTGTCAAGTATTCCAGATTTTTAATTATTTCGGTTTTCTTCTAAAATAATTACGCCGCTGTCAAACAAACACACACATCTCCTGAACTAATTACGAATATGTTGATGTTTAGGCTTTTTATAAAAGCTCATTTATCACTGATCTTAATTAGTATCACTCAATTAAACTATAATTTGATTTTTTTGGAAATTTTGAGGGTTTTAATAATTTCATTCAATGGGCCGCTAACTTTCAAACTCGAACAGTGTCAAAAGTTGTTTAGGTAAGTGAATTCCGAATGCCTTTACAGAAAGCTCTTGTGCTATTGCATCGACTGAATGCGATTCCAGAGTGTCAAGTATTCCATATTTTTAATTAATTCGGTTTTCTTTAAAATAATTACGCCGCTGTCAAACAAACACACACATCTCCTGAACTAATTACGAATATGTTGATGTTAAAGCTTTTTATAAAAGCTCATTTATCTTTGATCCTTATATTCATCACCCAATAAAACTATATTTTGTTTTTTTTTAATTTTTGAGGGTTTTAATAATTTAATTCAATGGGCCGCTAACTTTCAAACTCGCACAGTGTCAAAAGTAGTTTAGGTAAGTGAATTCCGAATGCCTTTACAGAAAGCTCTTGTGCTATTGCATCGACTGAATGCGATTCCAGGGTGTCAAGTATTCCAGATTTTTAATTATTTCGGTTTTCTTCTAAAATAATTACGCCGCTGTCAAACAAACACACACATCTCCTGAACTAATTACGAATATGTTGATGTTAAATCTTTTTATAAAAGCTCATTTATATTTGATCTTAATAAGTATCACTCAATAAAACTATATTTTGGTTTATTTAAATTTTTGAGGGTTTTAATAATTTCATTCAATGGGCCGCTAACTTTCAAACTCGCACAGTGTCAAAATTAGTTTAGGTAAGTGAGTTCTGAATGTCTTTACCGAAAGCTCTTGTGCTATTGCATCCTTTGAATGCGATTCCAGAGTGTCAAGTATTCCAGAATTTTTATTAATTTCGGTTTTCTTCTAAAACAATTGCGCCGCTGTTAAACAAACACACACCTCTTTTAAACTTAAACAAGCGAAACCCAAGTAAGAAAGCCCTTTATGTATGTCTCGATTTTTGAGTGCAGTCGCGAAATCAACTATTTGTGGTCATGTTAAATCAGTTTTTTATGGAACTTCTTCATTTGGGAGGGTTATTTCGGTGTGAAGTTAGCGGCCAAAATTTGGCGGCCAAATGTTGGAGCCAATCGGCCGCCAACTTTTGGGCCGCTAACTTCACACCGGTCATACTTACTACGTTGACTAAGTATACTTATTCTAATGGACACCGAACAAATAACATCTTCATAATCAATGTAACAGGATCACTTGCGAAAGTGATGGCGCACGCTTCATCAGAATTGGAAATAAGATACAATTTCAATTTTTGAATTAATCACCCCTACATCCATTCACGTATACTTGCTACCTCGCAATAGTGATACCGGGATAAAATATAACTCAGCGTCTCTCTTTCTGTCTAGTCTCAAAAAAAGAGACGCATTGATATAGTTATAGAAATACCTCACTCATGGTTTTGTGTGCTCCTAAGCCAGTTGGATTTAGATCAACAATGAATATCGTCTATTTTGGATTCAAATTCAAATCTTTTTATTCGATGCGCGCGCGTCATGTCATGAAATGCAAAGGTGTTGGTCTCCCGGCCTCGCCTGTTCGTGTTCCGTAGGTTTTACTTTTCTTAAAAAAACCGGGCAAGAGCATGTCGGACCATGCTCAGTGTAGGGTTCCGAAGCCGTAACGACAAACACAAAAAACTATCTCAAAAATCAACATGTATGAAACAATTTTCTATTTAAAGTTATTTGGCGCTGTCTTAGATGATTTTTAGTAGGTGTAAACCCGTTAATCGCCTGTATCTCAGGAACTAATCATGTCTACTTAGCCGTGATAGTTTTCCTTTAAAATTCGTTATATGCGCTTTCGTTGAAGATTTTTTTCAGATTTTTAGTACTTGTAGTTTTGGCTGTAGGGGGGGGGGGACACTTGACTCTAACAAAAAATAGCGCTTTAAAGCTTAATATTTCATAAACGGATCCCTTAATCGAAAAATTGTTTTCATAAACCCGCCATATTTTTGAAAGACCTATCCAACGACACCCCACACTATGAGGTAGGCAAGAAAAAAAAAGACATCCCCACGTTACGTGTAGGGGAGGTGCATTAAAAAAAAATATTTTTCAAAATTTTATTTTACCACTTTGTTGGCGTGACTAATATGTACATTCATGCCAAATTACAGCTTTCTAGTACTATGAGTCTCTGAGCTAGACTGGGGACGGACGGACGGACGGACGGACGGACGGACATGGCGAAACTATAAGGGTTCCTAGTTTGACTACGGAACCCTAAAAACACGGTTAGCTTTCTCCGTGGTGACCCTGCTCCCAAAGCGAGCGGTTAAGTTCGATAGGTTAGGGAAAATATTTGTGTAATAACCACAAACATTTGTAGGTACCTGGAACTTCCATATTTTCATGTATGGAAGTATTTATTATAGGTATTCGATTATAATTTCCACTGCTATATCAAAACAGTACTAACTCAAAATACAACTGTATTTAAAAATCATGTGTAATACAACTTCTATGTATTTGAAATAAAACAAGGATTTTGAGTTGATACTGTTTTGATCTAGCAGTGCGACATACTGCTATTTTTTGTATTTTTAAGCCACCTGTTGGTAAGCGGGATCTGAGACCCAGACATTTGAAACCCCAAGAACTCAAGGCTGCGATCCTAAGACTTCAAATCCGTTGACAACCCTGAGCACCAAGATGGAATGCCTATATGTATAGCGGTTACTATTACCATGCATTGAACAGAGTCATACTGTACATATAGTTAATTTTGGACCTAATTTATTATTTACGTGGTGGTTTTCGGATATTACTATCTTGTT
Organism: Acleris laterana; assembly: GCA_963966035.1. Lineage (NCBI taxonomy): Eukaryota > Metazoa > Arthropoda > Insecta > Lepidoptera > Tortricidae > Acleris > Acleris laterana. The sequence goes on along the minus strand of OZ014459.1, from coordinate 150,035 downwards.
ATATTATAATTACTAGCTGTTCCCGTGCCCAATAAACTTTTTTAGGTTAATCCCTATGACTCACAAAAACGATATGACGATGTGGATTGAAAGAAGATTTAGTAACTAAAATCGAAAAGGGTATGGTAAGATGGTTTGGTCATTTAGAAAGGATGGATGAAACAAGGGTTACGAAAGAGATATGGCGAGCGAGAATGAGCGGAGATGTCGGTAGGGGACGTCCTAGACGGACGTACGGTGATCAGATTCGCGATGTATAATTATTCATATTTTATGGGAAAAATAAAATGAAGCGTTAATTATTTACAAGTTTAGAGATTATAAAAAACTTTAAAAATCTGTATTAAAATTTAGGCTAGTCAAAGTGGGCATGCAGAGAAAATGACGATCATAACAAAATGAATATTTTCTTTTGCGGTTACCAAGAATTTTATCTTAAATGCGGAACCCTCGGAGCGCGAGTCCATCTCGCACTTGACCGGTTATTTTTGGGACGTTATCGTTTATGATGTTGTTAACAAGCAATAAGTCGAGCACCGCGCGGCTGCCGGCGAGCTAATTGCGCGATGCACGATGCGCCGATAGCGCCGATAACGTAGACATAGTATACGAGCGATAGCGATTCAACAGTCCGCAATAATAATATGTTGCGTTTGGCGTGGGTTTACCAGTTATCTTTAAAATTAAGGCAGGATGATTATTAATGCTGCTGTGTTTAACAGATTTGCAAACTTTAGCTGGAGAATTAAATGACGGCTTTAGTTAAAGATTGTTGTATGCTCATACATTTTTAAACTGAAACTTATAACCATTGATTATTTTATTGAGAGGATATCACGGTAATGTATTTCCTAAAAATGTCGAAATCCTAAAAAGATAGAATTTATATATACCTACCTAGTTAGTTGGATGTTTATAACATCCCTTACATGAGCAAAAAACAGCCTGTTTTTTTAATAAGGTTTCCTTCCTGAATGCCCGATAAGTATGTCCTAAGCAGTCTCTTAAAGCCTCGTTCTGAATAGTGACCATTCTATATTGAATGCGTGGTGATATACGAGTCCCAATACTCTGTACGTCCTTGTTTCATATCTTATGACTAAAAATATTTGAACGAAATTTTTAGCAAGTTTTCGACATAACAAACACGTTGGCCTCTGATGATAAACCACCCAGAAATCAAAAACAAGATGGAGGGCGGTTAAAGTAAAACCATGTAAAACTATGAACAGGACGAACGATACATTGGTTCAAATACAAGTCAACAAATTATAATAATTCGCGGATGTTTATGTAGTACAAATCTATTTCATTATTTTTGGCAGCATTGCTTCTGTCGATGAGATCGAACGTCTTATACGTTTGATCTCATCGACAAATTGAGAATGCACGCGCTAAAATGTGTTGTGTTCGCTCTGACGGGACTACTTAAACTCGCCGCTGCGACATTCACTCGTCCGTCCGTCCGACCGCGTTTTTAAGAGAATCTCATCCTAGTGCTTAGGGTCGGTCCTTGACACTCTTGAAAAGCATGTTACAGACTATAAGAACCCTCCACATTCCTTTTCTTAATACTGATTGAACCACAAAGGAAGCGTGGAGGTCTTACAACGTTCACGATTTTGTGCGACGGAACCCTAAATAAACACATGCTGGACACGCATTTGGTTAGTGTATAAATACATTTTCAAAGCCTAAAGTAATGTAATAAATTCAACCGCAGATATTGGAAGTAGATGTGAGTTAACTTATTATTCAATAGGCATTGTTATGCAAGTTGCGGTCAGTTTTATTGCGCGGTTATTCGCATTAAATCTTTTCGATCATTGCTTAAGCTGGCCGCTGATGGCGCTGATCTGTGATACAATGAAATTTAGGTTGAAATTTGTTTGGTATCACTTTTATTCAGTTTAACGTATTTAAGTATTCAGAATGTAAGGCAGAATACAGTAGCATAATGTGGATAAGGACTTGGGGGTTAATGGAAAGGAATAAAACTGTCTAAAAGTATTCTTAATCCCCTTTATAGAACGTAGGTGTACCGCCGTGAACCGTGTATGTAGATGAAAGCCGTTTAAAATCGTTGCATCCCCTGAAACAAAGTTAAATGACGCATCTACCCCTCAGTCGGAATACCCCCGCCTGACCTCATGCTACCTGTGGCCCGCGACGGCTCCGTCCGCGTAGAACTCATTAATCAATGGCTATAAATGAGTTCCACGCGGACGGAGCCGCTTCGAGCTGTCTTCTCCATGGTTCAAGCTATCTCCGTAACAAACGTCACTAAACCGATCAGCAGTTACGCTTTGAAAGCTAAACAATCAAACAGAGCTACTTTCGCAATTATAATATTAGAATAGATGTTTATAGCTTCATTTCACTTAAGCCTAAAGACGTCCACCGCTGGACATAGGCCCCCTAAGGTTTGCCACAAGCTCCGGTCCTGGCTTTAAACGTTCGATCTCATCGATGCTAAAATGTGTTTTGTTCGCTCTAACGAGAATACTTAAACTCGCCGCTGCGGCATTTACTCGTTCGTTCATCCGACAGCATTTTTGAGAGAGTCACACCCGAGCGCTGCATCCAGCGGGGTTTACTAATGTTTGGTCAAAAATCTTTTCCCAAAGTATCACTTCCCAAACGATTCTACTTAAATTTTCATTTCCCAAAAAATCACAAGGCAAAACAACTTTTAGCAAATTAACAGTTAGCAAATTTTTTTTTGGCAAATTATTGTTTAACATATAATTACTTGGTCATGTTTTATTTTACCAAATTTCATATGGTCAAATGTGTCGTTTAGCATAACATACTTTTTTCATAATATTGTTTGGCATACGATTTATATCCTGTAGTGCATTAGATAAAATTTAGAGTATGATTTTTAGGGTCGCAGTTCTAACCTTACCTAACCTACTTTCCTGGTAGCAGTTAATTTCTGAAAGGTCACAGTTCTAACCTAACCTAACCTACTTTTTTGGCAGCAGTTCGTTCCTGTGAGGGTTGCAGTTCTAACCTAACCTAACCTAATTTTTTGGTAGGAGTTAATTTCTGTGGAGGTCGCAAATCTAACCTAATCGAACCTACTTTTCTGGTAGCAGTTCGTTTCTGTGGTATAAATTGAGTGTGCAAAGTAACAATTTGAGCAAACATTTTTTTGGAATATAATACTTGCCAAAGGAACACATTTGCTTAATAAACGTTTGTCTTAATAAAACTTGACAAAGCAAAATGATGCCAAATGATAATTTGACCAAATAAATAAAATGCGAAATATAACCTCCTGAGGTTCCTTGTACTAATAGTAGTACAAAATACGGCCATTGGAATAAAGATCTAATGCCAAGGAATTAAATTGGAATTTCTTTTGTTTTTATGACTACTGATCAAATTATAAAATTGACTTTATTTCATTCATAATAGATTCATATTCCACTGACAAATTTCGTTGTATGGTGGGCCTTAGGAGGGTAAATGTGCTAAACATTCGTTTGGGAAATGAAACTACTGCTAGTTTTTTGGGAAGTGAAATTTGGCGAAACATATTTTGCCCAAACGGCAGTACACCATCCAGCGGTTTCCCGAAACCTTAGTCACGTCATCGGACCTTGTTGAAGTCTTCGAGCCATCGGCCATCTGTTCTGCCAGGGAGAATGTACAGCAATGTAGCTTCATTTAAGTCGAATAAAAGTATTCCAAGTAAAAGTGTTGTTAGATAACAATTCGATTATTGACTCGAGATAGTTTTTGTTAATTATTCTCGTATCTGGAGCACCTACGTGCCGGCGGTCAGTCAAATGTTAATCGCTTCGTAATTAACATCAAACAATCGTTAGTTCATCGTGTTCAAATATGCTAACTGGACGTCTGATCATAGTGTAACACCCTATATGTATTATTTGTAAAAAAATAGGAACGTGTGCCTACCCTAAGTTCTCGTAAGAAATAGGTAATATTTTATCTTGAGGTAATATTGTACGATATAATATCACTTCTTTTTTCGGTAAGATGATATGCTAGACTTTGGTTGGTTTAAAGGAGCGATTCAAATTCAAAGTCACGAGATTAAATTTGGTACGCACCTTAGGTCCAAAGTCAATCTGATGTTCTAAAACAATTAAGGTTGAATTTCCTAAAAGTTACAAATGACTTGACTTCTCTGATGACATTGACGACTTTAAGCATATTTTTCTTGAAATGGGTCCCAAATTAACGCCTGTGATCGTAAAGCGTCGGTGTAGCGCGGGTAAAAGATGACACCATGTATATCAAATTAGGTTTTTATCAACTGTTCTAGCAACGGCATCATCGTAGTTAAAAAATGTTGAACGTTACGAAAAGTGAAGGAAACATGTCCAGGTTGTTAATTTATAGTTCCCCTATGGAATTCCTAATCGTCATTTGTCCTAATGCAACATGTCAAAAAATTAATATGCCCTGTTTTTCAAGAATGTCCTGTCAACATAATAGGTTCTTGGTGGTTAACTAATTCACAGCTTTGTGGGAATTTCCTGATATTTGTTTATTGCTTGCATTGTGTTATTATATTCTTGAACTAAATCAACCTGAACCTAAACCTAATCTATTTATTTTCAGAGTCCTGGAGGTGCAAGCGACAGCAAACAACGACATTACGAGGGAAATCCATTAACAAAATCAACGAACGCGTCCTTAATCGAGCTAGAAAATAAATAATGCAAAAGATTTAAATTTAATAACACATTGGAATCAAATATGGACAGCACGCCGCTCCCCCTAGATTCGCCCCACAACGGAACCCTCAGTGCGTGTTCCAGCAAGCCGGGGGACGGGGTGTTCCTGGCGCTCCTGAAGGTGGTGTACGTGGTGGGGATCGTGGGGAACGCGGTGGCCATCGTGTGCCTGCGGAGGGGGGAGAAGAGGATCAGGAACCGGAAGCATCTGCTGCTACTCACCTCTTTAGCTGCTAATGATATCGTGGCCTTGGTAAGTATTTTAAAGTTTTGCTCAACTTGACATTATAATTTTGAATTGATAAAAATCGCAATCGCAATTGCATTAGGCATGACGATTTTTTTTTATGCTATTCGAGCCTGTTTTTTGCGAGGGTTAAAGACTCTAGGAGATTCTATTTTTAAAGCATGAAAAAGTTTTTTTTTAATTAATCACATGAATTAATTTTTTCGGTTTACTAATGATTGGTCATAAATCTTTTCCCAAAGTATCACTTTCCAAACTATTTTACTCAAATTTTCATTTCCCAAAAAATCATAAGGCAAAACCACTTTTAGCAAATTAACAGTTAGCAATTATTTTTTTGGCATATTATTGTTTAACAAATAATTACTTGGTCATATTTCATTTTACCAAATTTCATGTAGTCAAATATATCGTTTCGCATAACATACTCTTCCCAATTATTATTTTTGGCATTCGATTTATATCCTGTGGTGCATTGGATAAAATTTAGGGTATGATTTTTACGGTCGCAGTTGTAACCTAACCTCTATTCCTACTTTTCTGGTAGCAGTTCGTTTCTGTGGGGGTCACAGTTCTAACCTAACCTAACCTACTTTTCTGGTAGCAGTTCATATCTGTGGGGGTCGCAGTTCTAACCTAACCTAACCTAATTTTTTGGTAGCAGTTCGTTTCTGTGGGGGTCGCAGTTCTAACCTAACCTAACCTAATTTTTTGGTAGCAGTTCGTTTCTGTGGGGGTCGCAGTTCTAACCTAACCTAACCTAATTTTTTGGTAGCAGTTCGTTTCTGTGGGGTCGCAGTTCTAACTTAACCTAACCTACTTTTACTGTGGTATAAATTGAGTGTGCGAGGTAACAAATTGAACAAACATTTTTTTTGTAATATAATATTTGGCAAAGGCAAACATTTGCGTAATAAACGTTTGTCCTGATAAAACTTGACAAAGTAAAATGATGCCAAATGATAATTTGACGAAATAAATAAAATGCGAAATGTAAATGTGCTAAACATTCGTTTGGGAAATGAAACTACTGCGATAAGTTTTATGGGAAGTGAAATTTGGCGAAAAAATATTTTGCCCAAACGGCAGTAGATACAACACTGGGGCACCTAGAATGGAGAAATAAACTTTATGTGATTACTTGAAAAAAATACTAAAAATAAAAACAGGCCAATAGGTTAAATACCGCTAAAAACTTATGAAACAAAACATCAAATGAATGATTTTGCGTGACATGGACATAAGGGAAAATTACAAAAATTCTGACTAAAATGATCAATATCTCCGAAACTACTAAAAATCGCTGAACATACATAGGGGTTAAATAGAACGCTTATTAGCTGCTCTATCAGCCCTAGGTTGGTTGACGTCGGATTCTGGAACATCCTGTATAATAATTATATAATTTTGCTTTTATGAAGTTAGCAGTTATAATTTTTAGAAAATCTCTCTGTTGGCATTTGAGTGTTCATTAACTCGCACTGCAATTCAGTAAAACAATAATATTTGCCACTCGACACAATTGCCGTAATTGGGTCGCGACTGAGCCACCGTCCCCGCGGAACAATCGCAGGCGAGCAAACAGAGCTTCGACACCCTGCGCGATCGACAGAGTGATGATTATTATTTTTACTAATAACGGAAATCCGTTACGACCTTCAAACCTTCAAGAAAAGAGCGTACTCTCATTTGAAAGGCCGGCAACGCACCTGTGACTCCTCTGGTGCTGCAGTTGTCTATGGGTGACGGTAATCGCTTTCCATCAGGCGATCCGTCTGCTCGTTTGCCTTCCTATAATATAAAAAAAAAAGTGGTGGAAAATGCATTCGTTGTTCCTCCAGCATTTGGCTTATAAATATCCGTAGTTTTACCGCCTTGTTACTCATGGCTATTATGTTTCTTACTGGGGCGTTTTTTGGGTACACTACATAATTCCAAAGAGTCATAATTCCGAATTGATCAAAACTCCGATTTATCTTCAAATTGCATAACATCACTTTGAGATACTTTGATGATCTTCTAAAGAAATCAAAATAGTAGACTTAAAAATAGCGCAACCGAAGTCAAAACTTGCTATATTTAAAAATTACCCCTATTGCAGATTCATTGAATTCATTCATTCATTCATTCATTCATTCATAGTGAACCTGCCTACGAAGCTAGCGGTCCTGGGTTCGAATCCCGGTAAGGGCAGATATTTGTGTGATGAGCGCGAATATTTGTTCCTGAGTCATGGATGTTTTCTAATGTATTTAAGTATATATTTCTCTATATAAGTATTTATATCGTTGTCTAGTACCCATAGTACAAGCCTAGAGCTTAGTTTGGGATTAGGTCAATTGGTGTGAGATTGTGTCCCCTTATATTTATTTATTTTATTTATTTTAACCCTTCACTATCACTATCACTACATTGATAACTATGCATCGGAGTTTTTGTCGCACGGTAAGACTATAGCAAGCTATGGAGTCGTCATTTGCCATAAATCTAAACTCTTATTCATATTCATACTCATTTATTTAATTTATCTTAAAATGCCTCTATTGCGGTTGGTCGTGTATATTTATCTTAGTCAAGTTAAAAAAAAACCTATTAGATTATAAATTCATAACTTGAACGATACACCTGCGAATAGGTAATTCGCCACTAGTGTGGACTAAAACATTCACTTCTGCCGTGTTTTAATGTATATATGATAATTATTTTTTATTGTAATATTTACTTTCCAAATATAACATTAATAATCGTTTCTAAACTCGTCAACGTTATTGTCCTTGATTATAAAAAAAAAACCTAAATAATTAAATAAATAAATGAGTATGAATATGAATAAGAGTTTAAATTTATGGCAAATGACGACTCCATAGCTTGCTATTAGTCTTACCATGCGACAAAAACTCCGATGCCTATTGATAACAATCAATTACAAGAGGCAAAAGATCTAACGACGGACAGTTACCAGTGTCGGCGATGGTATCTACCATATTGTGACAACAATTAATAGATAAATTGAATTCCTCATCATAGTTTATTGCCGTCAGGTTGTGGTGACCGTTTGCGTATTTACAGGGTTTTTTCACAGGAAAGAGGAATTTATTGCGCATCGCCGAATGACGACAAGTTGCTTTTTTACCGGGAAAATGTGATAACTACCTTAATTTACGCGGAGGTAACACTAACCACTATACACGGTGATTTTTTATCGGTGATCAGGAGTTGAAAATTATTAATAAGCAACAAAAATGGAATTTAATGGTTGATGTCTCGATCACTGTTTAATTTATTTAAGTTAATGATATTGTTAAAACCAATCACCACTGGATACATGGACCTCCTACATTTATTATTGAAGTGAAGTAGATACGTCAAGTGCCATCGCTTTGGCGGGAAATTTGACAGATATTACGTCAATAAACTTATCAATAGACTAAACAATTAGTAGGGTGACAATTAATTTCAATTAAAAGTTAGTTTCAAAATATTTATTTTACATAAAAAAAATAGTTTCGTTACATGTAACTGCGACTTAAACGTAATCACCATTAATAACTAAATTAAAAAAATAGGTTCCTGATCACCAAAAAAAAATCACCGTGAATTCATCGTGTTCCCAATAAACCCAAAAAAAAGTGGCAACCCTAATAAGCTGTCATAATTATCAGTTTATAGAAGTTGTACGACTGAGATGACAGCTCACTTCAGGTTGAAGATTATATTTTTTGTGTATTTTTGTAACACGTGGTTTACATAAATAGTTAGTTTGTTCAAATAGAGTGCATTTCAACCATTTGAAGTCGCCTACGCCTACGCGCCGCCGCTTTGTGCGCGCCGCCGTGGCTCATTAGTACCAATTGTAGCGGTACACCAAAACATGTAAACTATTTGAACGATTTAACTATACATAAAAATTAATCCCTATTACTCCTGGTCACGCAATAACTTGAAAACGGCTGAACCGATTTGGCTGATATCTTTTTTGTTGTTTTCGTCATTGTCAGGACAAGGTTCCTATGAAAGAAAATAATCGACCCCCGGGAAAGTCATTAATTTGCAGCGGGGCAAAGCCGCTGGCGGGCTGCTAATATTCAAATACCAATTAAAAATCTCCACTTGTTTTCTATTTCGTTATCACCGTACCGCGCTACAACTAAACTCCTAGTGAATAACGCAAACACCCCTTATATCCCCGAGACGACGAAGAAAATCAAATGCTTACATAAACAACAATATTACGCTTTCATCTGAAACCAAATTAAATCTCGCAACACAACAAAGGATTTTACATACAATAATAACGTCTCTAAATTCACTACTTGTATATAAGTATATTTATGTCTATTATTTTACCTTTTAGTTTTTCAGTTAAGTTAATGTCTATGGGTCACAGTTTCCACTTACCATCAGGTGGCCTGTGTGCCCGTTTGTCATCTCTATGCCATAAAAAAAAAAGATTATATTTACTGTGGCTACAGTGTGTTGAAATAATTTGTAGTTACTAATACATATTTAATATGCTTTATGTACGTATGTATGTATCCGAGTCTGTTACTTGCGAACTGTACACAACAGGGTTTGATGAATTTTAGAATGTAAGTTGTCGTTATATTGGTTTTTAGCTTTAGGTACTCGAGGAGTTTCGTAGGTACAATATTTTATACCTTTGATCTCCAAATTAAATTTTTAGGGGCCGTAGTCTAACTAGGAACCCTTATAGTTTCGCCATGTCCGCAGCCTAGCTCAGTGACTTTTCGTACTAGAAAGATGTAGTTTTTCACAAAAACAATGTTATTTTATTTGTCTGAGTTCATTAAGTTCCGGAGATACAGGCGACTAAAGTGTTTATACCTACTAAAAATCATCTAAGACAGCACCAAATAACTTTAAATAGAAAATTAGTTCATACATTTTGTTTTTTGAGATAGTTTTTTTGTGTTTGTCGTGTCGTGTTCGTCAAAAGCAAAAACCTTCTAAGCTTTCATTCTTGACGCTCGCTGCTACTGCATATTTAACATGTCTGATGTCTGTCATCGTATTATTTTAACACGACCACCGTGCCTGTCCAGTAAAGAGAGCTTGCTTTGTTTAGAATTGTTTACGATTTATATAAACCTTTTTTGGCAAAACAAAAGCAGGATAAATATTAGAATGTAGAAAACGATTAGAAACAATATTGATCGGCTAAATGTCAAATAAAGACCCGAAGGATAACAACTTAAAATGCCCCGAATAAGTGCGTGACTTGCGAGTCGACAAATAGAGACCTTTCGACAGGGTCAGGTGTTTGTACAGGATGTTCCGATTTGACATATCTCAGCAACGACTTTATTAACGCCATTTCAGTATCGATTGTGAATTATAACACTCTTATATGTTGTTAAGATTTGACTATTCTGAGGGGCGTAGAATGGTTTCTTTCATGTTTAAGAATATCTTTGATGTTTATAAATCCACCAAGTTCGCTAATAAAACGGGGTGAAAATGAAGCATATTTTACTAATTATATGACTGAAATTATTTCCAATAGATGTAACGTTGTTGTCCATTTAATACTTGTTCTTATTTGTAACAAGTCATGCTTGTGTCCCTACCCCACCCCTAACCCCTACCTGATCGGTACAAACACTGAAGAGTATCATGACTTTTATTAAGTTATACAAGATTGTAAAACAACCAAGTTCGACTTTCCGAAGCGAACTCGTCTCGACAAGTATTAAATCAGGGAAAATTTGTTACGCTACGTTGATTCAATTTTACGCTCGACTCGCCCTATCTCTCTCTTACGAAAACAATGTAATATCTACCGCCACATCTACCATCAAACCAAGCTAACTAACATCGTGTAAAATTGTTACCAAAGGTGAACTTTGTAGTATGGTCATGGATATTAATTGTTTACCAATTTGACATGATACGCGACATAGCTGTGTCATACATTTCCCGGCGTGACACGATTAATGACACGTGGAAAATGTATAACCCGGCAAAGTGACGTGTTATGAAAACTGGTAAACAATCAAATTCCTCGACTGTATGTAGGTACATTGTATTATGTCACAGTGAACCTTTCTCAGATCAGTGACAAATTAAATAAGTGTCCATCCCCAATATACAATTAGATAAGTCTGGTCTCAAAATGAACTTCTGAAAGAGCCTGTTCAAAACAAATCTGATCTGTAGTTAAACTAAATGGTCGTTAAAAAAATAACTGATGGTTAAATCTCAAGGACATGAGTCAAATTTTCGATTCCTTTTTCGAATTTTAACGATTAATTAGTTGAGTTAACTACTGATCAAACAACATACATACATACATACATACATTAAATCACGCCTGTTTCCCAGAGGGGTAGGCAGAGACCACTTCTTTCCACTTGCTACGATCTTGACAAATTTCTTTCGCTTCTTCCACATTCATACATTGAGTCATGCACGCACGTCGATTTCGGGTACTTAAGATTCGGCCCTTTTCCAGTATTTCTCTGATTTGACTCGATATAAATGACTTGCCGCAAGCCATAGAGCATCCAATGGTTCTATTTGCGGATGACAGCACTATTATTTTTTCAGGAGAAAATTTAGATACGTTCCAGGCAAATATAAATAAATCACTAAAATCAATTATCCAATGGTTAAATAACAATAATCTGCAAATAAATCTAGACAAAACTAAAATAATGAATTTTAAACAAAGAACTAATAATATAATCAATTTGGAAATTTCTTACAATAATCATACAATTGACGAAACTAATACGGCAAAATTTTTAGGTTTAAGTTTAGACAACAAGCTGACATGGCAGAATCACATTGAAATTATTTGTAAAAAACTTAATAAATACTCTTATGCTTTGTATAAGTTACACAAAATAGTGAGTCGATCAGCAGTACTGACCGCATATCATGCTTACGTTTCTTCAACATTACGGTATGGCATCATATTTTGGGGCAACTCCACTGTACGAGAAATGGCTTTTAAAAGTCAGAAAAAATGCATCCGAGCGGTTTGTGGTATTTCATCCACTGAGTCGTGTAAGCCACATTTTATTCAATTACGTATACTGACCCTACCATGTCTGTACATTTTTGAAATTGCAAACTATGTGAAATGTAACAAGAGCCAGTTCCCTATTTTTAGCAGTATACGCCAACGCGGCAAGATTAACACGAGACCGTTTAAAACAGCATTACTCGCTAAAAGCGTTTTTGGAATGGCACCTAAAATATTTAATAAAATTCCGACTGAAATTTTGATGACTGAATGTATAAATGATTTTAAAAAACTACTTTTTAATTTTTTAGCAGATAAGGCCTACTACAGTGTGCAAGAATATTTACACGAAACCAATTGACAAATTAGATTAATGTTCAATGTTAAAGCATGACGCATGTTAAACATATAAGATATTTGTATGCCTCTGGGTGGGATGTAGTGGTACATAATATTAAAATGTAACATCTGTTTTACCTATGTTCAACAAATAAATAATTTGAATTTGAATTTGAATTTTGAAAAAGTACGCCTAGGGCGGCCCCTTCCGACCCGTCCACTCACTTTCGATCTGTATATCTCAAACAACAGGTCCTAATATTTGAAGTTAGTTTAGTAGCAAAGAGAAAGTAGATTCCGAAACACTCGCTTTACTCCCAGCGAAAACCACAGTAAAGGGCATTGGGTAAATTTGTTTGAAGAATATTGTCATTTTTTTTTTCAGCGGCCACTGATGATTTTGTCATAGTTATTTAGAGGACCTCAAAATACACATAGGTATATATAATTTATGGCGTTAAATAATATCGGAGCCGAGATATTAAAGATTTAAGTGTTGTTTTGTTACTAAAAGTGCGCCCAGATTTGTTTATTTGAATATCTCGGCTCCGATGCACTCTAGAGCATTACATTACATAATAAAATATGGTTATTTTGAACAATTCTATCATAATTTACCACTTTTACGAATGGCCGCTCACCTTGAAAATGTATGACTTTTATGAATGACAACACTTTTACCCAAACCCCTTTGTGTGGCAATCAGAACTGTCCTTTGGTCCCAGATCGGCATGATGGCGTCGATGCTGGTGTCGGAGCTGGTGCCGGGCGCGCGCGAGACGCGGGCCTACTGCGTCATCCGCGTGGTGCTGCGGGTCTTCGGCATCGGCAGCGTCTGCATCGCGGTCACCATGGCGCTGGAGCGCTATGTGGCTCTTACGCGGCCTTTCCTCTACCAGAAGGTGAGTGTTTTATAATATATACTATGAGGGCACTGCAAAGTATCAACTAGAATAACAACTTTTCTTTGCGACTGTACCGAACCTGCCGGTTGCGCACTGGCACGCCAAAGTTTATAATTGTTGACGCAACGTACGGCACAGATGACAATATGTAATCGGTTTTAATTCTTTGTTTATGGTAAACCATTTCGTTTTTGGGTCAATAAATGTATTTGCTTTCTTTCTTTTTTTCTATAAAGAGGTATATTTCGTGAACACGAGGACGTAGAATAATTTGCAGTTACCTAATAGTCTAACTACTGCTCTTTCATGATCGCGTCGTACGGTCACAAGCGGTAATACGCGACCCATTTAAAAAAAAAACCGCTTGAAGTCGTCAATGTCATTAATTAATTCTCGTTCGACTGTACGTAAAATCCACTCCAGTTGTAATATGTATTCACTAACGATGACCCAGAAACTTTGAAGGTAAGTCATTCAAAGGTTTACGAAGATGTTTTATGCTTTAATTATTAATTTTACTGGTAACATTTTTGACCGCAACTGACGAACGATAGTAACTGTTCTGCCTAACTGTATGACTACCTGCGAAAAAAAACATAGCTGAAGCGGGAAGCCTTAACTATTTACCCAGGCACATACCCAGATACTTATTTATTGATAATGTCAGATTACACGTATAATGTATGACGTATGACGTTTAAATGAATAAGTGACGTTGTGCTAAAACTGGAAGTGCAACTAAACTTAAAAAAAATTAGAAAAGTGTTAAATTGCATATCGGGGTAACATTGATAGGTCTTGATGTGCGTCTATTGACCCACATTTCTACGCAACTCGATGTAAAATTTTCAGTGCCATTGTGTTTGAATTCATTTTGATAAGTTAATGTTCCTTTTCCATAATTGTACTTATTTAGAGCAGCTGGGATTACGATCGCATACATACATACATTAAATCACGCCTGTTTCCCAGAGGGGTAGGCGGAGACCACTTCTTTCCACTTGCTACGATTATTATTACTTACAATTTTATATTAAATAACGAACAATCATTCGTCCTTTCAAGAAACCTGACACTTATATGATTATTGTAAAAACCACGGAAGACTTTTCCTATAGTGACCCCTAGAACATCTAAAAGGACTCTTATATTAACTGCTTGAGAGCCGATAATACCACTTCAGACATTCACAAAACTGTCGTCCCGGCCAATATTAAAATGACCCTTCCCTACCTAAATCAATCCACAAGAAACAAAGTAATTCCATCCCACTTGTACAAGCCCTTCCACTTACGTATCACGACGGAAAACCCACTCGTTATCCTCAAGGGAGATCATTCAGACCGGGCGCAACGCGGTCTAATTCAGTACTCATTGCATTTCTATTTATATATTTTCCAAAAATAGAGTTTATTTATTGGATGTAAAGTAACAATTCTGTCGACGAGAATTTATTTTAAGTGTAGTTTACGTGCACCGGTGTGGGTTGAAATTTACTGCGTGTCGATGGTCCAGTTGAAGAGAATCCTACCGACTGCGCCAGTGGCGCGAGTTGGAATACAGGAGTAACGCCACTGATTAATTGTCGACGAACTTACTAATAGGACTTACTTGGCCCGTCAGTGCGAATAAATTACCTTGGTAATTGGACACTTACCTATACTTAGACGTTGTTCTAGCCTCGTTTAAGGAAAAGCATTTGTGTCCTCTCTTCATACCCTAACACATTATATATAACGGCACAAGAACGTGAGCATAATCTCTAACTTGTTTGTTATGCATTGTTTTCCCGGGATTCACCCATTCGGCCCGAGCGGGACTCGCCGGGATTAGAGGCCCCGGCGGAGAATAAGAATGAACATCCGCTACCGCGCCAATAGGATGTGAACATAAAGCAAGTTTCCTTAAACACACGTCACGCGATAATCTGCTGCCGGGACGGGATAGCAGTTAATAAGTTGTTTAAATTATTTTACCTGTTCAATCTATGTTATCTGGAGCTTTATCCTACTCGGTAAAACATATTTTGTTGGACATGTTATTTAAAAAAACACTCAGGACAATCTCACAAAAAATTACCTAGGTAGTCTCAAACTAAGCTCTAGGCTTGTATGTGCTATGGGTACTAGACAACAGTATAAATACTAAGGAAATTAAAACTTAAATACATAGCACAAATCCAAGGCTCAGAAACAAATATTTTCTCATACCGGGAACCGAACCCGGGACCGCTAGCATCGCAGGCAGGGTCGCTATTTATTAGGCTCGCGTCATCGTTTATATCTCGGTCGCCATTACCGTCAAGTGAATAAGAGCTATCGTAACGTTGACTTACGATAACACGTCAAAGGCAATAAGGTTTGTTTCCCTTATTATTTCCACATTTGTTTGTAATAAGTAGTGTTTGTACAGACAATATTTTATTTGATTTTGATGTTAAATATCAATACAATCAACAGTCATTACTTAATAACCCTCTTCTATTTTTCATTTCTTGGTAACATCCACATGCACGGCAATCAGTCACTTAAGCTTTATCTAAAGTATTTTTTGCTTACCAGCTGGCCTAATATGGTTGAGTTTATCGCGTGACAAAGTGTGGATAAAACATCCGTCACTTTTTGACACGTTTGTAAGTACGAGAGGGACGGATGCCTTATCCACATATCGTGACGAGATAAACGTAACCATAGGTGATATTCTTCTAAACAGCTCACTTCAAAGTACGTCGACGAAGTATTAACTAACAAACTTAATTATCCCACGCACTCGTAGGTTCGTTAGGCAGAGATAGGTGCCTACCGCCTTGGCTTAATCAAAATGCGTAACGTTAATGTAGAATAATGAATGACGTAAGGCTGATGACAGGTGGAGTCCGCTTGTGTGAACTCCGTACATTTCGAGTTGATAGAAAATAGAAACGTTAGAAACATTTTGTTTTATACCAGCGTTCGCATCTTGGCAAGGGCTTTGGCTTTGGACCACTTAGGCTTGCCGGTTAAACTTACAATGTAAACGAATTTACATTTTTACAAAAAAAAACATAGACAATATTAATCTGAAACTAAACTACTTACCTTTGCCTTACTAACACAACGAAAGTACCTACAGTATTTTGCCGTAATAGCATGGAAACACGCTTATTTTCCTGTTTTCTGCCCTTCACCTTGCCGAAAACCGTAAACATGCCGCAATGTCAGGGGCGGGCAGTCGAGACAGTAACGCGTCGCGGCAGCTACTGCCTGCTGACCTTAGGGACTGCCCTACATTCTGCAGTTATATTAGGGGATTACGCCCACTTTTTAAACATGATAACTGTGGATTCATTAAGTCAAATGGATTTTTAGCAAGTAATTTTTATACTATGGACCTAATGTCAAAGTGACTTGGTCAATCAAATAAATCATAAGAGAGTTTATAGCCGGGCTTCCGGTATCCTTCAGGGATGGAAGATGGCCGGTTGAAAGATGTCCAGTTTTTATTTTTGATTTATTCTGACACTGGCGAAATCACTGCGGAAAATTGCGGGAGACCGCCATTAATAAAAAAAGAAGTAGAGTTTGTAGCCCGGATGTGGACGTACAGTCAAGGAAATTGATTCGTAGACATTTCGGACTATGTCAAAGTGACACTGTAAATAAAATCATTAGAAGTCACTTACGTTTTGATTGATTACGTCACTTTGACATAGTCCAAAATGGTCTAGGAATCAATTTCCTCGACTGTACAGGGTAATTTTATACCGGCATCGTTAAAAGTCAGGTTCTGAAATAATAGCGATAAACGGCTCGGCACGCGTGGACGAAGTTGCGGGCTAGAAAATATTGCCGAGGTACCTACCTTAATCTAAAGAGCAGTAAGCCGATTCTTGAAAGCGCTCTACATTAGGTACCTTCCTTAAGTCAATGACGATGTTGTTAAAACTAATTAAACCATCCAGACGTGTCCTGCGTGTTAACGTGAACTCAACAAGTATGTACCAACATCGACCTTATATACAATAGAAAGGGAAGTTCAGAGTAGGCAAGTTCGACCTACCTAAACCAAAATAGGTCATTTTAATACGTGTCTGAATGCTATTCGGTACATTAATGGTGAAATGTGTGAGTTATTTTGCTTATTACTTGATTAAATTTAGGATAGAGACTCCCATTAAGGCCATGTCGCTTAGTAACTAACTCTATGTGGACGATGTCGCGGGCAGGAACTAGGTGTAACATACAGGATAATTAAGCTCTTTGACGTCATGTTAAGTGGTAGATAGCTATCGCCTCCGCAAACGGCTCGAATGGCGCATTGTCCCAACATGGCGACGGCGGTCACCGCCGCGAGCGTCACTCTTGATGAAGCAATTACTCCCTCGCAGGAATGCCGCGCAATTTGCTGTTACTCGAAGATAATTTTACTTAGGTGTTTAACCTCCTTCAGTAATTGGAGTGGTCAGGGCCAGTGTAATTCCACTTTGTTTAAGCGCAAATTTCTTTTATATCGTAAATATATTGTTGACGTCAGGTAACCTTTATTCAATTGACGTAAAAAGCTATTATAACGTTAGTGATGTGATTACCATGTAAAAGCATGATGGGTTATAACCAATTGAGGGACAAATAGCGTAAAGGTTGCATTGTTGCACTGTTTTACCACGATGAGGTGGGTTATATACCGGCTTGTCATAATCAGAGCGCTGGATAATGCTGTTTAAGCTAGCTCTATATCCATCAAGCTTCGTTGATGTTTTATTTCTAAATCATGAAAGGGCAATACAATAAGTATGTGAGTCTTAAGTTAACATATTTAATACAATTTGCCCCGATGCAATTTATTTTACTTAATTATACATTTGTACAACATTTATACATACATACCTACTCATAACACTTTCGTTAAGCATAAAAGCAGAGATTTCGCGTCAAAACATTAAGCATTCGACGAGGTCTTTACACACCACAACTCTTCGAGATCATTAGACTTAAAAATGAATTAATTAATCTTTACTTGCTGTTTTTAGTCTCGCCATACACCCCATTATCCAACGCCTGCAATCAAAGTTCAACGTGTGGTACTTGGATGATGGGACTTTAGGTGGAGATGTTAATACAGTTTTTAACGATCTCGCTCTTTTAATAGCCGAGTTTCGTGTATTTCGGATGATTTTGTGGCTAAAGAATCTGTAATACAAAAATTTAATTGTTTGACCCCCGATATTAAAAATGTAAACAGATCTTTACTCTAGATCTTTACTTGGCTCTCCTATTCTTGATGAATCTATACCTCCTTTTTTCGAAGAGAAAATTCAAAATTTTTTGCAATGTTCAGACCGCTTATCGAAAATTAACACACACATGGCTTTTACAATTATTTGTTTTTGTCTTTTTGTTCCTAAATTTACATATTATACTCGCTGTTGTCAACTCTGGAAGCATACAGATCTATTACACAGAATTGACAGCATCATAAAAAATACTTTGGCTTCGATTTTAAACATAAATTTAGATGAACGAGAGTGGTTACAGGCCTCACTTCCTGTGCGATCCGGTGGTTTAGGCATCAGGTCGGTTTCTGGAATCGCTTTGCCCGCGTTTCTGTCCTCAGTACATAGTACTCAAAAATTGCAAAAATTCTTTCCAAATCTTTTTCAAATTATTTCATACCACATTTTAACGAGGCCCAAGACACATGGGTTTTGGCTTGTCCAAACTCTGAGCTCCCAAAAACTCTTTCTTCTCAGAGGCTGTGGGACGGACCGATCTGCGAGCAAGTACGGAATCAACTTTTACAAACGTGCAACGGCTCCGCAGATCGTGCCCGTCTCCTAGCGGTCGGAGTGTGGGAATCGGGTTTGTGGCTACAGACGCTTCCATCGCCGAACACAGGAACCTTGTTAGATTCATCAACATTTAGAGTTGCAACCTCACTCCGCTTGGGTGCACAATGTTGTGCTCCTCACCGCTGCCAGTGTGGCGCTAGCGTCGATCGGCTTGGTCACCACGGTCTATGCTGTACGCGAAGTGCTGGTAGATTTTCACGTCACTCCAGCATTAATGATGTCCTCCGTCGGGCTTTTACCACCGCCAATTGCGCGGCTATTTTGGAACCAAATGGTCTCATGCGAGATGATGGTAAAAGACCTGATGGGATGACTCTTGTTCCGTGGAAGTTGGGCAGGCCGTTGGTTTGGGATGCCACTTGTGTGGACACCCTTGCGCCGTCACATCTTCCCGGAACAAGTACTAGGGCTGGTTTCGCGGCGGAATCAGCGGAGACCCTCAAAAGGCGCAAATACAGTCAACTTGATAGAAGTTACATATTTGAGCCTTTTGGGGTCGAAACTTTAGGACCGTGGGGACCAGGAGCACACCGTATTTTTAAAGATTTATCAAAGCGCCTGATCGACGCATCACGTGACAAAAATGCTGGTCTGTACTTGGCACAAAGATTAAGCATTGCCATTCAACGTGGCAATGCTGCCAGCATTTTAGGAACAATGCCCACTGGTAGCGGTTTGTTAGATTAGTGTAGTTTTAAGTGTTTTTGTAAGTTCTTTCGTTTGTTTGTTTTCTGATTAATTATCCTTACTTGAATTTTACAATAAATGTTTTCTCAAAACAAAAAAAAAAAAAAAAACTTAAAATGTGTTCATATATTTTTGTCTCATCGATTGCTTATTTTTTATAAACTTCTTTTTCGTGCTTTCTTATACTACTGGAAGTCGGCGGTATAGGTTGTAGTGGCAGTGGCGCCTGACATAGTTCCCAGCGGCGCCGGCGCAACATGGCCATACATGCCACGAGCTACTTGTAACACCTCACAACCATGTTTACAAAATATACATACGTATTAATGGCTTGGTGTGATTTGTTGCGCGGTTTGCTTAGTAGTTATAGAGTGTGATACAAACTTTAACTCTATGATTATTTAAGTGCACGTTGTTTTGTTAAATGTATGTATTGGTTTTTTGCGCGTAGGTACCTTTTTAATGTAATCCTATACGGTTGAAGTTCATTTGCACGTCATCATACAACAAGCTCGGTTTTGCATTGCAATCAATTATGACTATGACGGTGACCAGTGTCAACCGTAGCGATAATTAATTTTTTTGACAGAAACTTTTGTCAAAACTGGTGGACCACTTTTTTGGCCGACCGTACTAGTCGATGGTACATAGTATTCATTTGAACAAAAAAACTTTCTATTTAAAACTTTTTCAATTAACAAATAGAAATCCCTAATTGTCATTTATTTATTTATTTATTCAATCAATTTGTAATTTACAGAGTGATCCATCATTTGTCCTAATGCATCTTATGTCTGAATTTTCGTTTATCTAGTAGGTATTATTACTTAATCACTTTTTTTGTGTTTTAATAATACAAATCAGATTTGGTTATTTGAAAAAAAAACTCAGGTACTATACATATATATCAGGTACTAACCTAACCTCAGGTATTTTAGGAAAATTAAAAAAGGTGTCTGACTCAGCTGAAAAAAAAACCATTTTATGACAAACAGTTATTCGTTACCACAAACGTTATTAGGGATTCCGAGCGGGTTTTTACAGAAGGTTATTAACTTATTAACATCCAACGTGTTATAACTAAAACACAAATGAATACTAAAACTAATTTATTTTATTTATTTATATATTTTAGTTTCATTTCCGCCAGTAAAGGAAACATATTCATAATTAATAGTAGATCACTTTGAACAGTACCCTTAACATGAGTTATAATTACCGTACTCGATAGCGAGTCGAATGCTCTGTCCCTCGCAGACCTCGCAGTATTCTTATAGAGTGCGAGGGACAGAGCATTCGACTCGCTAGCGAGTCCGGTAATTGACAACATTTCATTTAGGTGACACCTGCAAATTACTATACGAATCGAAAGGGTTTTACCTCCTGAACACGGCAAAATATTTATTTTGATTTAATTTTCTTTATTTTCAGAATTACAAGTAAGTTAATAAAAATATCGAGTTTTACCAATACTATGCCTGAATATAATACCATTGCCTTTTTCACGAGAAAAAAAGCTGTCATACTTCGAATTAGACATTGACACTATTGACAGATGGAGACTTAGGGCCATTTGCACGCAGAATTTAACCCTGGGTTAAGGCACTAACTCGAGTTAGTAGACGTCAGATTCATACGATAACTGTCATTTTAACTCGAGTTAGTGTCTTAACCCAATCCAATTCCAATTCTTAGTGGTACCGATGGCTTACTTTTACAGAACGACATAGATAGGCTGAGTTCCTGGTGCTCGCTGAACAAAATGGAGATGAACACTAGCAAGTGCTCCTATATTAATTTTAGTCGCAATAAAACTATAGTACCGAACAAATATAATATAGCAGGTATAGAACTACAAAGAGTAGATACAATCAGGGATTTGGGAGTAATATTGGATGCTCAGCTTAACTTCTAAGCTCATTATGATAGTATTGTCAAGAAGGCATGTCGAATGATGGGATTTTTAATTAGAAATAGTAAACAATTTAAGCGTATAAGTACTAGGGTTTTACTTTATAATACATTAGTAAGAAGCAATCTCGAATATTGCTCTCAAGTTTGGTCACCTTGCTATGAAGTTCACAAAGGCCGCATTGAAGGGTTGCAGAGACGCTTTCTAATATACTTGGGTTTTGCTTCACGCAATGCTAATAAACTTCACTCATATGAGGCAAGACTTAAGTTCTTCCGATTTGCTTCTCTCTGCAGTAGACGAAAATCTCTGGATTTAACATTTATTTACAAGCTAGTCAACGCCAAGGGATTAGACTGCCCAGAGCTTTTGAGTAAGGTCAGAATAGCGGTGCCAGCAAGATTGCCTCGTCCTGGTACTTATAAATTATTTAGAGATAAGCTTATTAAAACTAATTTAGGCCGTAATTCACCACTGTCAAGAATGATGAAGTTGTATAACCACCTACCAGGCTCGGTGGAAGCTGATATATTTCACGATATTCTTAAAAATTTCAAAAGGAAAATATCGAAGTATCTCAGGTCCTCACCATTCTAAACAATCTACGAGTTTTATGTTATGTTTGTATTCGTTTTTGTAGGTTCCTAGACGCATGTGTAAGTTGTGGTTACCTATAAGTAGATAAGCATCAACCTGGGATGTATATCATATAGAATTAAGAATTTGTACGATGTATTATCTGTTGGTAATCCTTAATAAATAAATAAATAAATAAATAATAAATAACCCAGGGTTAAACTTCTCGTGCAAGTGGCCCTTTATCGGTTGACATGATACTTTTTTATGTACAGATTGGACTAACGTAATATGTCCATTGTGTCGTAGAAATGAAGTTACGCCCTTTTAGAATAAGTACATCTTAATAAATTAATAATAAAATAATTATTCATTCTAGAGAAAATTTAAAACTATTACCGCCTGTTTCACAATCGACAAGTAAAGGATATTTGACGGATAAGTTTAGCCCTTTCTTTGTCGTACACTTAAAAATAGACAAGGAGAGAGACAAATTTATGTGACAGATAAATTTACTTGTCGATTGTGAAACAGGCCCTTAGTGTCTTTCTCCTTCCAAACAGTATCTATAAAACGAATAAAATTAAAGTGTTGAAAATATGAAATCTTGTCAATTGTAATTTGTAACTCATGGTAAGGGTTCAGTACTGAGGTGTTATTTTCTCAAAAACAATGGACGGGCGGACAAACGAGCGAAATCGCAGCGGCGAGTTTAGGTAGTCCCGTCACAGCGAACAAAACCCATTTTAGCGCGTGCATTTTCAATTAAGCAGCCTTATCGATCCATCGGCAGAAACCATGCTGCTAAATTGAATATGCACGCGCTCAAATTTGTTTTTTTCGCACTGACGGGACTACTTAAACTCGCCGCTTGGACATTCACTCGTTCGTCCGTCCGACCGTCATTGTTGAGAGAAACACGTAGCCCTATTTTCGCCCTTGAGCGAAAACTAATTGTGGAAGTTCGTCTTCGGTCAGTTATTGTTATCAACGAGCCGCAGTCGTATGTGACTGCCTTGAAACATTTCCAATATGTAGTTCCTAGCTCTTGAACGTGTCTGGAGATTATATCTAACAACTTTTACTGGCTTTCTCGTCTTGTTCAGTTTTAATGGCTGTCGTGTTTCTTTTGCTACTTTGTAATATCTGATCTGCTACTCTGTAGGTTGGTTACTTTTGGATAAAATAGCGATGGTGATTTTGACAATGGCCTTTTAGGCGATGCTTTTAGGACCAAAAAGTTTAATGTTTTTTTTTGTACAGTAAATTAATTTGATGCTAAGACCATTGTGGCCTAATGAATCGGAATTGATTGACACAGCCATTGCGTCAAATGTATGTAAACGTAGACCTTTTTTGGGGCTTAGGGGCGTGTAGATATTTTTGGAGTCTTGGGAAAGTTTATTTGCTATGAAATTTAAAACTTTAGTAAGTATTATCGTTTGAGATAATCCATGTGTCACCCTCGATCTGGTGCTAAATTTAGTCCGAGGCGAGGGTAGATTTCAATCAATGACGGCACGTCCACCACTCTGTTGCACTGTTAAGATGTTTTTTTTTATGGCAGGGTTTTTCAACACAACAAGACGCAATCCTAAGACCCTGAATGCATTGCCAACCCTGAGGAAAAGTGTTAGGTGTGGATCGTAAAGTGAAATAGGCCTGCTTCTCGGATTGTAGCCACTATAATAATTATGTTTTCTCGACAATTTAGCTCATATACATGATTATAGAATAGGTAACTAAAAGATATATAATAACCCCTGATATAATGGTGACCCCTTCTTTTAGAGCTGCGGGGTTATTATTACAGAGCTATACAGGTTCATTTTACGGTGAGCGTAAAGGACAGAGCTTAGCAGTTAAATAGTTCTGTCCTTTTCTCTCAACGTAAACTGAACTGCATAGCTATCTCATAATAACCCCCCTGATATCTCTTAAGCTGCGTTCAAATAAAAAAAAACGCACCCAAATCGGTTCACCCCTCTTTTTGAGTCGGGGGTTAAATAATATGATAATAAGAATTAAACAGAATTCCGGATGATGGTGACCCTTTAGGGAGCCACCAGCCAGGCACCGGGCGGATCGAACCTTGAACTTGGTAGTCGAGCAGTAACGAACGACCGCGGGTTGCAAATAGATTTGAAAGATTGACGACTGCTGTAAGTTGTAACGCATAGCTCTGTATGCGCGTCACGTCATGTGACGTCGCTGACTCACGCCGAGGTGTTGTTCCAGCGCAAAGGCAAGTTATTTGACGAGCTCTTCGTTGTACTACCAGCTCGCTATTTCACCATCTTGACAATGACACGTGACCGGTGTCAATTCGGTATACATTGCGTAGTTTACAAGCTAATGCAACTCCGGTTTTCATATAAGCTGCGCCATGTATACTGAAATGTCACCTGTCACCTGTCATTGTCAGAATAGTGAAATAAAAGGGAGGTATAATAACTCGTGTTAAATACTCTGGTCCGGTTAAGAGCTCGGACGAGCCAGAGGTGATCTTGAGTTCTTTTATGGATACGCGGAGCGTTGAGCGACGCATTCAAACGTATGGATATGTATGAGAGCGTTCATATAGAGCCGTAAGCGTTCTAGTATGTAAGTAGACAAAACGTCCGGCTTATGGCGCCAGTCATACGCGAAACTATTGCAAAGCGGTGGTGTCTATCTTGGTACCATAGCTTCTTTATCTATAGCAGCAAGTTTTCGAGGAACTCGGTTGAATACAACATAGAGATCTACAATAACGGCCGTATTCATACACCGATCTTGAGTTAGATGCCCTTCTCAAGACACGGCAAAGTAAACGTCAAGTCATATAAAACTGTAATCTCTGGCATGTCTTGAAAAAAGATCAGGATGGTTGGTTATACCACTAAATTCTGAACTTCGTATGCCGTCCCTGTCACCGGAGACTAAATCGAGAGAAAGGGATGGAGCCAACGTAACTTCGAACTTACATTTTCAAAGTAGGCCCTAGGCTACCGTCTGTTGACGATCGAAGACACTGCCAGTCCGGTCACGTACCTGTAGCGTGTATCACTTAGTAAACTACTGGGTATGAGCCGTATGAGCAGTCCCGCGGGCGTCGGGAGCAGCGAGGAGCTTATTGTATTACAAATGAGTGAGTAGCTGATTAATTAAAGAGGTCTGGATCAGCCATTTGTTATTACATTCAGTTATGCTTCGGTAACGATCTTATTCTTCTCTTTGAAAACTACATGAAATGCATCAGTTGTACGGTCACGAGCGTTAATTTCGGACCCATTTCAAGAAAAATATGCTTGAAGTCGTCAATGTCATTAGAGATGTCAAGTAATTTGTAACTTTTAGGAAACTCAACCTTATTGTTGTAGAATGTCAGATTGACTTCGGACCTAAGGTGGGTACCAAATTTAATCTCGTGACTGTACATCCTGGCTGAGAGGCCCGTCACAAGATACGTAGAAGTATATGTCAAACCATAGAACACTGTCATTTTGACGCATCTTGAGACGAGTATTAGAGTTGAGATGAGTTTATTAATACGGCCCTAAGTACCTATGCTGTAAAGCTTGTATGATATGTTTGTGTTTTGAACTCAAACATATCATATTTGATTTAAGGATTTCCGTAATCTATCAACAAGTTTTATGCCACGTACCTATCGTTGGCATACGTGCTAACCCCATAATTTATTTATTTATTTATTTAACCTTTATTGCACAAAAAAAGTACAAATGGCGAACTTAATGCCTAATGGTATTCTCTACCAGTCAACCACATAATCATACAGAAACTAAGAAAAGCATATCATGCTAATTACTTATAAATAACTGGACTATAATGTAAGTGCATCGTAATATAAATGCGAAGGTGAGTTTGTTTGATCTGTCTTCATGGTTTAATACCTTAACTAACCGATGTAAATTTTGTACGTACAGGGATAGTCTTTACCTCTAAGACTGACATAATGTAAGTACTTTTTTATCCGGAAAATCAGGGCGTTTCCGAGGTATTAGCGAAACCAATTTCTACGCAAAGCTCAAATACTGTTTTCATTTTCTTATTGATGCTACGACTAGCTGTTCTAATGGTGAAATAATTTAAGAATTTTTTTGAAATCGGTATAGTAGTTTTAAGGTCATTCATTAAAAACATACTAGCGACCAGCCCTCGCTTCACTTCGGTTTATGTGAGTTTTCGTAACACCCGTACCTACGTAAACCAGAATCTATTATACATATAAACAATTCTCTTGAGTACTCTATCTATTGCTGAAAATTGCATTAAAATTTGTTGAGGAGTTTAAAAGATCTAAACGAATAGAAAGCGGAAGCGACTTTATACTATGTAAAGAATTGTAAATAGGTTTGCTATTGACTGACTCTTGGCCTTGGTACTTTTAGATTCTTGAAGAAAAAAGACGACAAGTAATTTACAAGATTAACTTTCTACGCTTACGACGGAACCCTAAAACTCCCTTTGTCGGGGTCTCGAGGCACAGAGCCACCCCATCAAAACAAGCGCGCGGCGGGAGGAATGGCGGCACACTTTGTTTTATGTCGCGTCGTAAAATACAAGCTCTACACGTTTTTAGCAAAATATTTATGGTGAAACATACTTCCTACACGGATTTATGTCTGGTGACCCTTAGTTTTACTTAGTTATGTGTATGTAGGTGTTACGTAGTTGTATAGCTGCTCTAGATATTATAAGCGTGGGGACTGATGAGCCAAATCAGCTAGGTACTTTTAGGAAGACAGCTCGTACTGTCAAGTGGTTATGAGCTGCTGGTCTATGACATCCACAATCTAATTACGATATGAAACAAAAGCAAGTTTAACTAAAGTAAACTGGAAAAGAGGCATAAGGCAAATAAGTAGTTAAAAATCCCTTAAGTTGGTCAAGTAGTCTAGAAACAGCCCGTCAACACCACCCATTGAAACCTTGTGGGGATCTATCTAGACCCTTACATCGTAGGAAGCCTTTGCTCATTACTTAGGTGTAAGTACATAGGGCTGTTATGATTCCTCTGTAGAGTTCATCAACGAACTCAACACGATCCCTATGCCACTATAGAACAATGTCAAAATGACGTAATAATAAAATGAATTCGATCAATTTTTACACGAATGCCCAAAAAAAGGAGTTTTTTTGTTTATTGTTTTTTTTTATTTGTTTTTATGGCATAGAGAAGACAAACGAGCACACAGGCCACCTGATGGTAAGTGGAAACTGTGACCCATAAACATTCGCATTCACAAGACTGCAATGCAATCCTAAGACTGCAAATGCTTTGCCAACCCTGAGGACTAAGATGAAATGCCTCTATGCTAGTTTAATGTTTTCAAGGTTTTAGTTTGTATGTATGTACGATTGTACGATTCTTTATTCCACTATAACTTCTAAACGCCTGAGCCGATTTAAATGTGTGTGGTTCCGTTAGATCCTGTCACCACTCCGGGTGACATAGCAAACCTAACCTGTTAAAATTGAAATAGGAACAATGGCAAAATGATAATTATTTATATCAACAAAAAACAAGTTTTTTAATTATTACAATATACTTAGGTATCATTTGAAAAATCTTAATGTGCCCATCTCAAATATATACGAGTATAGTAAATAAACGGGTTTAATAACCATTTCAAAAAATGCAGTCGGGTTTTTAAACCTCTAATATTGCGTGTGCTCTCCCCGCTTGCTTGCCTCCTTTATTACCTTACTACGGCGGAAATTGAAAAGGGAGGTTATGATTTTGCTCGGTATGTATGTGTCCATTATAAAATTTAGCCTGAAATTGAATTGGTTGACTGTGCGAGAGGGGCGAGCGCTACAATTCGCGTCCATCAACCAATTAGCTAGATGCCAGTGATAGCCACAGTTATTGTAGTTATTCAAACGTCCGCGGTTCGTTGCTCGCTGGCGACTGTTCCTCGACTAATGTATGTATGTATGTATGTAAACACTTTATTGTACAAAAGAAAAACCATAACAATACAATTAATATAAAAATATGCAAAGGCGAACTTATCCCTTTAAGGGATCTCTTCCAGCTAACCCTTGAGAGATTGACAAGAGTGTAAGGTTGTGCAACGAGTGAACTAGTGTACAAGAAGAAGAATTCTTTATAAATGATCACTAACATTATACCAGATTATCACGGGTCAATTGTAACCTTGTACCTTTTACCTAAAGACTCATAATATTTCTTAAAACGCACAAAGATAGATACGAAGCGTTTAAGGTTAAACACAAATACCCTATAGATTTGATACGTCCCCGGATAAAAGTATTTATAAGTAGTTTACTTTGTAATATAATAAATCGCTGACTCTTTCTTCAACCCTTATCACATTTTCTTTTAGTAAAAATACTCGTCCGTCTACAGCACCGCCCTAGGAATGCGCAAGTTACACAATATTGTATTACGAAGAATTACTTACGCGTAATTTCAACTGCTTAGACTGTTGTCTCGGGTACTGCCCGTTTTCTTACGATATTTTGTTTATTCTTAGGCTATCTATCTATTTTATCTCATGTTGTTACAAGTTTTACTTTGTTATTAAATGTATTTTACACAACACGACTTCGTCTGCGAAGAATTAGTGAATTCCCCGCTACTCCACCTATTTCTTCCTGTTGGGGGTCGATTTTGGAAAAACCTTTCTTAGTGCACTCCTAAGGTAACCAAGAAATCTCCAAGTTACAAGTCCCTAGGCCCAGTGGTTTAGTCTGTGCGTTGTCTTTTAGGCCCGTATTAATAAACACATCTTGGCTGAGATGCCCGTCACAAGATACGTCAAAGCAAACGTCAAACCATAGAACACTGTCATTTTTGACGCATCTCGAGACGAGCATGACAATTGAGATTAGTTTATTAATACAGCCCTTAGTCAGTCACTCAGTCACGGTATTGACTGACTTATAATATAAATATAATGTTTAAAGCAGTGCGCATGGAAATAATCCACCAAAAGGATGCCCCTTATGCGAGCGAGGCTAGTAGTAGAATGAAGTCAACCTATTAAAGGATTATTTATTATTAAAGCCTATAAGATCGTTCCATTTAAGAAATACTAAATACATGAGCTGACTGTCAACCTCCTAAGTAACAAATTAGTAGTCAAACATTATTTTTTTGTGAAGACTTCACTATAGCGAGACGGAAAACAATAAGGGTGTTATAATGGCACTAATTAATTACGAGCGTGTTGCAAAAGAGGCGATCGGTCTGATCGTCACCCGCAGTGGACGCGTTGACCAATCGCTTCACTTGAAAACGCGCTTGCAAATCGCTAGAGTGATATCGCCCTAACGACAGAATTGGCAACTATTGTACAGTCACGATCTTTAATTTGGTACCCACCTTAGGTCCAAAGTCAATCTGACATTCTACAACAATAAGGTTGAGTTTCCTAAAAGATACAAGTGACGTGACATCTCTAATGATATTGACGACTTCAAGCATATTTTTCTTGAAATGGGTCCCAAATTAACGATCGTGACCGTACTATTATACGAGTGACTGACTGCGTGAGTATGCGCCTGCGCTTGTTTGGCCGCGGCTTCCGCTACGTGATTAGACGCGTTTAATTGTTATTGTATCAATAAGTTGTTGAATCAGACTCGCGGGATTATAGAAATAGTTCTAAAAATACACCAAATTGTAGAGGTATTTCTTCAAAATATTAATACCGATCTCGCGCTCTATCTAAAATGTACGATTTTCGATCTCAGTTTCAAATCATAAACAATACTTTTTGGTTACTACATACCTGACCCAATAGCCGTTGTTTGGCCCTTTATTTATCCGGGAAACTTTAAGAAAAAGCCCGGTCACACGCTCTGTCAACCCTTTTCGGACCATGACAAACGTATCAAAAATATCCGAATGACTTCAACCGTTAACAAATGCACTTCCCAACGAACGTTATTTAATTTTGATTTAATATACCTAGATTTAATGTAACGATGATAATATAAAGCCAGCTTTATTTTCTAATATAAAAATACATAATCATTTACCGGAATGTATTGAGTCGCTAGGTAATGCACAGTTCAAAAAGAAGCTTAAGGAGTGGCTACTTAGCAAATGTTTTTGGAATTTAAACGATTACTCTAATAAATTATCAAGTGATAGGTTTAAGGTTATTAGTGTTATTACTGTACGTCCGAAATAGACGAACTAAGAATAAAGAATAAGAATAATTTTATTAATATAAAATACACTGTTTACAAAATGGTACGATATCTTGCGAACCCCAAACTAGGCTGAGCCTGTATCTTGGGACCCAGTGAGTCGGTTTACATTCAACACAGGAACAACTTTAAAAAAAAAACGAGAATTAAATAAAATACAAAATTATTACTTAACAATAGAAAAGTAGACTATGGTTTACAACATTTAACAAAATTATTTAGTAATGACAGGAACTAAAATGTATTAAGTATTATTATTTATTAGGTACTTATTTATATTAAATTATTATTATTTATTTATTTATTTATTATTTATTTAACTGTTAGAACTATTAATATTTTTACTTTGCCATGTAACAAAAATCGTACACAATAAATGATTATCTTACCTTATCTTATCTCATCTCATAATTATCAGCTGATTTAACGAAGGCGCGTAGAGTTACCTCGAAAATCTAAACGACTGTCTGTTATATCACTACGAATCAGTATAATTTTCAATAAACCTTGCATTGTTCCCTGAAAGAATTCGAATCAGATAAGTTATTGGCTCTCTTTGATTTGTTTTAACAGGGGTTTGAAACTCGAACCGGGCGGAGTTATTGCGTTCCTCAGCTAGTTTAAATTCCTATTCTGTTTCTAAAAACGTCAAGGGGCTATTCTATTTTAGGAGTAAAAGCATACCTAGCTCTTCATACGATACATACATTTCTTATGATGTCTATATTTATGGCAGACCAGCTCAAAAGCCGCTGATTGTGCATCAGTGGAATCTGAGAACATTTGCAATCTTAACTCTACCATTGCTTTTCAAACATGAGGTCTAAGGCCCGTATTAATAAACTCGTCTCAGCTGAGAGGCCCGTCACAAGATACGTCAAACCATTGAACACTGTCATTCTTGACACATCTCGAGACGAGCATTAGAGTTGAGATTAGTTTATTAATACGGGCCTAAGAATGCCAGCCCAGTCAAATTACCATTTTTTTTATATCCTCACTCTGAAATACAACAGTGTCACCCCTGGACGGTAAGTTAAAGGATTGTATAGGACTAGCGACCCGCCCTCGCTTCGCTTCGGTTTAGATTTTTCATACAAAAGGATTCTCCCGCTTATTCCCGTTCCCATGGGAATTTCGGGAATTCCTTTCTTAGTGCACCTCTACGGTACCTAAGCTACGTCCCTTCCAAATTTCAAGTGCCTACGTTTAGCCGTTTAGGCTGTGCGTTGATATGTCAGTCAGTCAGTCAGTTTCTCCTTTTATATATTTATTATATAGAAGATTTGTCCGTCCGGATCGCTACTACATAAGATTCTGCACAAACTTAGAACCTTTTCCTTTTATACATCCCTCATTGTCCGTAATCAAATTGTAAGCTTGTCGTATTCCGTTGGTTATGACAAGGCACTAAAAAAGTGCTCAACATTTTTATTTGTTTACAAACTCTTATATACGTTTGTTTGTTTCTCTTTGTGTCGTTTACGGATCCAACAAACAACCAAATCCTAAAGGTCACCGGATGACAGGACTATACACAGTCGCGTGGGGATTTATAAAATAGTGACGAGCGTCAATTTGGGACCCATTTCAAGAAAAATATGCTAAAAGTCGTCAATGTCATTAGAGATGTCAAGACATTTGTAACTTTTAGGAAACTCAACCTTATTGTTGTAGAATTTCCGATTGACTTTGGAGCTAAGGTGGGTACCAAATTAAATCTCGTGACTGTAGATGCCCACCTCCAAAAACATAATCCATCTCCTTCGGAAGTCGGTTAAAAACCCCAAAAAAGTCACCTGTAGTGTAGCCCTGATCCACAGTCTCAAAGCAACTTGTCGGGCTATACCCATTTCCGCCGCCCTCTTCTTCTCTTCTTTTTTTTTTTCTAATTTTTCTTTTTGCCCTCTGATCAGTGGCCATTGCCAAGATGCTTTACGCTAACGAGCGTTTCTATTCGTTTTGTTTTTAAACCAATCACGTCACTACTACTGACGTTTCTGTTTTCTACCGACTCGAAATTTCAACTTACTCGTACGTCAATCCTATACATTGTCGATTTTCGATTATCGATAAGTTAGCATTACGTAATATGTTGACCGGGCCCGGGTCGGCAGCACGTGGCGCCAAGTTGCTCAATACCCGCTAACGCAACCCTCGCAGCTAACCTACCAACTTTGATATTGTTTCGCTTTCCACGACACTTGCGCGGCGTCCGGGGAGTTTATAAACCGCTTGAGATATACTCGATATTATTAAACTATTACTTATTCTGTGGTATTGTCGAGGAAAACTAAGTACAGCTAATGAAATTAAAAGCTTAGTTCTCCATCTTACTTTGTGATATGTCCTGTGTCATAGAAAAGTTGTGGTAAATATATTTTAGTAGGGGCAGAAGTCCGACGGGGACCTGTGGATGCGGCAAAGACCTCTGGACGCAAGCGGCAAGAGGGCTAATCGGGACCACCAGAGAGCCACACCAGTTCAGCTCAATAGTTTTTTAATCATTAAAGGTTGCATTATCCCGTAGGATGGCATCATTACCCACAGATACTAAAGAAACAAATCATTTGTTGCAGCAAGTGACGTACTACGTGATCCGCACGGCGCTGCTGGCGGGCTGGTTCTGGGCGGCGGCGCTGACGTGCGCGCCGGTGCTGGGCCTGGGGCTCTACTACGACGAGGCGAGCGGCTGCTGCACGCGCTACCGGAATGCTGTCGCCGCCACCGACGTGGCGTACGCCTGGCTCTACGTGCTGTTCGGTGAGTAGGCCTGCTCCTGCTGGGCCTGGGGCTCTACTACGACGAGGAAGCGGCTACCGAACAACTGAACTGAGAACTTTTGAACAGGCAAGAACTTCTTCAGTCCACTACTCACTAGACGTTCTGTTGGCTAACTTCACATTTTGTGAGTTTTTGAAGCAGGTGACGTGATTCTTGGGTATTGTCAGTCAGATCCTCAAGGCTGACTAAAATTGCTGTGTTTTAGTTAGCATCCAACTATTTTACAATAAATGTTAAAGTTTCTATTTAGTATGGATCTAGAGGGGCCTTCAATAATAACTCAAACCTCATCGGTCCAGGTACAATGCTGTGCGTGATCCTAGTGTACTGCAACCTGGCGGTGATCCGCGCGCTGTACGAGATCAGCGCGCCCCGCGCGGCGCCCGTCATGCGCCGCGTCAGCAAGAGCAGCTGCCGGCAGCGCGCCGCCGCGCCCGCGGGCGACGCCGGCCACCACAACCCCGCCACCGCCGAGGAGGTGGCCTTCAGCCGGCTCATGGCCACGCTCTCCGTGCTCTTCATGATCTGCTGGCTGCCACAAATGGTGAGTTAGCACATCTTATTTTGTATAGAACTCTGATACACATAGCCTTAGACTTAACCCGTTTATCGTGATTGTAAGGGACGCAATGGACAGAAACAGATGGAAGCGAATTATACTCTCTAAAAACTAAAGAGAGAGAGAGAGAGAGACGTATACGAGTGGGACTTGACCTTGGTTACTTACAATCACGAAAAATGCTAGTTGGTATACGGTCACATACTTCAACTGATGAACCACTATAGAACCTTGTCGCATAAAACCAACAATTAACTTCTATGTTAATCTTTATCTTATTATTTGACGCTGTCATTGTGACTAGGTTCAATGGTGGATCAACATTTAAAGTCCTTGATGGTACTAGCAGTTATTGGATCTACTGGGAGGGTTTTACAAGTCTGCTCTTATTGAGGAGGTAGTTTTCAACAAGTCATGGCCACTCGACCACCCTGTCCGCGCTGGCCACGGCCTGCTGGCTCTGCAATATAACCCTGCTCCTGCCTTGTACAATCCTCGTGGCGTCGCGGCTTTAGACGATGTTTGATCTACCGTCTGTCTCCTTTGAATTAGCAGGTACCTGATAACGAGTGTGCCATACAAATACAACGCAGGAAACGTTACATGAGTGCTTGCCCTTACAATTATTTATAATATTGACGGTCATGGCCAGTGGGTATTGTTAGCTGATCAGCTGTACACATAAACCAGCTGTGGCCCGCGACTCCGTCCATGTGGAAGTTGTTTTCGCTATTCCCTCAAGAACTGCCCAGTTTCCCGAAATGGTATACTACCCTATGATCTTCTCCAGGATACAACTTATCGTATTCAAAGGATTGTGAACAGACGCTTTAATCGTGTAGCTGTCAAAAAAAAACATGCTAATTTAACGTCCGATTTTCCCGATTTTTGAATATGTTGTATAAAGATAGTTATTATTAAAAACTAGGTCTGTCCTTTTCCGGTTTATTTAATTTTGTTTGATTGTATTATATTTTTTTTGGTAAGGAAAACGTACAGACCTAGTATTTCATAATATCTGTAAGTTTAAGAGGAGACAAACGCTATCGCAAGTTTGTGTGGATTTTTTTAGCTTCACGATCTTGTTAAGATCCGTTTAGCCGTTTTTTCGTAAAAAGTTAACAAATGAACCGAGTTACTTTTGCGTTCATAATAATTATATGGTTCCCTATTGTATGGCATAAAATTATTTGTCATATTATTGTTACGCATAATTGCTTTTAGCCGAATTAGTGATGGGCATACTCATCTTTACGCATAATTTTTTACGCATAAAATTTAAAAGCATAAATACAGAAAGCATAGTCGTCATAAAGACTAACGTCAAATAGCATAAATACGAAAAGTCATAATAATAAATTAGCATCATTACAAAGCGCATAACAGTATTTGTCCTAAAAAATAGTCATGGGCAAATGGTAAGTTTTGTGTTAATATATATTTAGGAAGTAAGGCGAGGTCGACGGAGGTCCGCTTCGCGGACCCCCTATTTTTGCGTTGCTTGGGCGCTTCGCGCCTGGATATCATACTAACCTAACCTAACCTAATGTACCTAACGTGATCTAACGTAACCTCATATTTTGTTGTTCATTTTGTAGGTTCATTCATTTAGGGAACTAAAATTATGGTTAATGACATATATAACAAATAATTAATAGCCCAAACAATAATATGTGTATTAGTCTAATAGAAATTAGTCCAACTGAAATTATGCTAATAGCTTAATATGCCAAAAAAGTAGTAGGCCAAAGTATTGCTATGCGACAGTACTATTATGCCAATACAAATTATGCCAAATGAATTATGCGAAACAATAATAGTCTAAAAAAAATTATGCGATTGAAGGGGATCCCTAATTATATACTAGCCCGCAAAACTGTACTTATCACACTTTCTATGAAATGTTCATTAAAAGTGAGATACTTCGTTTTGCCGGCCTGCGTAGTATGTATTGCGTTGTGATTTGACCGAGATATTTTGCCACCGCGATTTCTTTCCTAATAGATGCGCTCGGACTAAACAGTATTTATGTTTGCGCCCAAATGTTTAATTAAGTCTCAGCGCGAACAAATTTATCGCGTAGTTTAGTCGCAAAAGGACGGGGACTTTACATAGGACGCTTTATAACCCACAGCAAGTAGTAAATTCCAAGTTTGTGAAATGAGTTAATTCTATACTACACTGGCCTGCAATACTAAGCCTATACTACCTATCACACTTTCAATGAAATTTTCAGTTTTGCGGCTGCGGTTAAGATCGCTTGTACAGTGTTTAATTGGCAAAAAGCTACAGTGTTATTGAAAAGTTCCTAAAGTAGTAATAATATACGCACATGGACACGCACACACACACATACTGTAACACACGTACATGCACACTAACGCATACAAATACACACATACACATACACACATACACACACACACACTCGCACGCGCACACACCGTTACATTATAAAGTTACATTTATCATATTTAATTAATTAATAAAATAAAATAAAAAATAGGTTATGTCATTATTATTGTTTACATTGCTGGATACGCTAAAAAAGAGACCAATAAGCCACGCATACTGCTTTTTAATCAAAAAAACATTATTTATTTACATTCCAGTAAACACAGAGTTTAGCTCTCCTATCTGACCGCTCGTTATGAGATCCATTCCACATCGTTCCTATACCCTTAACATAACTAAATTCAATAATTAAATTATTGAGTTTTTTAATGAACTGTACTTAACTTATTGTCCTCGCCTCATTTTAATCCCAGTGAGAGCCAGGTGCCCCTCGAGTTATTGAACATTCCTTTGGTTTCGGTCTATCTGTTGTCTCACTCTAATTAACCGATACCTAACTCCAAGGTCTAGGTCAGCGGTGACCTACAAAAAGTTTAAATTACGTAATTTTTTGTTTATGATGCCAGAAAATTGTACGAAGTGATAGGAAACAAGATAATTTCTTGAACCCTGGGTAGTGATTCTCTGAATAACGACGGTCGGACGGACGGACGAGTGAATGTCCAAGCGGCGAGTTTAAGTAGTCCCGTTAGTGCGAACAAAACGTATTTTAGCGCGTGCATTTTCAATTTAGCAGCTTGGTTTGGTCTGTATAAGGGTGCTTAATTGAAAATGCACGCGCTAAAATGTGTTTTGTTCGCTCTGACGGGACTACCTAAACTCGCCGCTGCGATTCCGCTCGATCATCCGTTGTTTTTGAGCACCCCTGGTCGGAGGGCGAGCGAGATGATGAAATTATTTTTTGTGCGCAGAATGGCTTAATTTTAACGCTTCGTGAAAACAAAGGACGACAATTAATTTTCGATTTAATAAACGCCAGAGAAATTAAATTATTCTATTTGTTTTCAATTAAGAGAGTCGAACAAAATTAATAATATTCACTTGAATTAAAAATAGCTACCTAACAAATCTTGGTCTTGACAAACTTTTCAAATTTCTTAACTCGTAATTAATTATAATGATTTTTTGAGTGACTGTATCGCAGTGTTGGTTTGTACCAATGTCATTGTCTAGTATTCGTAGTACAAGTCCACAGCCTAGTTTGGTTTGGTTTTTAAATTGAGCAAATCCCTAACTAAGCTCTACGCTTCTACTATGGGTACTGTTAACGGATAGGATAACAATAAACATATTTATACATATAGAGATAAATACATATTAAAATACTTAGAAAATATCCAAGACTCGGAAAAAATACTCACGCTCATCATACAAACATTAGCCTATACCAGGAATCGAACCCCGAACCGCTAGCTTCGTAGGCAGGGTCACTACCAACTAGGCCAGCGCGTCGTCTAACAGAAGATGATGTAAATGATTACTTCAACGTGTCTTAAGTATTACTCTATCAGTTTATAAATGCAACCCTAATACAGCCCTAATTTTAATAAGGCAGGACCTGCCTCGTATGACTTAAACACGCTATGTTATGGTATGTCTTTTGATGGTCTTGTCCGAAGCGCTGGTAGACTCACCCTATATTATCGACGTGTAATAGAGCCCTCATGTGGCCTATATTTAATAAATAAATATTTTGAATTTGAATTTCGTGTTTGAATTTTGAATTTGTAACACCCTTACTTATTACCGTGGAATAGGTAAGCTTGGGATAGTTTATGCCATGCCTTGTCACTTTCTGACAGATGCAAATGTCACAATTACAATTATTACCAAGGGGCGGAATTTTCATAGCAAAAATCAAATGTCAAGAGGGATTGACCATTATGTTTCATCGACTATTCCAGTTGTCGATTTTACTAGATAGGATTCCGGACTAGTGACAAAATTCGTGATAATGCCGATTTTATGCAAATTACTCCCGTGTATAAGTTAAATGCAACTACAACGAAAACAGGGCCATTTTTAATGATGACAATGAAGAGAAAATAATGACGATTCTTTATTACTACAGACAAGATGAAGAAAATATAATAATTAGTAGATATAGATTTCGATGCTGTTATTATGAATGGAAGGTTAGTCTACTGTCAGTTATGCTGTGTAACATTTCCGTTTTGGTTTTATATTTAAATTGTAAAAAAATAAAACTAGTTACTGTTCTATTAATTTATTATTTTGTTAACCTTTATACACACGTAATTATTTTTGGTACTCTATAGAGAACATCAAAAAAAGTCGTGCTAAGTGACAATTAATCATCGATAGTCGACAAAACACAATGGTCAATCCCTCTTGATATTTGTTTTTTGCTATGAAAATTCCGCCCCTTGATTATTACAATTCAAGCATGGCATAAACTATTCCAAGCTTATTCCACGTTTATAATATAAGTAAGGGGGTAATAGTTCAAGTAGGGTGGATTGGCAACCACAAGATAAAAACGATTAATAAATGTATGAATGTATGTATGTAACACTTTATTTTTATCGTTGTATGCAACGATTGAACGCGTTTTAAGATGTAGTACATACATACATAAACTCACGCCTTTATTCCCAGAGTGGGGTAGGCAGAGCTACAGAATTTCCAACAACTCTAAGAATTTTTTGATAATTCGGTAACCACATATTGCACACTTAGGCTAAGATGTTTACCAGTGTATTAGTGACAGGTTGCAAGCCCATCGCCTAACAGCACTACACGCCTTTATTACCTCATACCTGGTATCCTATATTCAAGAAACAAATCGATTTCCTTACGTCTCGTTAAAATTTGACACATTTTGTACGTAGCAAATGTCAAATTTTAACGAGACGTAAGGAAAACGATTCGTTTCTTGAATATAGGAACCGGGCATTAGTCGACTTTTACGACATCCACGGGAAGACACGGAGTGGCACTATTCTAATCCGGCAACCATGTATGTGGGTCATACACAGATTTAGGTTCGCGTCTTTCGCGTGTGGTCATACCCAAAGTTAACGTGTTTAAGGCCTAATTCTCTGGCTGAACCCACATCCGCATAAAGGGCGTCACGTCTACTTTAGTCCTAGCAAATAAAAACATAACTTATATGCACACGAGCCCTTAACTATTGACCACAGGAGAGACAACTTTTGTTTTTGTGATTGTGTATGACCCATTTATGGCATGAAGTGGTACCAACAAAACCATGATGCAGAACAAAATTGACGCACGTCACGTTGCTTGCGTGGGATTTAATTTAATGGTACTTGCGATTGGCATTTATTTGTACGAGTATTGTAAGTAAGAAAACAAAAGTCTGTGTTTGAACTCGACGTCGCCTCATTAAAATAACGCATTTAAACTTAAGTACAAATAGCTGTTCAAGAAACCCATTAGTTGTCCCGCCGCGTTAGTTGCGGTGGGATGCCAAGGAGGCTATTAAAGACGCTCGTTTTAGAAAGTAAGGCGCTAAGAACAGTTTATTTAATATACTTCAATTAGCCTTGATAGTTTACAGCAAACTAAGGCGTTGTTCAAGTTATTTTCCAAATTATTAACTAGCTTCTTCCTGCGGCTTCGTCCGCCTAGATTTTAATTACCGTTATTCCCTCGGGAACTTTTACATTTTCCGGGATAAAAAGTAGCTTATGTGTTAATTCAGTGTATAAGCTATCTCCATTCCAGATTTCATTCAAATCCATCCAAAGGTTGCAGTGTGAAGGAGTAACAAACACACACACACACTAACTTTCACATAAATTTTATAATATTAGAAAGATAGTGCCTTTTGCCGGCGAATCCGTCCTCTTAAAGTTGTGTTTCACTATTTTTTTCAAGAAGAAAAGTACCTACTCGTAGGTACACTATTTCCGTCTTCGGGCTTTAAACTGTCTCTGAACCAAAATAGGGCATCGAACCTAGAAGAAGACACATGGAAAAAACCATTAAATTTATTTATTACTAACTTTTGCCCGAGGTTCCGTCCGCGCAGAAGTCGTTTATTGACACTCGTTACCTTTGCTATTTTACGGACTACAAATCTATCTTGTGCAATATCGAGCGGTTCAGGGGTTGAGTTGAAACAAACAAACAAACCACGACATATACAACTCGTCTTGTGTTCGTTCGTGTGATCACACAATGGCTTCTAACAAATGAATCAATAAAATAATTTCAATGTCATCAATATTCCAGACGGGCCTCTCTACGAGCGAGATGCAAACTAGTGCCGCAGCCTTGGGATTTGCAATTTACTTTGCTTCGCAGTATTGTCTGTGTCCTGCTAATATTGGAGTCATCAAAAGCATTTCGATGGCACGGCATGCATAAATGATTGTAATGGCGCCAGGTTCAGGGTTCCGGAGTCAATGGCAAGGACGGAACCATCACGGACTCGTCAGGTCCGTCCGTATGTCACAACCATAGCTCACAGTAGGAATGTACTTGAGACTTTGTGAAAATGGGTATAAGTCGACTTAACTCGTAATAAAAAAGGGTATAACATGTTCATAAATGGAGTATACTGGACTTAAACCCGTTTTTTTAACTTGATCTTCAGGTGACTTATAAATATCCTTTTTAACTAGGACCCTAATTGAACCTATGAATTTAAAATGGTGTTCGTCGTTAGTAATCTTTAAGAGATAATCACGTTCCTTTAATCGTCACGTTTTACGTGAAATACAGTCGTCTACAAAGAGATGTATCCACTTATTCACCTTATTGCATTGTAATGAGGTCCCAAAGTGGATACGTCTCTTTGTAGTCGACTGTACCTATTAGTATTATTCTTCGCTGCTCTTTATTTGCGTAGGTAATGAGTTATTCAAAGGGCAAAAATCTAAATGAGACAACGCAGGTATTTTGGCCGTAGGACGTCGACTGCTAGCTATGTATGTAGGTATCCCAAGGACGTAAGGTACAATTTCAATATTACATACATTTATTGCAATGATAACTTTAAGCGCATAATTTTAGTGATACAATTTTCATTGCTATTGAGTAATATGCATTAGTCATTGCGCTTATCAACTAAAATTGCATTGCATTAATTATTTAAATCAGTGCGTATGTATACAATGGCCATCGTTGGTTCAAACATTGCTTTCATCGAGAGTGCAGGCCGGGTTACCGGCCGACGCGGTAATTGTTCAATTAATCAAAGATAATATCATTTTGATAATGTGCGTGGATGAATGCACAACTTGTACTCGTTCACTAGGTCATCAAAATGACTCTTGAAATTCGTAAATGATAAAATTAGACGCGGTAAGAAAAGCAAACGGGTCATACACAGATTTAGGTTCCCGTCTTTCCTGTGGACATACCCGAAGTTAACGTGTTTAAGGCCTAATTTTCTCACTGAACCCACATCCGCTTAAACGGCGTCACGTCTGCTTTAGTCCTATCAAATAAAAACATAACTTCTATGCACACGAGCCCTTAACTATTGACCACAGGAGAGACAACTTTTGTTTTAGTGATTGTGTATGACCCAAACATGCGAAACAAAAATATAGGTATACTTAGTAACTTGAGACGGGCATTCGGAATGGAAAACTTTTATTCATACACTAGTTGTTCCCGCGACTCCATCCACGCAGAAAAATAAAACATAACCTATAGGTATTCATCCGGGATAATGTAGGATTCTAACGGTGAAAGAATTCAAATCGGTCCGGGAGTTTCGGAGCTTGTTCAATGCAAACAAACAAACAAACAAATATTCCCTCGTTATAATATTAGCATAGATATTAGTATAGATAGATATTTAATGCTCGGTTCCTATATTCAAGAAACGAATCGTTTTCCTTACGTCTCGTTAAAATTTGACATTTGCTACGTACAAAATGTGTCAAATTTTAACGAGACGTAAGGAAAACGATTAATAAGTAAGTAATAAAAGTAATAAGTAAGTAAGTAAGTAAGTAAAACCTTTAAGCTTATTTATTTCTCGTGCGTTGTCTTCACTTATTGTTTCGAGGTGACAAAGAGATCCCTTAAAGGGATAAGATGGGTGTCCCTCGGAATCCTTAACAACGTTTGTCCTAACACATCGTTTGTCCGAATTTTCATTTGCCCTAATCTGCTTTTCAGATGAGTCAGGCCGTTTTCCATTTATACCTGCGGTTTGGCTAGGTTAGGGTTGTATTATAATAACTCTAAAAAGTTTTAAAATTTAAGCTGAAATGGCTTTAGGATAAAGGAAAATTCAGACAAACGAATGCATTATGAAGACAAATAAAGATTAGGGACTCCATAGGGGGCACCGATAAGATCGACTCTGTACATAAAGATAAAGATAAAGA
Source organism: Acleris laterana (assembly GCA_963966035.1). Taxonomy (NCBI): domain Eukaryota; kingdom Metazoa; phylum Arthropoda; class Insecta; order Lepidoptera; family Tortricidae; genus Acleris; species Acleris laterana. The sequence goes on along the minus strand of OZ014459.1, from coordinate 107,619 downwards.
TATATTTATCGTCAAAACTGTGTAGGTACGGTTGTAATCAAGAGATAACTTACCTACTAAGTACTTACCTTGGGGCAAACCGGCAAAGTAAGTAGAGATGGGGGTGGTGGAGAAATAAATATACTTACCTGTGAATATCGCGATAGTTTAAGACAACACAGAGAGTACCTACTTGTTACGGTCAACCGGGGAGAAATAGAAGGGTTGAAGGCTTCGATTTCCCGCGCGAGCTCGCCGCGCTCGGCCGAGCACACCCTTCGCTCAAATCAACGAGCGATTTATGATACATATATGTGTAAAAGCAAGATCTTCCGCTTTTATCGCTGGTCTGTTATACAGCTTTTCCCGCGCGGTTGCGCATCGTAATAGTACAGTCGAAGACATAAATTGATGAACAGATCCAAATTTTCAAAACACCTGCACAATGTAAAGTTCCATATGTCGCTGAACAGATTGTTGATCAAATCTATGTGAACATTGCAGAATGTCAAATGTTAGTAAACAATATTTTATCAAAAGTCAAATGTTAGTAAACAATGTTTTATCAAAAGTTGCTGGACTTTATAAATTTACATAATTAGATTATCATTGATGGCAACGAAAGTCCATTAACACATACTTACAAAACACCTGCACACTATTTATTTAGCATTTTTAAAATAGGTAAAATAATATGAAGTATAAATATCAAAGTGTTGAAATACGTCCAGTTAATTTTGGACTTCTTCGTGGAATTTTAGCGTACAGTGACTTTTGGATTATTTCATCGAGTTTAAGTGTCCAGCGACTTTTGGCGTTAATTTAAGTTATGGTAGTGTTTAGGGACTTTTGAACGTTCATGACGAACAAGGAGTTTTGAACATACCTTTGTATATAAACACATGGAGAGTTCTCGTCTACAGTTAATTTCGTAGCTTTATTTTGTTTAGCGACTTATGTCTTTGACTGTACATTGTGTATTAAGGGTGGTAAAGAAAGAATTACAAACGAGAGTCTGTTTGAAGCCCGAAGCCGAAGGCTGAGGGCTTTAATGACTCGAGCTTTGTATTTCCTTTACCACCCGTGTAACATACAATGTTTTTCATCACAATTGCGAGGAAATGAAATAAAATCAGACAAAAGATCATAATTTTTAACTTATTAGCGGCAGACTACATCATTGTCTACGGGAAAATACAAGGTTTTAGTACAGTAAGTACAGTAACTCAATAAAAATGTTGAGCATACTTAGAACCTTGTCATTGTGAATGTCATTCAATGTTAATACACGGGTAGCTATTAATATTACCTCTATATAAAAGTCAAACCTGACTCACTAACTTAGGTATATATCAACGCACAGCCCCAACCGCTGGGACTAGAGATTCCCAAGGCAAAGTCACGTAGGTTCCTTCATTCATTTCCGAAAATCGACCCTAACGGGGAGAAATAGGGGGGGGAAACTAATTGTACGCGTACGAAGTCGCGGGCGACCTCTAGTTTAAATATATGTATAGTGGTGCTTTATTATGCATAACATTGAGGATTCGGCAATGTTATTGGATTAGTCACTCCATTGATGAATGACGGTTGTGTTTATGATGTGCATCTCGCGTCGGCGCATTAGCATGTGCGCAGGAGTGGACGTGGCGCGCATTCCGATCGTGTTTTGTTAATCTTTGAAGGGACTCGTGGGGATTTATTATTATTCGTTGATTTAATACGCCATATTTACCTATATTTTATTTTTATTTTATTTATTTATAGCCTGATTCTGTGATCTGAGATTTATGGTAAGCGATACGTCATGTTAACTAACAATGAATGTTGACTATTGCTGTAGTGAATTCAGATTACATATTTGAGATCGTACTGCAACAGAATGAATTCTCACAGAATTTTAAATCAGAGTGGTGTTTGGTTTGCGTGGAGACTGACATAGTTCACTTTTCATCCCGAAAAACTGGACAATTATCGAGGGAATAAGTGATAAACTACTACTACGCGGACGGAGTCGTGGGCAAAAGCTATTAACGTATACTCATACAGTCGAGTCCAAAAATATGTGTGAACTTTAGTACCTTGTCACTTTAATGTAATTAATTTTTAAACTGCCATATTATGAATATAGTATATGTTACACTAGCTGTTTCAGTGCCCACTTAATAGGGCAATATTTTTAATTTATAATTTACATGTTTTCGGATATTCCTATCATGTTATACATATATAATTACTAGCTGTCCCGTGCCCACTTCTTTGAGCAATACAAATCTTTCTCGGCTTAATAAGTATTTAGCCTATAACGCTCACAAATAACGTGGCTTTCTATTGGTAAAAGAATTTTCAAAATCGGTTTAGCAGATCCAGAGATTATGTATGTATGAATGTATGTATGTAAACACTTTATTGTACAAAATAAAAACCATAACAATACAATTAATATAAAAATATGTACAAAGGCGAACTTATCCCTTTAAGGGATCTCTTCCAGCTAACCCTTGACAGATTGAGAAGAGTGAAAGGTTGTGCAACGAGTAAAACCCCCCTACAACACCCCCTTACAACGTCTCGAACTTTACCTCTTTATAATATTAGTATCTATGGATAGTACAACAATGGCATACAGTGGCATGTCAATTCCACAGACCCTTACAGACGGAAGTCTTACACTTCCGAATTTCAGCTTCACCTTAATTATGTCCAAACCCATTAAAAACTTAGGCTCGACCATCGCTATTGATTGTGCCAGCGACCAGTAATTCGTCGTTAGGATTCCGATCGTTATTCGCGACTCGACGTTTCCAATCCGCGCTCCGCCATTTATCGAAACAATGAAATATTTTGACGGCGCGCGCCGCGCATGCTAACTAGCTGGTAATGAACTCGACAGCTTCTATTCCACTTTGTTTTTACATTATTGGGTCTATATCATAGTCACATTGTTGATGTTATGGTGCTTGTTACTGCTTCAATGAGCTTAAGACCCGCCATACACGGACTGCTTTACCTCATGAGGCGCACGTCAAATTTCGTTAGTTTGAAAAATAATCTTGTGTCAATTAACTAAAGTCAAAAGTCACTTTGACAAATCGCACCTTCGGTAGGACAAGGGCACAATTGCCCCTATAATCATATAGTACATTGTGCCCTTGTGCTAGCGAAGGTTTAATGTTCTAAATTTAGGACGTTGGGCCTCACGAGGTTAAGCAGTCAGCACCGACTACACTTGGTTGCTATTGGTCGATTTGCAGTTTCAATGCTCTAGAAAGTACAGATTGTCCAACAGCAACCAAGAGCAGTCGGTCCTGACTGCTTAAAGCAGTCCGTGTATGGTGGGTTTAGTCTCTAAATAGGTAGTTATTAGCATTTTTAAACGCCGACATAGGGCCTTATCTTGAATTTTTTTTAAAACGTAAAAGATTTCATTTTGTGATGAATAAGGAAAATTCACATGTACCTGCTACTGGCTGCCTAGGAGTGTTATATGTACCGTAAAACGGGATGATTAGGCATTAAGGAGTGTATGGGGACCACCTAATATAAGTCATAACTTGTTACAAATAAGAAGAAGTAAATGGACAATCGCGTTATGTCTATTGGAAATAATTTCTGCCTTAAAATAAGTACCAGTTGAAGCTTGTTACATTTTAACACGTTTTAGTGACTTGCTTGGCAAGCCATGCTTTCTATTAACTTTCAATAAGGTATGTTTTTCTTTAGCCCAGACAATAAAGTAAATAAAACAGTGAGTAGCAGTATTTTGTGTAACGACCAATAAGCCTTAAGTAAACCGTGGCGGGCCGTGGCGGGAGTAGCTGCCAGTTCGCTCACCGGGGGAGTTTACGACTTTCTCAAGATCAAATCAAATCAAATCAAATCATTTATTCTGTAAGTAGGCCCTGTAGGCACTTTTACAAGTCTGAGTCTACCAGCGCTTCCAAAGAGACCACTGTTGAGAAGAAGCGCCGCAAGAAACTCAACAGTAAGCCGTTTTTTAAAAATAAATCACTTATTACAATACTAAACTTAAGCTACATAATTTAAATGTCATAGGGATGTACAGGTCCCAGTAGTAATAATAATTAAATACATCAAAATGTCAGATTAAAATAAATAATACAATTTCGGAGATGTAAACAGGCTCCAGGTAATATAGGGTGAATCTACCAGCGCTTCGGACGAGACCATCATTGCGGAGAAGAAGCGCGAAACTAAGTTACATTAAGTAAAGTAAGTTACATTAGGTAATAAAGTAATAAATAATAATTTCTTAAAACTACCAAAAATACAATCATTACAAATGTAAGGTCAATAAACCTTAAATAAAAACAAACAAACAATAAAACACTATGAGAACAACACGACGAGGTCTCTACGTCAAAAGCCATAACTAGAATAATTTATTTAACAAAAAGTCCTTGCAAACGTGAACAGACCGGACCCCACAAACAGCACCCGTTCACGAGTATGACGCGTATCTCAGCCATCGCCTCTCTCAACCATATGTTCGGGAAAGTGGCGACCCGATCAACGACGCCGCCGTAAGCAAAGACCTTTGAGCGAGCGTGACATGCTCATGCTGCCGGACAACATAAAAGTAATATTGTGTGAAGCAGCTGTCCGGCGAGAAACATCACAATGTGTTCTTAATTAAAAGCGTCTTGTACACACAAGAACTAGAAAAGATAAAATACAAATAGTAAACATAACATTGATTGCTTGAATACACAGTTTGCTTAAAGGCTATGCTTATCAAGGTACCTAGAAAAATTCTACGAGTAAATATACCTGACACTATTTAAAGACATCTTGGTCACCAATGAAGTCATTTACAGTGTAATATGCCCTACCCAACAAGCAGCGCTTGATGTGGGACTTAAATTTATTGAACGGCATATTGACGATATCAGAAGGTATCTTGTTGTAAAAACGTATACAGTTCCCCACAAACGAAGTGCTTACTTTACGGAGACGGTGACCTGGAAGAGCGAGCTTATCCCTATTTCTAGTATTTAAGTTATGAACGTCGCGGTTATGCCTAAAATCATGTATGTTTTTGCGTACATACATGATATTCTCAAAGATATATTGAGACGCGACTGTAAGAATGTTGATTTCTTTAAATTTATCCCTAAGTGAAACACGAGACCCCAATTGATAAATCGCACGTACAGCCCTTTTCTGTAGTACAAAGATAATTTGGATGTCAGCCGCTCTTCCCCACAGCAAAATTCCGTAGCTCATAACACTATGGAAATAACTATAGTACACCAGTCTCGCCGTCTCGACGTCAGTAAGTTGTCGAATTCGCTTTACCGCATAAGCCGCCGAACTTAGTTTACCTGCAAGTGTGGATATATGCGCACTCCATTGCAGTTTCGAGTCAAGAGTGACACCTAAAAATACTGTTCTATCTTCGAATTCCAGTGGCTCATCCTTCAGTCTTATTCTATCCACATTCATACTTTTCACGTTGGAAAGAGAAAATTTAATGCACTTGGTTTTCTTGGCATTTAAAAGTAAGTTGTTGGCTGTAAACCAGTCAACAATTGTAGACAACGCAACATTGATGTCAAGAGAACTCTTATTCTGATGAAGTCAATTAACTCTGGAGCGGTTATTATTGGCCCCACGCGGAGCCCCCCCTAACGGCTGCGCGATAAACAATAACAATAACGATCCATTTATAAATACGAACTCCAGAGGCCTTCGTTATTCTCTGAACCTATTGTCAAAACCCCTGTGCAAGCTGGAGAGGCACGTCGGAGGGCCAAACTATCCAAAAATAGAAGCTCCGCGGAAGTGAAGGTTCATCGACACTTTAATTCATGCCTTAATAATAATCATATTAATCATGTTTTACAATGTGATGTTTTGCGTTTATGATAATTTTGAGAATGTTATGTTTTGTGAATATGATATCCGACGATGGAGGGATTATCGCACGTGAGAACAACAAACACCTAAATCAGTCTCGCAGCCAACGTGTTAAATACTTCAAAAATATCTAAGACTCGAAATACGTTTTATGTTATCCCTTTTGGGCTCCTGTTATTGAAATTTAAAGAAACAAATAAGCATTGAATACGATTTGTTAGGTCGTGGCTTTGCCGGTAAGACGTGTGCTCTCGGTTACTGCACGCAGCTGCGGGAGGAAAATAATACTGCACACGAGCTGCAGCGAAGGTCTATATTAGTCATTATACTCATTATAAAGTTTTATATGCTCTATGTGGCTTTAAAAGTCATTACCATACTCCTGGCGCAAGCCAACTAGGCTAATGAAATGCAGCCTCCAAAATAACAATAAATAAAGTTACTACTTGTTGTTTATACTTGTGTTGTTGCACGGGTTGAAAAAGTATATAAAGGTAATGGATTTCTGGGCTACTACATACATGGAACTATGTCAACGTGATGTCATCAATGAATCCTAGGTAGGAGACTAGGCGGTGACCCTTGACAAGATGTATTGCGAGATCGTATTATTAGGTATCGAAACTTGACGTAAGCTACTGGAACCGGATAGTCGTGTCAAGCGCTTAAATCAATTCCCTACACTTCGAAACTTTTCTAAAATCGTTTACGATAGCGTTGAGCATCACATTGCGTCACTTAAACAAATATTATACAGGTTCTTTTTTCTTCACCCTTCCGTTTTACAAGAATTATCAAGCATACTTGGCCTGAATCTAGCGATCTACAACTAAACAGCTTGATGTCAAGCAAATTTTTAGTGTTCCTTCTTGCATTTTGCGCGTTTGCACGGAGTTCGACACATTCAATCAAAGCGAAGCTGTGGATTTCTTATTTATTATCTACATTACTTGTAAACTCCTTTATTCTGCGAGACTCTAGCCGGTAAAAACCATATCGTCTTCAACCTGTGTCTTGTCAACGTTATGATAGCTCTTACTTACTTAACAGCAATGGCGGCCGAGTTAAAAACAAACGATAACAGAGGGGCTATTACCAAACGCAATCGTAATCGCCATCGTATTCATTTTTAAAATCGAAAGCTTAGTTGCATACAAAATGAAAACCATTGTTCCAGTTTGAAGCCGACTGCGATTGTGAGTGCGTTAGGCAATAAGCTTGCAGGTCAAAGACGATATGGTTTCACCGCCTAGATTATTGGCTCTGGTTGGCAGTGAAATAAAGTGCCTATAAAGCAAGCGGTCACATGTTTAAATGTTTACCCGGTAAGAGCAAATATTTGTCCTGTATATAGTTGTGAACACGCTGTCCGCAGATCACGTCGTCCCTGTACCTGTCGCTGGGCCCGGCGTGGTGGCCGCGGCTGACGCCGCTGGGCGCCGTCTCCGACCTGCTCATGCTGCTCAACTACGTTCTGGACCCGGTGCTCTACGTGCTCATGCGCCGCTCGCGCCCGCGCTGGCTCACGCTCTGCTGCAAGCGGGTCAGTATACTCACAGCAGTGTTCAATAAATTACACGTCAAAAAAAGCCTATTAGTTTATTAGTTCGGCCGCTGAGCTCGGTGTCCTATTCCACGGTAAACGGTGGGTGTCCCTGGCGAGCAGCTTTTTTAAAGGCTGAAAAGGACTGGTTGACTCGGTGTAGTGGACATGGACACCCTCGCGTGAGCACCAAATACGATACGAATGTATAAACCGATCGTGTGACAATTAATTTAAAGTTGATACAACTTTTTCTCATTTGCCCTTGAATCTTTTTAGTCTTTCCTATCTCGAGTGTGAATCATCAGCCTCTGGGTACAGTTTATCCTTTCAACTGTCAAGGCTGAAAAACACAGAATGATCGATTTTTTACTCCAAGTCACTTTCGAATAGAAGCAGATCTAACATCTGTTTCATATGGGATGAGTCCTGTGACAGCCGTATTTCGTAATTTCAATCACATACATGCTTACATGCGAGGTACTTAAAAATAGGTGATTAACTATTCAAGTTCCTGAACGGCGTCGCTTAGTGTCTACCATTGTAGTATTTAAATATGTAAAGTGAAACAAAGTGTAATACGTGTTTATTATGAGCTGTCACAAGAATCATCTTAGAATAAACAGAGTGTAAGCATAACCAGGTCAAGAAATTAGACGGCACGAAGACAATCCAAAGCTAACCTATTTTCTTTCCTCCTCAGAACCACAAGACCTCCACGGAGTCGATAAAGACGTCCTGCTGTCCGCAAGAGACGCTGCTGGTGAGCGACAGCTCGGGCGCCGAGATGCGGCCGCTGCGCGCGCTGCCTGCGCCGGCGCACCTGCTGGACTGACCCTGGCGCGACCGCCCTCTGTAGGCACCCGGGGGCAACGGCTCCCGGCACGAATGCCCCTGCAGGCACGAGCGCATACGAAGGGAATGAACGACTACACAAGATCGGTAACATGTGAATTTGTAAATGTGACAAAAACTTTAACTATATTAAATTGGCAGTCACGTTGTTTCACATATTGTCAATGCGCTCCTGAATTTCTTCTCGGATACCTCATCCATGTCTATTTTGGAACCATTCCATAGGCAGTTATCTATTAGTTGGACTGCCTTCCTACCAAAAGCAAAGTATGAAAGCACTTGGGTCCAGAGGAACGTAAAAAGCGTGAGTTATAAGTAGCTCCGCAGCAGAAAAGTTGAATGAATTTCGTCTATCTAGATTATGTATCTAGAAAGCGGTTGAGGGCCGTTCAATGAAGAAGCTACTGATAGGGGCAAGCAGCTTGTTCCGCGATAGCACAGGTTGCTTTTGGACAATGTCTTAGACCACTCCGTGACCATATGTCTGCCCTCAGCGAGTCTAACAATTAGGACACAGGGAGAGTGATATCTTCAGTGCATTGCTCTCTAACTAGTGTCGGAAAAAGAGAAGCACTGAGAGATAAGGGATTCGATTTTGTAAATAAAATAAGGTATACGTAAAAATAACAAAATTATGACAACTATTAAAAGTACAACACAATTTTAATAAATTAAAGTATAATATTAAGAGTATGACTTTGTAAAATGCATTTTATACACATAGGTAATATAAGTTTTAATTGTTTGTAATATGTAAGTTTAGTATTATAAGTACCTACCAAGGGCTCCGGACGGAATAGATAATGAAATGTTGTAAATAGATCATTATTGTAGAGGCAATAATTTTTTTCACCAATGATCACTTCCTTAACATTTAATCGCAAAAAAATATTTTGGCAAACGTTCACTTCGCTTTGCAACTAAACGCTTTTCATAAACAGGTAAATAATGGCAGTTACCCTTTTTTATCGGCGTAGCAAGCATAGTGTGGCAAATTTGCAATAAAACTGTTTGCTTTCTGTTTAAAACACAATGTAATCTCACTCCTCCTCGCTACACTCGTCGTTGTGTTGTGCCTCACCATCCTGGGTATGCGGAGAAATTTAAATCAAAAATATTTTAGTATTTTAAAAGTAAGTATGCTAATAGTTCATTTAGGAAAACTTTTTTCGACTTGTAGTTAGGTAATTATCATTTGGTTACCTAAGTTAAACATTTGGCAACCGATTAAAATGTCTTGATTAAAGGTTTCCTATTTATTTTTCGGGGAGTGATAAATTGACCAAATTAAAATAGTTATGCTTAATAAATACATGTACTTATGCCAAAGATAGAGTTTTGTTTGGTAAGTGATATATGATTAAAAATATTTCGCCTAAACAGAACTTCACCAAGTTATGAGCTACATTACAAATTACAGAGCAGCCGGTTAGATCGAGTATAAATTGGGAAGGTTCTCGGCCACGTAGCGCCATCTAGCGGGTTTCATTCTCTTGCTCGGTAACCCTATGCGTGAGCGGCATTCTTCGTTGTTCTATGAACCAAGAGTGACAAAATATATACTGTCAATAGTGAGTGCCAGTGTTATAGTAGCCGGCCGAAAGGTACGATTTAAAGTTGGGAGTACTGCAGTGGAACTAGTCTGTAAGTGTGAAAACTAGTCTCAAATATGAACAATCACTTTAAAGTAAAATGTAACACTAGCTAGCTTACTAAAGTATATTAAGTACAAAATGTTTACCGAACCCTATTTCAATTTCTATCATATGGTTAGCTTGAAATGTGTATTTTAAAGTGCGGCAAGAGCAAAAAATTGTTTTGTGTTTATTCGATCAAGCTAGGAGGGTTTGGTCATAATCATTGCAGTGCCCTGGGAAAGTCAAAGAAAACATGACATTGAGCCGATCGTTTGAATAACCATTATATAAAAGAATTTGTTCTACGTTTAAAGTATTTATATATATTTCTTTTATTTCTGTACAACGAAAGTGTAAGCAGCAATATGCTGATGTAATTACTTAGTACGTTTATTTGTAAGACACGAGTTACCATTATGTATGTATAGGTAGATAATAATTATAGAGGAATAAAAAGGGGTGATTATGAACTTCTAAAGTCGAACAAAACCAAGTGTGTACAGTCGATAAAATGGTTTTTTGGGCAATTATGGAACTATGTCGAAGTGACGTTAAACAGTTAAATCGTAATGTCCTTTAGAATTTGGTTGAATTGATACATACGCTACGTCACTTTGCATCGATTTATTTTAAAATTTTGTTGAATTTACCATTTTTTTAAAGGTTATTTTGTTGTATGAATTATTGGGCTAGACTAGTCGAGTTCTCTTGTCAGCTTTAATTCATTAAATTTGTCTGTCCAACTGATATCAACACATTTTTTTTGTTAAACTCGATAAATGACCTTGGTTGAGTTGCGTTGTTGCTCCGACCATAGAGAATGGGTATCATACTTAAGTCTATATATCACAAGTTTGTAAGTTTTAATGGACCTTCCGATTTTTATTTTTACTGCTACATCACACACATTGTCGACGAGATGTGATTTTATTTTATACTACGAGACTTTTTAGCTCATAGAAGATTTAATGTGGCAAGTACTTACCTACCGTACAGTACCTACCCTCGCAACGAATCTCAACTCAACACTTTTCAGAAATTAAGGTGGTAGTATTTGTATATTTTTATAAGTACCTACAAAGTAAGGAAATAATTATAAAATAAAGCACATATCGACACGCTCTTGTTTTATTTTGAATAATTCCACCCCTCTACGTAAATGAGAAAAACGTTGATGTATAATTCAGTGCAGAAGAATATGGGTAACGTAACTCTGAATACAGTGTCAGAGAAAGTATATATTACCTACTTATTGGCAAGCTCAAAAAAAACGGAAAAAAGAGCCTAAGTACACGTTTTCTCAGAGGCCGACAGCGCACCTGCGATTCCTCTCGTGTTGCCGGTGTTTATGGGTCAGCCTCCTTTTTCACACAAAAAAAATACTTACCTTCTTTAAAAGCATTTAATAATTAATGTTCAAAACTGAAATGGCTTTGTCAAAGAGTAATAATTTTAAAAAAAACCGTAATAACCTAATAACAATGGAAAAGAAAAAAGCACTTGTGTGAAAAATCCAACTTCCGCACGATATGTAGCTACAAAAAGAAAAGGCACTAGTTCGAAAAATCTAACTCAGTGAATACATCAACAAATTTTAATTAGTACCTAGTTGACGGTTAACGGTTGTATAAGAGAGAGTAGTAATTACAATGTTTATAGTACCATAAATTAAGTTTTAAAAGTTGGACGACGCAATGTCGGTAGAATTTTGGACTATTAATACTCGTATAACTACTCATCTGGAATTAACCATGATTCTTGCAAATAAATGATAAGTATTATATTCTATTCATACTTGGCTAATTAAATACAACAGCTTGAATTGTAGGTAGGTATTACGATTAAGAATGTTCGGCTAGAGGAGTATTAAGGTGGATTCACACTACACCATGCCACAGAATAAGTTGTAATGCCGGAGCCGGGCCCGTCTCGTAACGTGAATCCACCTTTATGCGTGACCGTTGGCTAAAAGAGTATCAAGTACCTACCTTAAGTGACCGCCTGCCTGATTTAGGCCTGTATTAATAAACTCATCTTGGCTGAGAATTCGTCACAAGATACGTCGCAATAAACGTCAAACCATAGAAGGTGCATCCCATTTCTTCGCAAAATGGCTTCTTTTAATTATAATTTAATATTCGCTTCATTGAATGTTTATTGCTAATATATTTAAAAACGTCGTTTGATACACGTGTGGAACTGTAATTTTCACTCGTCCCGGCCTCCAACGTTCCTCGATATCTTGGTACTCGTGTAAACTTACATAGATATAGATACTTTCCGCACTTGCATCAAAATGACTATTTTATCCGCTGATAAAGTCTGAAAAAGAGATAATACGTTACTGTTTGTAGTGTGCAACAAAGTTTAAATAAATAACAATAATCTCACTTCAAGGTGGGTTTTTCCGTTTTCCATGGTTTTTCTTGCAGTTATCAGTCCAGCAGAAGGATTATTACGACATACGAGCGTAAAAGACAGAGCTACATAACTAATGTCATAAGTCTTAATAGCCTCGCTGTTTGAGTAAAAAGTCATTGCGTTTATGCAAACGTTTATTGTTATTATTATTGTAAACCAAAATCAAGATAGCTAGTGATAAACCAATAAAACCACCACTTGTAGAACTTAATTCGTATATATTTCAGTTAAATAACACTTATTACTTTTAGTTTAACATTACGACCGAACACTTTAGAGGCAGGAACTGGAATGAATGTCTGGACTTGGTATCGGCTACAAGAAAGTTCAGATACCTCCGTCTTACCACTTATACATTGGCGCCATTTTTGCCGGAAGTAACCGATTCCAAGTCAAGCACAATTCTTATATTCTAATAGTTATTGTTACACTATGTTAACATTCTTAATTAATTAGAACGACTTTTTAACAATACTACTTACTATTTTATTAGTGGAATAACATGATACAAAACGTATTTACGATTTACATGTGAAATGTTAGTTCTAGATTCTGACACCAGGGGTTTAATTATGAAAAATATAATCAAATATTCCTAAAATTATGATACAGCTTACAGATTCGTCCATCCTGACTACTACTGACACGACCTCGTGACAGTGCTCTACATTTTTTTTGTAATATTAATCTCTAATACTCTAAAACGGTTTTGTATTCAGATGTTTTACTTATTGTCGTATATACATTTCAAATTTGTTAAATAGAATTGCAGCTTTCATTCATATGTTAAATTAGCGGAAAAATATTAAGTAACATTTAACATAATAAATCAAGTAAGTATGCACATACTATAATCACATCATCAACCTTGTCATATTATTAACAGTAAGCATTTTTGTTAATTAAACATTGAAATATTTTATTATCATCCTTCCTTTTAGTTAACCAATTACCAAATTACAGACTATCCAACAAATGATTTATATCCATCTGAAAAAAAATTTAATTAACATCCTTCCAATAACCATTTGATATCAAATACGATAATCATCCTTCCATCATATATCCTTTAAGTATAGTCATCCTTCAATCCAATCCTTTATCCTTTAAGTATAGTCATCCTTCCATCCTTTATAATTTTACTTTAGCCTGAAACATTTTGGATCCTCATTTCATTACTTATCTACAATCATCCTATCTTCTATCCCCATGTCATCGCTACTGCTAATATTATCTTCATCCATTTCCTCGGAACTTGTATCATCTTCAGACCTTTTAAAGTTTAACCAAGGATGTATCTTCTCTACTGGATATACACCCTTGTAAATAGCCTTTCCCTTATGCTTAGTTATTTGAGTATCTTCTACTTTGTACCTGTCATTACTCATCACCTCAATAACCTTATAGGGCCCTAAGCATTTAGAAATTAATTTCTTGCTCTTGCCCGGGCACAAGATAGACCTCTCCACTCTAACCAAATCCCCTACATTAAATTTTCGCGGATCACACCTAACTTTATCAAATCGTTTTTTTTGTTTTTGCTGTGTAATTTCTATATGCCTGTCTACTTCAGCCCTAATTCTCCTTAACTTTAGTGTTAAGTCACCATGCTCGTCACTATTTATTGTCGAACGTAATTTTCCTTCAGCCATGCTTGTCAGATCAAATCCAAATAATACCTGCGCTGGTGTGCGTCCTATACCTTTATTTGTAGTGTTGTTTAGTCCCCACTGAACACTTAAAACCTTGCTATCCCAGGCAGATTCATCGCGACCATGATTCATTGCGGTCAAAGCATCTAAAATGGAACGATTGTATCGTTCCACCTGCCCGTTTGCTCGAGGAGTGGCAACCGCGTTCATCACGTGTTTAATCCCTAAATTTTTCAAGAATGTTTTGAACTTTTTACCCGTGAAAGAAGAGTACCTGTCAGTTATTAACCTAATAGGGCATCCAAAAATGGAAAAGTATTCCTCGAAAACTTTAATCGTTGTAAAAGATTTTGTATTTTTAACCGCTTTTAAAATAATAAATTTACTGTAAGAGTCTATTATTACCAGTAAATATTTGTTTTTACGTTTGCTTGTATTAAATGGGCCCAGATGGTCAGCGTGAAGGGTATGGAAGGGTCTAGAAATTTTAGGTATTGGGTGCAGATAACCGGATTTCTTACCGGACGGGGTTTTACTATGTGCACATTCCAAGCAGGATTGGACATATTTTTTTGTAAATTTACTCATTTTTGGAAACCAGTAGGTTTCTTTTATTTTATCAAGCGTCTTCTCAACCGAAAAGTGCCCAATTTCATCATGACATGCTTTTAAAATATGCCACCGCACACCCTTAGGAACCAACCACTTGTGCCCATTATCAGTAACCCTATACACGCAATTATTTTTAATGCAAAAATTTTGTTTTACATCTATTACATTTTTACTATTAGGGTCTAACAATATATTTTTTATACGCTCTATTTCGCTGTCAGCAGACTGAACAGTCTTAAGCCAGTTATCCGAAATAGTGAAGACTGTCGGCAGATCAAAATCATCACCGCTGTCAGTAAAAATCGGATTCCGGCTCAAAGCGTCTACGTGACACATTCCTTGACCAGCTTTGTATCTAACCTCGCAATCAAACTCCTGTATCAAGCTCCACCAGCGAGCCACCCTCGGTATCATGTCCCTTTTCATGAAGGTGGCTCGTAGAGAGTTACAATCTGTCACGATAGTGAATGGCATACCTAGTAAATAAGGTCTGAACTTTACTAAAGACGAAACGACAGCCAAAGTCTCCAATTCATATGACGAAAAATGTTGTTCAATAGGTGAGGTTTGCCGGCTATAATAGGCCACAGGTTTCAAATCGCCGTTATCTTGCTTCTGAAGTAAGATACCGCCTACGCCCCACTTACTTGCATCAGTATGCAATTCCGTCGTCAGTAAGGGATTGTACAGAGCTAAGACAGGTCGGGAGACTAGTCGCTCCTTTAGTTCACTAAACGCTTGTTCTTGTTCACTACCCCACACCCAAGGTACATTATTTTTAAGCAAACCCGTGAGGGGCCTAGCTATGACGGCAAAGTTTTTAATAAATTTCCTAAAAAAACTTGCCAATCCAAGAAATTGACGGACGTTATGAACGGTCTTGGGGGTTGGAAAAGATTGTACTGCTTCAATTTTCTTGTAACCTGGCTTAATACCATCAGCAGTAACTTGAAATCCAAGAAAGTCGACCGATGTTTGAAAGAAGAAGCATTTACTAGGTTTCAACGTCAAATTAAATTCCCTTAGCCTTTTAAAAATCGATTCCAATTTATCCAACCCTTCCTCGAACGATTTCGAGGGCACCAAGACATCATCCATGTAAGCCACAGCTGTGCTAAACCGAAGCGAACCCAAAGCCTTATTTACAGTCCTTTGAAACACGGCCGGCGCGTTTGCCAAACCGAACGGCATTCTATTGAACTCCCACTGACCGTCTGGAGTTATAAACGCGGTCTTTGGTTTCGCTTCCTCTGATAACTCGATCTGATAATAGCCACTAGCTAAATCCAAGGTAGAGAAATAGCAATATCCTGACAATCTATTCATTTGATCCTCCATGCACGGAAGAGGATAATGCTGTTTAATAGTCTTTCGATTAAGCGCCCGATAATCCACGCAGAGACGTTTGTCACCTGTTTTTTTTCTGACTAATATGATCGGGCTAGCATACGGAGAGTTAGACTCTCTTATCATTCCAGTGGCACTCAACTCATCTATCATACCCTGTACTTCCTCCCTTTCCTTCTGCGAAAGCCTATACGGTCTGTATACGACCGGTTGATCATCACTTAAATCAATTTTCATTTTTTCTAAGTCTGTACACCCTAATTCGTTCAATGATGTTGCAAAACAATCACGGTAAGAGTTAACTAAGTTCAAAAGGAGTAATTTTTGTGCATCAGAAATATCACCAACATTTAGTTGCTGCAAAGTAAATGGTTCAAGCGGCTCATTCCTCTCAATCCTATTAACTTCACAGAACCCAAAAGACTCTAAAACCATTTCTACTCTGGACACCAAATCGTTCTTATTGAACGTTATTGGTCTTTCGCTCAAAGGAGTAACAAGAACATGACCTACCCCATTTTTAATAGAATAAATACCTTCTTCGATTTGATATTCTTTACCAGGCTGACATCTGTAACTGCTATGAACGTATATATCGCAGTCTAAATTAGAATCACATTCCACCTCTAACAAATCTACTCCCTTTATCGTAACGTCATTAGCGACTCTTAACTGCAAAAGTCTTTCGACTACCCTATCTACATCATGATTGGTTCTAAATATCAATTCCTTTTCAGTCTTGATTATTTGAATGTGAGATTGTTCGGTAAACGTCTGGCCGATTAGTAATGGATGTTTAAGATATTGATCTGGTACAACGACACAAGTGACGTTGGCACTTACATTTAAAATCTGTAACTCGGCCATACATGAACCCAAAGAATTAACAACCGCACCTCCAAATCCTATCATGGGTCGACTAACACTATTATCTATTTCGCAAAATATTTTTTTAGCATCACATTCACGAATCAGAGTTAAATCACTACCAGGATCGACTAAGCACGTTGTATCCTGCCCGTTTACTAATACTCGTTGAACATACTTATCAGACCTTTTGTCTTCTAGTGATTTGTTAATTAACAGTACAGACCTGTCCTTTTTATCATCAGGGTTGTTTTCGCTTTTTGACCGAAAGCATTCTGTATCAACGTGACCAATTAGAGAGCACTTAGTGCACTTTTTAATAGGTTTAGTACACTTCGACAATGGGTGCCCATCTTGTTTGCAATTATAACAACGTATGTTGGTGTTAAGTTTGTTTGGAGCACCTACGAAGGTATTAGGCTTAAATTCCCGAGCTCGTTTATTTACATTAGTTAAGTTCCTAATTGGTCCCGTTTTCACGTTGCGTAGATATGCCAAAAGTTTATCAGCATTTGTAAATTGTGCTGCCTCAGCCCCAAGACGCACTGATCTGTCATCTATACCAAAAAGAATACATTCTACTGCCCTTCTCCCTACTATATCGCAACGGTTTAATAAAGAAACTTTTTCGTAATAATATTCTTCGAGTGACTCTCCAAACCTAGCTCGCTTTGCTAACATATCAGTTATCATTTGACCGTAGTTTTCTTCTGAAGGGAAAGCTGATCTAAGTTTAGCTTGCCATTCGGCCCAAGAAAACAGAAGTGTCGGCAATCCTTCGTACCACTTTTTCGCAACGCCTACTAATTTTGGTAAAGCATAATGTACAATTTGACGCTCAGACCATTCATAGAGTACAGCGCATTCATTAACTTTAGTAAGCCAATTTGTTATAGTCTGATTTTTCGATGAGGGATTAAACTCAGGTACTACGTTTGTATTAGAGAAAGTGTCCTTATTATTCCTACGAGAGGATCCAAAATTATCCAAAAGCTTCGTAAAATGAGAGAATAACTCACGCGAAGTGTCTTCTGGTTTAGAAGATCGCTGTAGTCTATTTGAATTCGCGTCGTAGCCTCTGGACCTGTCGTAGCGCGGCGATGGTTCCCTGGACCTGCCGTAGCGCTGCGATGGTTCCCTGAACGAGTCGTAGCGCCGCGATGGTTCCCTGGACCTGTCGTAGCGCCGCGATGGTTCCCTGGACTTGTCGTAGCGCCGCGACGGTTCCCTGGACCTGTCGTAGCGCCGCGACGGTTCCCTGGACCTGTCGTAGCGCCGCGACGGTTCCCTGGATCTGCTGTGACGCCGAGAGGGGCGCTTGTCACTATAGCAGTCCCTGGTTTCATTAACATAGGAACGACTGCGACTTCTTGCAATGCTCCTACGCACACGAGAACGTGATATGGTTGTTGGTGATCGCTGTCGTAGTGCCCTGCACAGGGAGGGGCTACGTAGAACACGTGTTCGCGGCGTCCGTGTCTTAGTGCGACCACGATTTGAGTTCAAAGCATTGTTTATTGCTTCACCTTCTGCCGGCAGTGATGCCCCATTTTCGTTATCCATTCTTTGATCTGAAAAACACATACACCGACATGAAATGTTCAAAATATAGGTAACTTAACTAACACAAAACATATTCAAGGAGTAGCCCTGGCAATGTTCTGAATCCAACTTAATAATGGAGCAGCCAAAGAGTGGCTCTGACCGTGTCCCATTAATAAATTAGTTAGTAAGCACATTAACACACATAAACCACAAAACATACCCAAGGAGTAGCCCTGGCAATATGATTTGTATCGAATCTAATAATGGTGCAGCCAAAGAGTAGCCTTAGCCGTGTCCCATTAATAAATTCGTTAACAGGCACAATAACACATAATGTAAACCACAAAACATACCCAAGGAGTAGCCCTGGCAATATGATTTGTATCGAATCTAATAATGGTGCAGCCAAAGAGTAGCCTTAGCCGTGTCCCATTAATAAATTCGTTAACAGGCACAATAACACATAATGTAAACCACAAAACATACCCAAGGAGTAGCCCTGGCAATATGATTTGTATCGAATCTAATAATGGTGCAGCCAAAGAGTAGCCTTAGCCGTGTCCCATTAATAAATTCGTTAACAGGCACAATAACACATAATGTAAACCACAAAACATACCCAAGGAGTAGCCCTGGCAATATGATTTGTATCGAATCTAATAATGGTGCAGCCAAAGAGTAGCCTTAGCCGTGTCCCATTAATAAATTCGTTAACAGGCACAATAACACATAATGTAAACCACAAAACATACCCAAGGAGTAGCCCTGGCAATATGATTTGTATCGAATCTAATAATGGTGCAGCCAAAGAGTAGCCTTAGCCGTGTCCCATTAATAAATTCGTTAACAACTCGAACATATTATTTTGCATTTCGATTTAAAACATTGAAGGTAATTCGACAAACCGGCGACAATAAGGCACAGTGAAAGTGCAGCCCTGACCATATGCCACAGTTGCCAGTTCATGAATCACCTTAAACTACCTCAATATTGAAAATATTCATACCAGTATGCCAAACGTACGTATGGTTTAAATAGTTTTTTTTTTTTTTTTTTTTTCTTTTTAACATACTGAATAACGGATTTCTCAATACCCAGTAGAAAAAAATAAAAAAAAGTATAAACGAGAAAAGAAGCCACGTACCTTATGTCTTTTCGATCCCACTTCTGACTTTGTAAACCAAAATCAAGATAGCTAGTGATAAACCAATAAAACCACCACTTGTAGAACTTAATTCGTATATATTTCAGTTAAATAACACTTATTACTTTTAGTTTAACATTACGACCGAACACTTTAGAGGCAGGAACTGGAATGAATGTCTGGACTTGGTATCGGCTACAAGAAAGTTCAGATACCTCCGTCTTACCACTTATACATTGGCGCCATTTTTGCCGGAAGTAACCGATTCCAAGTCAAGCACAATTCTTATATTCTAATAGTTATTGTTACACTATGTTAACATTCTTAATTAATTAGAACGACTTTTTAACAATACTACTTACTATTTTATTAGTGGAATAACATGATACAAAACGTATTTACGATTTACATGTGAAATGTTAGTTCTAGATTCTGACACCAGGGGTTTAATTATGAAAAATATAATCAAATATTCCTAAAATTATGATACAGCTTACATTATGAACCTTTTACAAACGCATTATGAACGTCGCGGTTTAGATTGAAGCAAGAAATCATTAGAGCGTTGTTGAAAAACTCGCTAGACCGCTGTCAACAGCGCAGAGCTGTCAAAAATCTTTAAGCTTTAGCCAAAGGCTTTAGCGAGTAGAATATTTCATGTAATTCTATAAAAATGGTCTTATGGTCGAGTATGTGAGTCAGTTTTCCATTAAATTAAGTAAATCCCAAGCTTCTTTACCGGTCACATAGGTTAAAGCCCAAACATGTCGAAGTGGTGAGTCATATCAATCGCTTAAACGTTTTACTTAGTGTAGCAAACAAACAGTACGGGTGTAATCGAAGATGATTTATTTAAATTACAAAGCGTACTCAGTTTCAATTAACTTCATTAACATATGCGTCGCCTTGTTACTGTTGAGGCCTTTAGTTTCTCGTGTGTAGTGAGTGAGTGGGCATCTAGTTTTACACCGTCGATCCAGTCTATGTGAGTACGTATCTGTGTGTTATCGGCTGCCGGTAAAAAAATCATAAGGGTATATTACGGCGCCGTAGGTATTTATTTTCAACTAATGTCATTAAGTAATTTAAAAAACCATTTTGTTGATTGTGTAGTTTATTTTATGATGGTATTTTTAGAGGCTCTTTTTTCATAATCAATAGTTATCAATGAAATGAAACAGTGCATAGCCCTCTTATTTCCGTTTGCCGGAGTATGTGGACAGTTATCACTATGCTCTGGTTTCATTCTATTAAAACACAGTGTTGTTCCCTGGAGGCAGGGCCATGCCAATCTCCTTTTGAACTGCTGGTTGCAGTATATTAATCATAACACTCCAACCTCTTGCACACTACTTAGGTAATTTAATGTCAATAGATTTTTGGGGTGCTGATCTGTGTCAAAACAATTTCGGGTAAGTTTTGCTGGTTTATCATTAATTTCCTATTTGATTTTTCATACTTAATGCTGAACCTATTTTTCATTATTTCCTTATTCGATTCTAGTTACTTATTGCTGAGTTTTGTTGAATAATAATTTTACTAAATTATAATGTTAAAATTAGAAGCAACAGAGATTTGATTGTAGCAGGTGGTGGAAAGAAGTGGTCTCTGCCTACGCCCTCTGGGAAACAGGCGTGATTCAATGTAATGTAGAAGTGGCCTTAGGAATTCCGCCATGGCTAATAGAATATCTGTTGAGTTTGGACTTGTCTGACTGTTTTTTAAATAATGAGTTAACATTCATATTTCTAGCTGTCTGCAACAGTACGTACCTAGGTAGTTAAAAATTTGGAAGTTTTTTTTTTATTTTATTTGAAAATGGAAATTGTTGGTGTGTGCTAAATAAATGTAAGTTAAAATTCGTATGTAATGGAAGACTAGTGCTGGCTATTTTGTCCCAGCATTACATTAAGTTAGGTCCACAGGTCATTTGTTTGTACGTCTGTTTTATTTGTTATGCATATATTTCATTTTCCGTTCTTGTGCAGGCAGTCAGAGCGCAGTATCCACGAGATGCTGAAGGACACGCCACCGCTGCGTGAGTCGAGCGACTCCATCACGTCGGGAACGGAGCCCAGCTTCCCCACCTCGCGTTCCATGACGTTCCCGCCCGCTTATGGTAACTATGAGTGCATGAGCATCTGTGGTGCAGGTTGCACAACAGTGAGCATCGTGGAGCTTCCAGGGCAGGCTTACATTTATGCTTAGAGTGGATCTCTTTTAGCTGATATTACGATGATGTATATTGGGTGTTCTCCTGTTGCACCAACATCACTAATTTCATTGAATGTATCACTTTGCAGAATTTTCGTACACAGACAGCTATTTTTGCCTGAACCTGTGTTGATTTCAAGTTATCTTAAAATTATTCATGTAAGTTAGACTTGTAACCATCACATCATAACCTGAAATCAACATGGGTTCTGGTTATGTTGTGATGGTTACAATAATAGCTTTTCCAAATTATGCAAAGTGATACGTTTTATGTAATGAGTATCGGAGAATCAGGGGTAAACCTGTATATTGAGATGGAACCTATAGCTAACTAAGATGTGTGCAGCGCCGCCGGACGTGTCAGCGGGCGCGGGCGCGGGTGGCGGGCTGCTGCGCGCGGGCGGGCGCCTGGAGCTGCTGCGCTCGTGGGGCGTTTCCACCTACAAGTGCACCAAGCAGCTGCTCTACGAGCGGCTCGGGAAGACCTCGCGCACCGTCGACACCGGTCAGTGCTGCGTTTAGATGAGAGGTCTTATAGGGGCCCATCGTTTTTGAGAAGCCCTCTTTTATTTTGATCAATATCGTATTAATTTTTCAACCAGCCAACTGCCTGTCTAAAATAAAATAATAATAATAAATTTGTTCTAGAGTTCTCTTCGTTTTATGCCATTAGGCATTAGGCAACCATATAGCAGCATAATAGGTGTTTTTGTTTTTGTTTTTTCCTAGTATGATAGTATTACTTGGGAGATAAGAATTAAACGGCTTAGGTAATATAAACATTTGAGTTTGGATATTGTGATGTATGAAATGGAACGCAGATATGCTAAACTTGTTTGTTAAATTACGGTGTTGTCAATAGCCTCCAGAGTGGCTTATATTTATACTAGTCATTCCGCTTAATGTAGTGCAAATAAGAAGAATAACGCGCCCGAGTTCTTAGAGGATCGTGATCACATTGGCACAGTCGGTAGGATCAGATGATGACGGTCCGGTAGATTGTTGATTTGGTCATTCCGCTATCTTCCGAGACGGCCAGATTAAAGACTAAATGTAGTGACCAAATCAACAATCTACCGGACTTAACGCATCATCAATATCGTCATCATCTGATCCTACCGACTGTGCCAATGTGATCACGATCCTGTAAGAACTCGGTCAGAATGCGCGTTACTCCGCAGAGCTGGAAGCCCAGATCGAGATCCTGCGCGAGACGCAGCGCAAGTACAACGGCGTGCTGCGGCTGAGCTCGGCGCTGACGGCGCAGCTGGGCGCCGCGGCCGCCACGCAGCGCCAGCTGGGCGACGCCTTCGCCGAGCTGGCGCAGCGCTCGCCCGAGCTGCAGACGCAGTCAGTGCTTCCTTCCGACCCTTCCACCTGACACTACGCTACATCTATCGGATATTACCAAGTCTTGCCGACTGACTTACAACCATTTCGTGACAACAGGGTCTTTAGTCTATGTCAGTCTTTTTCTTCTTTCTTTTTGTCACGAATAAAATATGTTTTTCTTTCTCTCTTGATCCTCTTAGTCGCTCGCTCGAGCTGCAGACAGGCAGCACTACACTACATTTTGTTTAGACGCTTCCATCCAATACTTCACCACATCTAAAAGATACACTACTATGCGTGAGGTGTCGGTCTCTAGACACATTAGAAAAGACAGTTTTCTATGACTCGACGTTTGAGACGCGAGACTGAGATGCTCATCTCACTTAAGACCAGTTTATAAAAAATACCAGAGTCAACTACAGTACAGTATGGTCTTACAAGGTAGGACAAGTTGTGCTTAGGTGATAATAACCTGCCCGCCTTGTCGTATCTATGTTAGGGGAGGTACGAGTAGATGTCCAATGAACGTGTCAGGCTAACGTGACGCCGATGCCGCAGGTTCCTGTACAACGCGGACACGCAGCGCGCGCTCACACGACACGGCGACACGCTGCTGGCCGCGCTGCACTTCTTCAACAGCTCGCTCGGCACGCTCACCAACCGCACCATGGAGGACACGCTGCTAACCATCCGCCAGTACGAGGCTGCCAGGTGAGACATGCATCACTGGCAGATCACTAAAACTCAACTGATGATGGGTAGGCCCAGGTCGGTCAAACAAGTAATGATATTGGGATCCTAACGATTGTGCCAATATGATTACAATAGTAAACTATTTGCCGGTTTGTATTAAATCGTACCGGTTGCGCTAATCTGATTAACAAAGTGTCGATATAAAGTCAGGTACTTTAAAGGCCTTAAATTGACCGATCAGGGTCCCATCCTAGTGTCTATCTGTCGTTCAGTAACGAAAAATGTTTGGTCGCAGGGTGGAGTACGACGCGTACCGCAGCGAGCTGGAGGCGCGCGGCGGCAACCCGCCCGAGCTGCTGCTGGCCAGCATCGAGCGCCAGCGCCGCGCCTACGAGCGCCTGCGCGACGACTGCGCCGTTAAGCTCGCGTTGCTGCACGAGAACCGGGTATGTTCGGTGATTCTGGAGCGAGCTCGTCGGTCGGGGGCAGATTCTTAATTTGAAAATTTTGTTAAAATCTTAGTAGTTGATGTCAGCTGAATAGCATAGGTACACTAGACGTACTTCAGAGCGGGATTCTCGTCGG
>OZ014459.1:40307-83113 GCA_963966035.1 Acleris laterana | reverse complement strand
CGTCGTTGGCGTTGAACCAGTGGTGCGGATATATCCGTCAATGGCGTGGAAAAGGTTAAAGATTAAAAAAAAAATAGATGTAATAACAGGCTACCAACTTTTTCATCACAAAAAAACCTGTAACGCGTAGTTTAATAAAAATTTAATTTCGCTTTCGGTCCACCTAATCCCCTATAAGGGGACGCTAAATGATTGAGCTGAAATTGCAATGGCTGTAAATACCTTTCAAATTATACATACCCAAAGTATAAAAAATACAAAATGCCCGATTCAATTACATTTCAACAACTTTTTTTTTTACTAGCCTGGTGTTGCGTGCGTCCCACTACTGGACAAAGGCCTCCCGTCTTTTTCGGCACTCATCCCTATCTTTCAACGACTTATGAGTTATGACATATTTTAATTTTGACAAACATTTAAAACATCAACATGTAACCTGTCGCCTGTAATGTATCATCGTAATTTTTATGTTATAGGACCCCATTTATTGCCGGAACGGTCAAGATGCACATCCAGTGACGATAGCCTCATATCTTTTTCTCGAGCAATAAAAAGAAAAATTATAAATAATATCATAATACTTAAGTAAACTTGTACTACAAATGATGCATCACTTTTTCGACTTATTCCAATGGGATACGGCGCAAAAATGATAGCATATCTTTTTAATCAACTGTACTTATCAAACTTGATAAAGTACCTAGTAGTAAATCGAAATTTTAACTTGGTCATTTGATACCAACTGCTTCATTATTGAGATATTACACCTGACCAGGCCATTGAATATTGATTGAATATTAATATTGAGCATTGAATATTGATTACTATAATTTGGTTATAGGAAGACCCCTGTGACCTGCGACAGCCATATTTCGTAATTTTAATCACTTGCTATATTCCTTTAACAAGTGTAACAAGTGTTTACACAAGCTCACAGCAGAGGGGTCATCCTTGCCCAAATAAACCCCAGCACTGCAATCATTCTTTATGCACTAAGCTAATGACCGTTGCCAGCTCGCGTGAAATTGTTGATAGTGAGGTTGTTAGTGTGAAAAAAAACTAGATGGCTGTGGAGCAAAGCCCGGCTAACACAATTTACATATGGATAAAATCAATAAGTGTGATTAGCCACCAGACAGTATTAATTTTGGCTGTAAATTTATTTCAAGATATTTCAAATTCCAGTTTTATTTTACTGCCATCTAGTGAATTTGTAAAGCTGGCAATACACCCTAGGCTTCTGAAATTATTAACATTAATGTTCCTTCAAAAATTGAGATTGTTTACTCTTGCCAGGGGCCAGTTTCTTGAAACCAACTAGACTAACAGTATTAGTTCACTCAATACAATTGTCTAGAAGTCTAATAGTGAACTGTACCGCATGCACTAGCATTATTATTAGTCTAGTGAGTTTTAAGAAACGTGCCCCAATAGTGTTCATTATTGTGCTATCTGCCCAAGTTCACAGTATTTATAACCTTCGTCATCTAGTGTTAGAGGGATGACAGCTTTGGCTCATCATCTTTCATTATATCCGTATATATACCTGTTTGCCTAACTATGGTAATATAATAAAATAAATGTTAGTTATTTTGCTACACATTTAGCTAGAATACATGTTTGTATCTAAACTAGACAATTTGTTTGACAATCCTATATTTTTGTATTATAGTGTAAGTTATTTATAATTTATATAATTTTACTCACTGTAGCTAGCATTGATAGCTCAAGCTTGTCCTTCCAACTTTTACTTCATTTATGAAGTGGTTTGTACAGTTTGATCTTATCTAATAGAATATTCTTTTAACACGTTCGACTCCGCATGAATAATACCCCATGCGTCACCATACATTTGTATAAAGTTAAACAGTTTGGAGATTGCATCATCGCAGTACCGGGATTGATACAATAGGACACTCACATTGAGTCTGAGGAGTCGAATGGATTAAGGGTGCATAATATAAATATTGTCTGTAATATCCAAGTATGACATAGTGTAATTAGAATCTGTTAACCGTGATATTGTGTGTATAAGTTAGTCGAGAGTTGCTAGTTGTAAAGCAGGCCTTAGTACAGCAGAGGGGGGAGTTTTATGTTATCTGTGAGTGGACCTGACAATACGAGTGAATGTAGCACGAATATCTAGGAGGGAGTGTTTATAATAGCTAGTCAACATCTGTTTTATTATTACTATTTAGATTACTTATTTATTTACTTAACAATTGTGTTAGAAAATTATACTTTAGGTCTAAGTTTTATTGCATTTATTATTGAAGGAGTATAAAATAGACTTATTAAACAATCTTTGTTGTCTTACTTCTTCCTGCCTGTTGACACTATGTGACACTGTAGAGGCCCGGCAGCTTGCAAAGCACAATTTTAGCTCTGGAAAGAGCTTGTTTGAAACTCGATTCTATACAACAATTTGTTTATAGGTGCTAAAAAATAATGAATAAGTTATAGTACATATTTATTGCAAATACTGATATCACAAAATGTAATCACAGAAGTTTCTGTCCATCAGTGGAATGTCACACTTCGTCAGCTTTGACTTCTGCCAGTGGCCAGCACTGTTATCATAGACCTGTATGACAGCCCCGTCATGTCACGCCTTCACGGTTTCCTTGTCTCCATCCTCTTTGGAAAGTTCTTCTGATTCAGCTTTAAACTTTTCCTAACAAAAAAAAAAGGATTACTGCTAAAATACAATAAAAGAAGCTTTACATTTAAGCCTCTTAATGCTCTGAAAGCAGAGGCAGTGCATTCCGATGCATGTTGATAAACTCAATTATTGATGCTTGTTTTATAGTATATATACTCCAAGTTTTGTGTGTAACAATATTATTTTATTAAAATTGTAAATATTAAAGAGTACATAACAAAATTCTATTCTTTTTTTCAAACAGGGTCTGAAACTACTCATTATAATTTTTTTCTTCATAAATCATTACTGTCCCATTTACTATTTTTCAGGCGTTAAATGTCTCCATCTTGGCTGTTAAATCCATTTCAAGTTTGTAAATGACTTCAATTTCTGTGGAGGTCATAATGGGCATAACATTTTGTTTCAATACATAGGGTGAAACCACCGTTAGTCAGCCAGAAACCAGTAGTCGACTTTATATGAGTGTTAAGAGTGGAAAATATATCTTTCCCACTCATACAAAGGATAGGCAGAGGCCAACTACAGGTTTCTGGCCGAGTGGTTGGGTGGTTTACCCTATGCTGATTTAACTTCATACTAGTCTTCAGAACAATACTAGATTGTTGTGTATTTATTTTAATACATACAATGTGATAACAAGTGTAGGGAAAAAGTATTGATAATTGAGGAAATTCCTACCTGTCATAAAATTTTGCCCTCACGATTCCTAAGTCTAACAAACAATTCAAGGAAGTGGTAAATAAAATAGGTATTACAAGTGATCTGACATCTACAAAATGATTAAGACCTACCAAGTCGTAAATAACTTTGACAACAAGAGAACAGCTGGGACATGTCGCCACCTCTTCTCCCGCCATTAATTCCTCCTGAAATATAATCGCAATTTGAATATTTTATACAACAATACAAAAACCAGTGATACTTGTATTCAACTTCTCGTCTTGTTGTTGAAGTTCTAAATTGAATCAAATTAGAAAACCATCTGATAATAACCTTACTAATCTGGAATCTGTCCCCACACGGGCAAGGGTAGTAATACATTTCATCATCTTCATCAAATTCGAAGTCTTCGATTTCTATTTCGTCGTGAAATATAGTCATGGTGCTTCCAGTTGATAATTATTTATTTTCTAAGAAACCAGATTTATATCACAACACATTTTCTTGATGTACGGTTTTGTCTCGGTCTCTCGCAAGTTCATACTGTTCGAGGCTTTTTCTTTTGACAATTAAAAAAGGCCGAAATCTTTATACAATTTATCACCATATTTTAATGTAAAAAGAAGAAGTTTCTGTAAGTATAAATAAATGTTTTTTGTTTCAAAAAGAGGAGAATGAATGGCAAAGCTAAATAAGCTATGAGTTAGTAAAATGTTTCGGAGTTTTATTTAAAGTCCCAAACAGCGCACACATTGGCGCACATGTGTTTCTTACATAAATGTGAGGTTTAGTTAATTAGAATGAATAGGTACCATATTGTCCATTTTTGTTCTAAACGGCTAAAATTTAAAGTACTTTTTTATTTGTTTACATAAAATATAAATAGTTAAAAAGAATTAACATATTGCGTCTAGCAATATTTACTATATTTTTATTTACGTTGTGTACTTGGTCATACCCTGTCTGTGACTTGGTCAGGTCACTTTGGCAACATCGATAAAGTCACGTCACACACGTCATTCATTTCATTTTCGTGCAATAGGATGATCGCGGCGGTCTCGCCGATATCCGTACCGTGAAATAATAGTGCAGTGAGTGAACCAGTGCTAGTGTGCCGCCACCGCTGACCCGAAACCGTCACTATGTTTAGCTGGCTAAAGAAGGAGGGCGAGAAGTCCGAGAGCATCGACAATGTCGTCGAGGGGCTCAAACGGATCTACAAACAGAAGCTGCTGCCGCTCGAACAGCACTACCAGTTCCATGATTTCCATTCACCGCAGCTGGAGGAGCCGGACTTCGACGCTAAACCGATGATTCTGCTCGTCGGTCAGTACTCGACCGGCAAAACGACCTTCATCAAATACTTGCTCGAGAGAGAGTTCCCGGGGATCCGTATCGGGCCCGAGCCCACCACGGACCGCTTCATCGCCGTCATGTTCGATGAGAAGGAGGGCGTGGTGCCTGGCAACGCGCTCGTCGTGGATCCTAAGAAGCAGTTCCGGCCGCTGAGCAAGTTCGGAAACGCGTTTCTGAACCGCTTCCAGTGCTCCACCGTGGCGTCACCCGTGTTGCGCGGCATCTCCATCGTCGACACGCCCGGCATCTTGTCCGGCGAGAAGCAGCGCGTGGACCGCGGGTACGACTTCACGGGCGTGCTGGAGTGGTTCGCGGAGCGCGTAGACCGCATCATACTCTTGTTCGACGCGCACAAGCTAGACATCTCTGACGAGTTCCGGCGCAGTATCGAAGCGCTACGCGGTCACGATGATAAAATCCGGATTGTCCTCAATAAAGCAGATATGATTGACCACCAGCAGCTGATGAGGGTATATGGTGCGCTTATGTGGTCGCTAGGCAAGGTCCTGCAGACTCCAGAGGTTGCGCGCGTGTATATTGGCTCCTTCTGGGACCAACCCCTAAGGTACGATGTCAACCGACGTCTTTTTGAAGATGAAGAGCAGGATCTCTTCAAGGACATGCAGTCATTACCACGGAATGCGGCGCTCCGGAAACTTAATGACCTGATCAAGAGAGCACGCTTAGCAAAAGTACATGCATACATCGTAAGCGAGTTAAGGAAAGACATGCCCTCAATGTTTGGCAAAGATGGCAAGAAGAAAGATTTAATAAAGAATTTAGGGCAAGTGTATGACAGGATTCAACGAGAGCAGCAAATTTCACCTGGGGACTTCCCTGACATTAAGAAAATGCAGGAGACGCTGGCGAACCATGACTTCACAAAGTTCCATCCACTGAAGCCTAAGCTACTGGAAGTAGTGGACCACATGCTGGCCACGGACATTGCGCGACTCATGGACATGATCCCTCAAGAAGACATCAATGTAGTTGCAGAGCCGTTCATCAAAGGTCAGTGCTTTCTTTTAAAAGTAAGACGTATGCATGGGTGATTAGTGTGATCACTGTCCTATGAAAACGTATACTTTTTCTCATATTTCAAGGTCAAGTTGACACAAAAAGGTTCTGTACAATAAGTATTTCAAGAATTTGCTGAACAGTACAGGGTGGACAGAATTCTGTCTCTTAGGTATATGTTCCTCCTGATTAATTGGAAAATTCTTAATCAATAGGTACCTACTTTGTTTTTTGTTCCGTTTTGGTCTAGTTTCCAGACCAGCTTAGGGATTGTTAGAGTCTTGTCGACTATAGTGTTTGAAGTCATTTTCATATATTTTTCTAAACTCACCTTAAGTTACTTCTTTTGTAACTTTTAGAACAATCTATTTGGATTAAATACCTATGGAAGCTTCAAAAAACCACCTCTTTCAAGCCAGCATTCTTGTCTAAAACAAGTGCAGTTAGCAAAGTATTTAACTATTGCATAAAGTAAGGAAAACCCAGTTTTAATTCCATCTAGAACCAATATTCCTAGTAAACTACATATAAGGTTCAAAATGTGGTTACACAATTATCAAAAAGTTTTTATAGTTGTTGGAAATTCTGTAGCTCTGCCTACCGCACTCTGGGAATAAAGGCGTGAGTTTATGTATGTATGTATGTATGTTCAAAATAGCTGGCAAAAGCAACTGCTGTACGCCCCTAATCGTCCCACCTGGGATTACCGCCACAGGTATGATATCATGCCGTAGTTTCAAATTCAAACAACTAGCGTGTTAATAACTAGCCATTGAGCAATCCTTATTTCAAACAAGATAATGTGTAGTGTCATTTCTAATGTTTCCATGCAAGGAGTGGCACTTATCGTCACGTCCCCAAGGCTACGTGCTCCATGCGAGTGCTCGCACTCGTAGATAGCTACAGTTGCACACACGCGTCTATAGCAACACGGTGGTGTAACTACACAGATGCTGTCTTATCTCAGATATTGACCCGAATCAGCGAGGTATCTCCTGATAACGCTGCTCGCTTCTATTAACATAGACAAACGTAGAGAGTAGGTATTGTTTACTTAGGAGCGTAGCCCCGCGAATGACTTCACGCTGCGCCATCTACCTGCCTAACGGTACTTGCAATTTATTCAATTTATGCGTAAATTCGTTTGGAAATACGTTCGCTAACGTGAAAGGAGAGCCAGTCTCGCTGATCCGCACAAAATTAATGTTAATAATAATAACTTATTACCGAATGTCTAGGAAACAGGAAAGATCTCGGTCACTCTTGATTTCACTATGTAAATTATATTTTAAATGTTGTCGTTGCGTAATCCGTCCTGAGAAGCTATCATTTGACCGGTTCGCGCGGACAATGCCGCAGTAAATTCTATTATAATGAATAGCACAGTCATTTACCACTGAGAAAGAGGTAACCCAGAGAGCTGGCTGGCTCGTTTGTGTGCGGGATTTGAATCGTGATGGGATAGTAATTTGATAATGATTGCGGTGGAGTCGCACGCTTTGTTATGTTTGTAGATGCAACGCGACGGTTGCTCTGGAACACGAAATTGGAAACTATCCTCCAAATGATTCGCTTCTGAGGTTCTCACGACAACACGTGTGAATCTGCAATCCACTCTGACGCATGTTTTCTGGGATACTCGCTGATACCACCCACGCTTCTCTTCAGTTCCTTCGTTAAGACAATTAATGTGTCTGCTACTTATATTTCACCACGATGCATTGAATTGCAGGCATGGGATTGCATTCACTTTATGTTAACCGCTACAGTTAACCCAAGAAAACAGAGACCTCGTTGTTTTGAAGATATTGTCGTTCGGTCGCTTGGTAGCCAATTTTATCGCCAACAGACAAGACCAGACTCTTTTTCCATTCAGAACTGCTTAAAAGCCATAACCATAAAATGGTACCCATCGAATATTTAGTTACAGATTGTTCTGCGGCAAAGTTGGAATCTACGTTTAATACTTGCTAAAAGTCGGTATACCGCTATTACCGAGTTTATATTTTAAAGATAGCGGCATTCTTGTTTTTGTAACAGCAGTCCAAATGCAACAATAATAAGTAGTGCGGCGAAAGTGTGCGCCCGCGCCGCTGACGCGTCGTCCTAATTGTGAGGGCAGTGGATTAACTGCTTGGCTCTATGTATCAAGTATCAATGCCTGTGCCTACACAAACCCGTGTCTTGTTACTTTGTCCCGTCTGAATCTTCCTTGTTGAATAGCTAGGGTAAATCGTCTATTACTGGCCACCGTCCGGTAACTGGCCATTTTGCAATAAAATGTTTAAAGCAAGATATTTGCTCACATTTTTGCGATTAAACTAGAATACCTAGGTCCTGAGTTATTACCCGGAGTACTGTCCAGGTATCTTTACTAACAGTGTCAGTAAAGATAAGATTGCTTGTAACTAAATTACACTTTCTAAAGTGGCCAGTTATTGACGATTTACCCTATGTAGATCATTGTTGAATGTAGTGACAGCTAGAAGTACGATATTTTAATTGCGGTGGGATCTAAATTAGATAATGCTTCCAAAACACCTAGAATACCCAGATCAGCTACGAACAAACATTGGCCACACTTTTCTCAACTTCTTTTTTTTGCCAATACCGTGTTTTTTTTAGGTTAGGGTGGATTCGAGCGAACGAGAATAAGGTTTTATACCTAGATTAATCGCCAAATTTGTATAGACTAATCTCGGAGTAAGTTTTATCCCGGTTTGGTAGAACCGATGGTTGGACAGTTGACTCGTTATGAAATAATTGGGACGTATTGGAGTACACAGGGTTTAATTGATAGCCTGTGCACCGGGCTGCCGGCTGGCTGTCGATTCAATAATTAACGAATTGCCCACTTACCGACTGTTGGGACACGGCGGCACGCAACGAAGTCAAATAACTAGCTAATATGCCAACGCTCCAGTTTTAAAACGGTCGATTTGCATGTCTCGCATATTTAAAGATTGGATTACTCATAATTGACCGAAAAAATAAATACTGTGAACAATCTGTTTACTGTGTCTAGATAAAATAGGTTTAACTGCAAATTCATTCGTTTCATAGACCACACTTGGAATCGGATTATCGTGGTGAGAACTGTGTAAGGCAAATCCTTCCTAACCTAACCTAACCATAACCATAGAATAAATATCTACAATTGTAATAGTTGCGTCATCAATCACTACATAGTAAAACAAAGTCGCTTCCCGCTGTCTGTCTGTCCCTATGTATGCTTAGATCTTTAAAACTACGCAACGGATTTTGATGCGGTTTTTTTTAATAGATAGTGATTCAAGAGGAAGCTTTTTATGTATATTAAACTCTGTTTTATGTACGGGTGTTACAGAAAACTCACACATACCGAAGCGAAGCGAGGGCGGTTCGCTAGTTTTATTGATAAAACAATTTTAACCCTCCTATCGGTCCTCATTTTTTTTTTCTCTATCTTTTCTTATTGTTTTTTCCTTATTATGAAACGAAAATTGAAACCCAGACACTGAGGAAGAACATAATAAATAATCAATAGGAGAAACTACTAAATTAATGGTTTCCTTAATTCTAGAGCTCGCCGCGCAGCTCTAACTTATAACTTCCAAGCTCAAATGCGTTAAATAATAAATCGATGGATGTGCCTCGTCTGGACGTTCGGACATCAACATTCGTCGCCGGTCGTGTGCCGCGTACGTAATTCACCTTCGCGTGCTTTGTTTTCTTTGTGCCCAAACTTATTTACAAATAACAAGAATTAATGAGGCAATTGGAAGCTCCCATTTCCTAATTCGGACAACTTAATAAATTTCAAGTTAGCTTTCTAAGATTGTAGTCAGTAATCACGTTCATAATTTTACGGATAGGGGATTTGGGTATTTTTCTACTAATGAATGTTCAGTGTAAAATCCTAATTCCTTTCTCATTGCAACCTGATCGTTTACCATTTGCTGTGACTTCCAATTATAGAGAGTCGTCGTGTCAAGTTCTTATATTTTCAATATGGAGTGACATTTTGAAAAATAAAACTTCCGTGTGACTAAGATATATTAAGGAGATCACACGGGTTGCTCCAGTAAATATTGTCGACAAACGCTTGACATGTTTCGGGCTCGTCCGGTGTCCCTATTCATGAGCAGAGGCGGCCGCAGCACAACGAACTGGAGGTATCTCCATAATATGGAGTGACCTTTTACTAGTCAGTACATTTTCTGTTAATACTTCACTACCCGTTTTCATAATCCGGTGGAACTTTCTACAGTTCTCCAACATTCACTAGTAAGCCGATTCGCGTGCTGCTTCCCGTAAAAACTCCGCTTTTACTCGCGTCGCGTCTTCCTGGGTCATATCGCTCATATCGCTAGCTAATTACGGAGATAATCTAATAGACACCGTTCATTACATCTTCGTTATAGCGAAATTGATCAGTTTGTCGATGGCCCGCCATTAGGTTTACGTCCAACTACAAACATATCATTAGGTACGTTATCTTTATTTTTAAATGTACTGCATTGCGATACATTGCAACATATTAAAACAATGTAGGGATATTTTTGATACGTGAGTAAAGCATGCTATAAATAAAGTACTAGGTAGGGGAAGATGGGGTGGCTTCGTACAAAGGGAGCATTCGTACAGTGGTCATATCTCGACTATCCATCATGCTAAAGCGTTCATATTTATATGCGTGACTGCCGCTCATATGCATAGGCTACCCTCAAAAAGTGATGGCAGTGCAGCAGCAAATTTCGCCAGAAATAATTAATATGTTTCCGCCACCCGAAAGTAATTTTTGGTTCTCCTTTCAATGCGTCTGTCTCTAATAAGTTTTACTTAAATTAGAAAAAATATTTTTATACAGTTGGTAATTAGATCCTTGAGATTAATATGTAAACAATGGTTTTGGGATTACTTTAACGGTTATTTTCTATTTTGATTATGTTTCTGATCGTTTTGGTTGGGGTACCTTCGTACAGTCAAAATGTATGCAATTTTATACCGTACGAATGCACCCCATGTAAGTAAAAAAATTGTATATAAAGAATAATTATAATTACAAAACCAGGTCAGTAAGATATGCCCAAAAGATGACTAAAACAGGTGAAATAGCTGAAAGTCCAATGAATCCTGGGAAGAAACGAATAGTGTATGAAGGCACCCCACGTATGGGGTACATTCGTACAATTCCCATTTTTTGAGAAAACCATTATATCTTGGCAAAGTGGCTTTGTATTAAAACTGAAACACAAAATGATTATAGCCAAATAAGTGGATGATGAAGTAACATTCATCTCATATTGAAAAAGCGGTTCGTTTTTTTTTTACAAGGCTAAGAGTAAAAAGTGTACGAAGCCACCCCATCTTCCCCTATTACTTCGTCAGCATTCAGTCCTTTGTACACCTTTGTTTTTTAGACTCTCCGCTTCACTTGTCTTGAAGATGCTCAAGACAAGTACGAGTATTGCCCCATTAGAGAATTGTGTCGCATCATAATTCAACACGAATTTCCAACGTTTTGTCTCTAAAATGTTTGCCTGTCCGTGTCAAAATCCGACCTCCTTTTGTTCTCGCTGCCCTCTCGACTCGGCGGCGCGTAATTAACGTCTTCCTACTGTTTAACAGTTAACTCGCAAGATCTTACCCGAATAGCTAACGACATTGTAGGTTCATTGACTGCCAGGGATTTGGCAGATTTGACAAACCCAGTTGCGTTGTGACCTAGTGTAACTTGAGTACGTTATACAATGATTCTAATGGCGGAGCTTGAATTAATCTGAACGTTTCCTTGCAAATTATTTAATATTACGCAAAGTATAATCGCGCGTGTTACGTAACACGCTTCGTATGAAAGCGATATGAATCGTCTTGTATCTTAGTCGGCGTGTTTTATCGTGGAAGGATTATTGTTACACCCGCTTCTTACCAATATTAGATCGCTTAACATGCCGATTCGCACATCGCTTCACACCGTATTATTAGCGCAAACAGACACGGAACTGCGGTCTGATAAGCAAACCCTATGGAATCTAAAACAGATCTAAACAGCGTTCATTACCTGTTATTATCTTACTGAATGATTGTGTATCCTTGATTCAGTTAGGCTGATAACGGATGGCAGGCGATCAGGTGCAATTCCTGGATAGTTAATGCATACCTGGAAACTCTTTTGTGAAATGTTAATTATAACCTTAATTGGCTACCGATCGCGTCACGACTCACGTGAGCCATGAACTCCCCGTAGCGCGCGATACCGATAAAGGTGCTGTGAATTACGGTGCCACGCGGGTGCGCCCGCGCCGGCCTTGCCCATTGTCCGGCGCTCTATTATCGCCACAACCTTCAGAGGATGCAATGGTCCACCAATGTCCGGTTTTTAGTGCACAACTTTTTGGTGGTGCCATCACGGTCACGGCCGTTCCATTTTTAATAACATAATTTCTGCTTTTTATAGTATTTATTTATCGATGCGTGAAAAGACTACTCGATAAGAACCAGTATCGGCAATGATTGTACGAGTATCTAACAATTGTTCTAGTTTGTCGATCGCTATCTCCGAGTGCCCCACTTGTGTTCCGTTCCACGGAACAGTTATTAGCACTTTTCTATGCATTTCTTTCGCTGCGTTGCGTCACCATTCGTCATCGCCAACGAAGCGAATTGTGGCTGAGTCAGCGTCGAGCCAACACCGTGGTCATTGTGTCGATATATTCGATTACTTGGCATACGGAGAAAGCCAAGCGATATATCGCTTTACTTTTCACTGGAGACAATTTGTCGTAATGGTTATGGCCCACTTTATTAGTCTCGATACTTGCTTGTTTGTTTCAAATCAATTTGTGGTAATGGGTGAACGTGTCGTTCCGCTACATTAATAAACTTTAGTGTTATTTCTTGTGAACATTTAACTTAGTTTCATTGTTTAGTTTTTGCCAAATATTTCAAGCAGAGATGTTATCTGTGTTGGGTTGATACAATGTCGTAGGTAGTTGAGTAGATACTTTGTGGCACTAGCTGCGCACGCGCTGGCCGCTAATCCGGAAGTGCAATTCGGGCCGCGCCGCTGTTAACTTGGACGCTTGCTCGCCCGGAGCCTCTTAATCACTCATTGACTACGCGCCAGCATCCGTACTCAGTACAGTACAGTGTTTACGACATACAAAGTCGCATCTCACTACAGTTAGAATAGATTCGGGTTTGTACGGTCCCGAGCGTTAATTTGGGACCCATTTCCAGAAAAGTATGCTTGAAGTCGCCAATGTCATTAGAGATGTCAAGTCATTTGTAACTTCTAGGAAACTCAACGTTATTGTGGTAGAATGTCAGATTGACTTTGGAGCTAAGGTGGGTCCCAAATGAAATCTCGGGACTGTACTTGTCTCTCGCTCGCTTTCATACGCTCTTATTAAGAGCGCAGTGAGAGAGAAGTACAAACCTGAAGCACCTTTTAAGCGCTCACAGACTGACATTACACTGACGGCACTGTGCAACGTAAAGGGGTTTGGGTAAAAGTTGTAATATTTTGTAAAAGTCATACATTTTCAAGGTCAGCGGCCATTAGTAAAAGTGGTAAATTATAATAGAATAACTCAAAATAAACATGTTTTGTTATGTAATCTTCAGTGCATCGGAGCCGAGATATAATATTCTTACCTAGGCATACTTTTAGTACCAAAAACTGAACACGTAAATCTTAAATATCTGGGCTCCGATATTATTAAACGCTATAAATTATATGTATCTATGTGTATTTCGAAGTCCTCTAAATAACTATGTAAAAATCATCCGTTGAAAAAGACAATATTCTTCGAACTTTACCCAATGGCCTTTGATTGGCGGGGAGCGCATTCAAAACACTAAGTACTTTTGTTGTGTTGTGTTCTTGTGTTATACGGGTGTATGATTCTGTGTGGGTGCTGCAATGTTTCGTTATTATTTCTGATAGTTTTAGTCTTATCTGCGAAATTTGGCAATTTTGATCATGATCAAATGAGATTGATGCAAAATTCATTTTGCCAATCCACTTGATTGCGAACAAGGAGCATTAGTGGGAAATTAATAAAGCCTAAATTCAAAATGATGTGTGTAATTTTATGATTTACCAAGCTTGATTGATTTTTAATCATTAATGGCCTCGCATGGATACTCCAAGTAGCGATTTATTCAAGTGCATAATAGCTCGTAATGCAATATTGACCAACTGGATCGATAGCAGTCCGCTGCGTGACCCGATAAGCCCGCGCTATCATCACAAACAATTTAATTCCTCCAACCGCGCCAGTGTCATCGGTTTCGTCGAGTGGTGACACGCCGCTCCTCGGAACTCTTTATCCTTATCGACTCTAATCTAGTGTTTATGCTGTCACGCGGCGTGAATAGCTTCGGTGAATTCCATTTAATTTTGGTTGCATTACAAGTTACACACACGTGTTCGGAGAAAAGCAATTCTGATTACAATCACAAGTGGTTTAACCGCAAGAAACTTGTAGGTTGTATTTTCTTTCGTATACTACATTTTAAGATTATGCTACTTTGCTTTAATAAGTAGGTAGTTAGACAAAGTACTTAAAATCTACATGTGATTTTCGATTGCTGCATATAAATATTTTTTTCCAATGAAGTTGATTGCGGGTATTGTTGGTTTCTTAACACTTTCACGAGTTTTTCACAAAGTTGTCACATAGTTTTGTTTTTAGTATTATCAAGGCCAAGGCCTGCCCTTGTTCGCATAGCTCTGCAAAAGTGACACTGCAAATAAAATCATATCATATCATAAGAAGTCTCATACGTTTTGATTGATTACGTCTAGTGTTGTGCCGTTACCGGTAACTTACTCGAAGCGGGTATTTTACCAGTAACGCTACCAGAAACATTACCAAAAAGCGGTAATATACGGTAACATTCAAATTTCGTAAATATTACCTATGTTTTAAATACATGTTTATACTATTTTAGCACCAGACGGACCCTTTTAAACTAATAATGTTAAGATGGGTTTAGTAGTTTAGTATATTACCAATGTTACTGGTAAAATACTTAATATTTCCGAGTATTTTACCAATGTTACCGGGAATATTACTCCCTCATATTTATACTTCATTAGGGTTTGCAATATTCGTTCAATTTTAGTATTCGAATAATACGAATATTTAGATTTCCAACATTCGAATATTCGAATATTTAGAATAATTAGAATATTTTTGAAAATTAAACAAAATAATGATTCTAAGTTGTGTAATTGCAACAACCCTACAATTCAAAAAAACATTTATGGTATCTTCTCCAGATACCTAGCATGTAGCCGAACTTGCTAGCTCCCTAGCTCGCTACCCTTTTACCAATTACGGTACGGTATTTAGTTCTTTTTAGGGAGTTTGATTTTGGCAAGGATAAAGCAAAATAAGTAATATGTTGTTTGTCTTACATTTGTAGTTATTTTTAACAGAGATGGTCATTTCGTAATCGATTCCTGATTACACGATTAATTGATTTTACTTTGTAATCCACTACTGCGTGTCAGATTACTTGTAATGTATTCAAGTGACACGGTGAATTACCATTACATATTAAGGAATCAGTAATCATCTATACAAATATTCTAATTACAAGTAATTGGAATCAATGTCGATTCCAAATTACTGGAATTGTTGACTTGATTACTTCCAGATTACTTTTATATATTAAATAGCTTCAGGCACCGCTCACGAAAATTTAACAGACAACAACATAAGTTGGGCTCTGTTAAAAAATAAACGGGTAACATAAATAAACATGTCCTTTTAAAGATTTTCATAATTATTTTATTTTTTTATTTTAAATCTGACCGTAATTGGCATTTCCATTTCCTCGCCGAATTTTCATTATTTCTAATTTTGCCATAAGTTCCATATTAAAACAACGGAATTCCTCTGCATCGATAAAGTATGCCATAATGTATAATGTACTCGTCACTCGAAATATAATTAAAAAATATTAAACTTATCAAAGGGATTCAACACCAACAATCAACATTTATTTAAGTAATGTGGTGAAAGACTAGAGTGACACGTTTGTCAAAACAATTTTTTCTTAGCTTAGTGACATTTGAGAAACTTATAAAATAAGGTCAGACTTAAGTAGGTAATCTAGCCTGGAATTGGAGTAAAGTAATTCAGATTACTTTAGTACTTGATTACTGAAGAATCAAGAATACAGTAGTGGTTTACAATACCGATTCCAAAGGAGTGGATTACAAATGTAATCATGGTACTAGTATTACAGTAATTTAGATTATTCAAGTAATCGATTACTGAGGAATCATGATTACTGGAATGTAAACGTGTAATTAATTCCCAAAGTAATTGATTACGCCCATCTCTGATTTTTAATATTTAAATCTATTTCTACGAACTCGTTAATATGGAGGATAATTAATCCTGGCATTTTGTTAAGGTTTTGCTAAGGTAAATAATTACAGACAAATTTGTGCACTAATCCAAATATTCGTTTTATTCGAATAATGAATATTGTCGAATTCGAATAACATTTATGGCGAATAATTCGAATATTAATTGAATATTCGAATGTTCGAATTGCAAACCCTAACTTCATACATATCTATCACGTGAAAACCGGATACTTACGAATAAAATAAAAGAACAATCAAGTTTTAAAATTATACACACACAGCGTTACAATAATTACACTTGAAACTAGATGAAAAACAAACATGGGGTTCACTTAGTATGAAGAAAGTAACTTTGCATGATTACACAAAAAGTTGACGGAAAAAAAAATGGCAAGTAGCTTTAAAAACATTCTAAGTTCATAATAATTGTATACATGTAAGAAACCACTGAAAAAATATTGAAATACTTCATCAAATTAATGAGTTTTTGTAACATGGACACAAGGAAAATTACAAAAAATCCGACTAAAATTATCAATATCTCCGAAAGTACTAAAAATCGCTGAACATACATGGGGGTGTTTTTGGTAGCCCTGGGTGTGAGCTATTTTTTTTTTCATTTGGACTACTAGTGATCCGACACCATGGATTTAATAAATGAATAAAGAAAGGAAACAGAAATACACGATCTCTATGTCCGCTTCTGGTAATGTTACCGGTAGCATTGGTAATTTACTGAGTATTTTACCAAATGGTATTATACTGGTAACGAGTAAGTTACCGCCGGCACAACACTAATTACGTCACTTTGACATGGTCCAAAGAAATTAAATTTGGGACCCACGCTAGGTCCAAAATCAATCTGACATCCTACAACAATAAGGTTGAGTTTCCTAAAAGTTACAAATGATATGTTATCATTATCACTACATAGTATAAAACAAAGTCGCTTCCCGTTCCCGCTGTCTGTCCCTATGTATGCTTAGATCTTTAAAACTACGCAACGGATTTTGATGCGGTTTTTTTTAGTAGATAGTGATTCAAGAGGAAGGTTTTTATGTATAATAAATTTTGTTTTATGTACGTGAGTTATAGAAAACTCAAATAAACCGAAGCGAAGCGAGGGCGGGTCGCTAGTATCTAATAAAAAGGACGACTTCAGTCTTTTTTTTAAATGGGTCACAACACAACTTAACGTTCGTGACCGTACATTGCAAAGGGGTGCGCCAAAGTTCATATAAAATTGCAAAATAGATTATTGGAACTACGACCATGTATCATAGAACTTTACAACGTATTGATCATCATACTCTTCATATTTTTTTTAATACTAATGATCGGAACTTATAAATTATAATCATCTGGGGCCTATTGCATATAAAATAATATCTTATATTACAAGCGGAACACTCTTTCCAACAATATGTATTAAAAAGAGACTTCCACTTGTATTATAAGTTAGAAGCTTTTATGAAACGGGCCCCTTAACTTATTAACGCCAGTATTCATGGAACCGTACACTTTTCAGAATTTCTTAAATATCTTACGTGTAGTTAAAATTAGGTTAGGTTAGTTTAGATTTATAAACATCTAAAAAAAGTAACAGTTTTTTGAAAAATGCCTTCTGAGTTGCGATAAAAAAAAATCGGAGTAATAATGAGGTAAGTATAGTCACAAATCGTTATTTGTAAAAAAAATCGAAAGATCAATTTTATATCGGCCAATATGAACCCATTGCAAAGAAGTCTGTAACTCAGGACTTTCACGGCACCCAAACAAAGTGCATCTTATATTTGTTGGAAAGTCGGCTCGGGTGGCTCGGGCGGTGCAGCCAATGTCAAGGCCCGAGGCGCGGGTGCTCCTGCCAATGGGAGCGCGACGGGCACTTTCTCCGTGCGTGAACCGATCCGATAGCCCATTGTGCCGCCGCTCTACATGCGGCACAAAGCGAGCGCAGTGGGATAATACCCTGTTGCCGGAATCGGATGCGTCATGCGTCACCCGCGAGCCGACGGCTAATTTGATGGTGTTGTCATCAGCAGATGAATGTTCACCGGACGTGGAGCTTGTTTGAAATAGTATCTAGTACTCGTGCTATTGTTTACTTAGGTACCTTGTAAATAAAAGTGTAGGTCCGATTCAAATATTTTTAATGAACAA
This sequence comes from Acleris laterana, assembly GCA_963966035.1. Taxonomy (NCBI): domain Eukaryota; kingdom Metazoa; phylum Arthropoda; class Insecta; order Lepidoptera; family Tortricidae; genus Acleris; species Acleris laterana. The sequence continues at coordinate 64,883 of OZ014459.1, read as the reverse complement.
ATTTAATAAGATTTATAAACAAAATCTACCTCTACTACTAGAGCCTCATAAAAACGCTGGTCGACCTTCAGCGGCAACACTCCAGTACTCCATTACAGAGGTACAGTCAACCAATTTGATTCCTAGGCCACTATGGACTTCAACGTGACGTTGTAAACCAAATCATAGGGAGTATCTTACGTTTTGGTTCACAACGTCACTTTAACATAGTCCAAAGTGGCCTAGAAATCAAATTGGTTGACTGTACCTACTCGCTGTGTCCGTGCGCGGCTTGCATTAGCGCATGTTTAATGCATGCCCGACAGTGGGCGCCGTGGGCGGACTGGGGGTGGCGATACTGGGACCGTGACAAGTATTCATTCTAGACCCTATCTGATTTCTCAGTCCAAAGGCTGCCATCTGAGCTTTTTAAAAAAGAGTTTCGTTTGCTTTTGTTACTCTTTCGAAATTCGGTAATTTTCCGGAATTATAACTACCTCACCATTCATAGACATTCGTAGTCATTAGAATCGTTAATTCCACAATAGCTCAAAAAGTCCAGATTTACTTTCTTTACATGACGGTTTTGATTCCTAACAACCATACATAGCCAGTAGAGATAGAGGATAAATGATAGAGCAAGCCAGATAAAGAACCCTAGCCAGGTAAATTATTAATCTTAACGATACAAATGTAATTCGCTGCATTGATAAACGCAGGTGCAGCGAACAAATTCCATTACTAAGTATCTAGCAAGAAAAACCCGCGGCACTACCGCTATACCCATTGAAGTTCATTGTAGACGGTGGGACGCAAAAAGTCCGGCGTCGATCGATCGCGGTGTCGCAAGCCGCGCGCCGCCGTCACGGCTGACGCGGTGTTCCGATGCAATTGTTCCACCCACCGGAGAACTGCAGGTTCTGCTGATTAAATAGCACAACTTATTATTTTTCAGTTACGTTACGTCGCTCCGTACGGTCGGACGGTGCAATTTAGTGCTTTGTCATTTTAACGTCATGTTTGAACTGCTGCACTTAATTTGGCAAAGGCGATAAACCGACAAGGTACTAAAACGGGCAGCTACTTATAAGGCCGTACTTTTATCGTTAAGAATCTCCGAGCGAGTAAATATGCTCCCTTCTGACGAGGAGTTGGTAACATCGACATGCTTCCTACAATTTAAACATGGTTGCATAATATTAAATAGAAAGAATCATCCATTACAATAGCTCTTTAAAAATCGTCCAAATCTGTCCAATCCCTTTGGGTGTTACGATGACACGGACAGATACACACATTATAAACTGAAATCACCCCTATAAATAAAATTTGTAAATGTTATTTCGATAATCTTTGAATGGAGTTTTAGTAAAGAAACCTACAAACTATTGCACTTGTACCTTTTTAAAATATCACTGGCTGGCTAATCCTAACACCTCAAAATGACAGAACATGAGTAACATGACAGAAACTTCATATCATAACATATCATATCGTATATAATATTCTGACAATTGTGAATTGTGACCGTCCTGAGTCATTTTAATGCTGCAATATAAAAGAACCCATGCGGGAGTGGTGATGCATTTCAACTATCGCTTGACGGTCCTGTTCACCTTCACCGTGGTCATGACGGCATTCATGTGCTGGTGCATTATTCTTGCCCAGGATACGGCAGACCCCCGCGCCCCGTAACCTTCGACCGCCGAGTTACCTCCCAATAGCACATGACCGTTCGATCCTCATCATTAATTTTCACGCACACATTCCAAAAAAAAACTGACATGGCGTTAGGATTCTGCAGCATCGCAGGCCAGCGTAAACGTGGCTATAAAGCTCTGACGTGCAAAGATAGGTTCGTCTGAGAGCATCCTCAAAAGAATGACATCCCTAAGGAGATCATCAGTCTTTTGTTAATCTACTGCTCGACGAAGACCTCTCACAGAGCGCCATTAAGCTCTGTCTGAAGCAGGCTCTACCCAATTCACCAGCTTTCAGAAAGTTGCAGTACCTAGCCGCAGGCGCAGGGCATCCTACTTTTGAAGAGATGAGTCGGGAGAAGAGACGGGACCTTATAACCGAGGAGCTGGGTTTCCGGCGCCCTCGAGCACATTGTTAATTGCGGCGGTCATTGTCCCCGCGTCCGGTGTGACGTCAGGAGCAGCATCCATTGTGCACCTTCAGAACTGGATCTCGATTGTTCTTTTCCCTTTTGTCGCAAGATATTGGTGCTATTGAGAGTCAATTGGATCGGCGTCCTAGTTGCGGGACAAAGAGAGGGCAGGAGCAAGTGTCCGTGTGTTGACCGAATGCGTTCGTGATTATGTAATATTAAACTACTTTCTGTTATAATTAGTTGAAACTAGTCTTACGTTAGGTTATTATAACATAGGTAAATAATATATGATACAACAAAATTATCTGTTTTTTATATACCGGTTAAGTATTCTCAAAAAGAAAGTTTGAATCAAAATAATAACAGATAGTAGTACGCTACGTTTGCGGTCGCGTAAGAAAACGAGACACAATAACACGGATGCATATTTGTACACATGGAAGTCGTATTCAAAGAGGAACTAACTCTCTTGAACAGTCTTTTATTATCAAATTATACTCAAATATTGGGAACATAAATATAACTGGCATTTAATTGTATTTAAAAGTGTACGTAAAAATCCAAAAACATTTAACAAAAATTTAAAAACGGCTCGTCGTTTTTTTTATTTATTTAACACGACAGTTACCTACTATAACATTTAAGGTGTTTAAATTAAAACCAATGTAGAAGTGACACAATGATATAACGAACACGTAAGCTCCCGGAGATGGTACCGTCCCTGCTAAGATGGACTGAAAAATGGCAGTTCGAGTACAGTTCTGATGCAGAAGAATGCACTCGAACTGCCATTTTGCAACCCAGCTGGAAAATGACAGTTTTCAAATGCTGTCCGCCGGTACCGGTCCTAACAGAGAGTCCACTCCTTTTGTGCCGGTTATACTTCCATGTTTGTGGTCGGCGAAGTCAGCGGTGCGCGCGGCGCCCGCGCACGGTGGTCGGTGCTCGGTCGCTGTGCGTGCATACCAAGCAGGCGACTATATAAAAAGCTTCACCGATACAGAAATGCTAATAATTTTGCAGGATTTTGTTTATCTGTCTAAAACAGGAGCTGAACTATAGAGGAGACAGATTTAGGTGTCGAGGACGAGCAGATTAGCGAGTCGCACGCAGCGTGTGACTTTAAATACTTAATGTGCCTGCTCCTCGGGGAAGTTTTAATTCAATTACAGAAACGCGCACTTGAGCAGTTGGCTTCATGAGTCAGTGCAGTTAACATTCACATTTGTGCGCTGTCCCAATTGTCAAATTGCACTCCAAGGATGGAACCAGAGCCTTTTAAGCAGCGCCGGCAGCGCTACTGTCGCTTTCTACCCATTTTCGTGGCCGTAGCGAAATCGCAATCAGGACACTTTTCTTTTCGCTTATTCGCGGTCATATGGCAATGGCACCAGCATAGATAACTCGGTTATGCTAATGGCTAATATTAACACTGGCATTATCAACGGCGTGGTTATCTTTACTCTTTATTCACATGATGTCATGGATTCAAACAATGGCAGCGAATAGTCCTGCGCGCGCGCTCATAACGGCGCATTGTGCGCGCAGAGGGGCGACGTGCGGCGCATGCGCGCGTGAATGAATGCTGCCGCCGACGCTGACGCGACGCCCCCCTTTATTTTCACCTTTCTGCAAATAAACAATCAAGTGCCGAGGTGGCCTGGATCCGACGCGGGCTAGATATGCACCGGAAGGTGTATTAGATTCCGGATAGGAACTTGCGGCCACTTTTGTTTATTATTTGGGGGCGTAGCCAAGATGGAAACGCTAATATAGTCAGCGATAGAAAAGAGAACGTTAGTAGTGTTCGCATATTGACTAGGGCCCCTGTGAAAAAAAAAATTGCACTATCATTATTACAAGATATTTAAATAATCCTTCAGTTTTTTTACTATTACTTCTTTGAAACCTTCTCTTTACAATTTTAAACTAGGTATTCAGCGAAGATGATCGGTTTATTCGGTATAGCGATTACAATAATAGTGGCATCACCATTGCCACTATTATTGTAATCCCTCTTTTTGAATGAAGAAAACAATGCTCGTTGAATGCTCTACCTAGGTTTCATTTTTCGAAAACTTATCAAAAAAATCATCAATGTGCTCTAGATTTAATTAGAATGTCATGGCTTGGTAGTTTCTGTGAGAACCCTTCTCTGGTATCGTTTCTCTCTGTGCCCTAATAATGCCAAAAAATTAACATCGCTAAAACCTCGTAATGTTTCCAACATTCCAATTAATTGGTTATCTCTCGCGCCGCCGGCTGGCGCTTGATAACGCTATCACGGCACGCTGGCTCATTGCTCGGTTCGGGAGGTTCGCGCTGTCAAACTGATCGGACTCATCCGAAATGATGTTTTTTTTTATTTTTGTATTTCAACTTACCGATAAACAGGTTTTATAAACCTGACTGCCTGTGTTTTTGTTAATTTGGTTTTTATTCATCGTACACTGCAAACTATTCAAACGCATTAAACATTTGTCAGCCACATCCTTGTTTAGGATATCATAACACCCTGCTACCTCGTTACTGTGTCACGCGAGCAAGATAGATTTTAGATCTAACTCTAAATCTAGAATCTGATCAACCGTTTGTAAACTGAAATAAATGTAAGTACTCGCACACGTTCATGAATCCTGAAATACAACATTTTTGAGTATTCGTGTAAACCGTGAGAAAAGGATATGGACGGGTTGAGCTGGCAGGTGAAGGTGAGACTGCAAGTTAATGGTTAAGGTGTGGTGTCAATTCTCAGAGTATGAGGCGTTGGTCGGCGGGCGCGGCCAGGGGGCGCCGCTGGGCGCGCCCGGCCGGTGGGCGGCGGACGCGCATCCTCCTTACGCCGCGGATGCAGGTCAGGTATCCTGGTGGCCGCGACCTTCCTTGTGCCGTCCGCTCGCCAATCTTGACTAATGGCTGCTGTCTTCTGGGGGGTCACTTAATCGCTCGCTCGACGCTCAACTCGACCTTCATAACGACCTCGGCAGGGCTCGAAGTGAGCGTCGAATGACTCGAGGTCGAAGACGCGCCTGGGCTCTCATGTCGACTCTACTGGTTCCGGTTCCATTTCATGTAGGCCTCTTGTCATTAACTGCTCGGCGAGGAGCTGTCGCCTCGCGTGCGGGGCTGTCGTGTCGTGTGTAATCGTGGATCGATGTCCGCTGTCCGACGCTAAATGTGCTTCCTTCACTTTCACCGTCACGTAATACCTAACTAGATTATTCTCATTATGTCATGGGGCCTTAACTATCTAAGTGGTATTTGTCATTGGGATGTCTAAGATAAGCCAATATTTATTAATACGTAGTTTTACTGGAGCGGCTTTGAATGATGTGTTTACTGCATGCGTCGGCACCTATACATGTGATTGTCATTTGCCGCAGAACTGTGTCAGTGGAGTAATTAGCCGATATCGTCGCAAATGTTTACACAACTTAGTTTGTCTAACCTTGATCTTATACCTAACCCCATGTAATAAACCTATATCCGTCTCTAAATCACTACTCCGCGATCACTCTGCCCTTTGATATCAATACTAATTAGACTCTATATTGAGTTCTGTCTTGATTGCTGTGAGTGGTGCATCACGTAAATGGCCGTGTGGAGGAATGCAGTTTATGGCCTCACTTCCTGAGTAGCGCGTTGGCTGCAATTTTATGTAACAGCTGTCGGGTAAACCGGCTGGAGACCTAGCTTTTTGCCCGCGTGTTTCTTCACACGATAATCCCTGATCGTTATATCGGTACGCAATCTTCGAGATTCATGAAGGCGTTTGACTATGATGCTAAGCTGAGAAAATTCAGTTAACAGACGTACTGTATGTAATACTAGTATGCAAAATGTGGTTACAGAATTATCAACAAGTTCTTAGAGTTGTTGGTAATTCTGTAGCTCTGCCTACCCCACTCTGGGAATAAAGGCGTGAGTTTATGTATGTATGTATGTATGTACTAGTATCGATTAATCCAGCCAGACGGGCGGGGCCGGCGCAGCATCGATTATACCATTTTTAGATGGACCTGTCTGGTCGCCGTCGCGGAGCTCAAGTTAGCTTGGAGATCTGATAAATCGGAAGCGAATTTACCTAAAGTTTGCGTAATCTGAGATGACTCACTCATGCTTTAAAAATATTAATGTAGATACGTGTAACGAGTCAGGGTTTAATATATTTACGATGATTTTAATGTGTTATTTAATCAAAATTCATCTACATTTGTTTTGCATGGTCTTATCCGATCCATACGTAACTACAAAGTCATTTCGAAAGTATTTTAGAGGTGGTTGTGAAATCTAGAACAGTTTATAAAAAACGTATACTTACATACTTAACTCTAATATAGTTAGGGAAGTAAATATGTATTTAATACAGCTAATTCGCCAATATATTCATTAATTAAAATATAAACTATCAGCAGCTCTACAGATTATTCGATTTCTAGAGCAGATACAGCGTGGCCCCACCTGGCGGGCTCATGCAATTACGTACAATCGGAAGTCGAAGGCAGCGAATATGTTAAACAAGGAAACTAAGCTGCTATCATGCATGATGACACATCGCTCTTGGTTCAATTATTCATTAAACTGGAATCCTTATGTAAACACGTTCTGAGGATATACAATATATAGTTAGGTATATATGCACAGTAGCCACCGCGCTTAGCTGTTTATCTGTGAACCACAAGACAGTGACATAAAATGCATTAGATTATCTGCGTGTGTTGTTGATGTTAGGGAATTAAATGTTCATTAACGATCGACGTGTACAAGTTAACGAGCCGAGTAATGTTAACTGCGGGCTAGCCACGTGGTGACTATTTGCGCGGCCGGTGGGTGCGCCGGCGCCGGCGCGTGCGCTCGGTGCGCAGTCGTGGGCGCATCCCCGCAATATAACACCAATTTGCTCAATTCGCCACTTGATCAACACTCAACACACATGATGGTAGAACAAACCGTTCCTAGTACATTGCCGCTTCAACATTAGTCTTACTTTTGTATTATGTTTATCAGGCTTCGTTGTATTGCAAACTGCGCCAGATTCAGTGGGATGTGTAGAGTAAGTAATGAGTACTTTATTGCGCTTGCGCCGGCACCAAGGTCGCGCTATCAACAGTTTATTGAATGAATGTCACTGCCTTTGACGTATTTGCATCTGCTGCTAGTTTTTACAATCAATTGATTTGTTTTTATTATCTAACCTACTTTACCTGGTATCCTTGAATCAGCAATTTGTGCGTTATCGATTAAAAAACGTTACTCAGAACAAAGCTATATTGATAAAAAGATATGGCCCAGCGATGAATGGGCGGCCTCGCTGCCGGACCCGGCCGCGCGGCCGCCAGGGCTGCCTCCTCTGAGCTGCAGCACTCGTTCACTTCATATTCGACGCTGCAAACGTTTAGAGATTGGAGGTTACTGAAGTATGGTGACGATATTCATTTCCCGGTGAACAGATGTGGACGTCACGCTGTATGCGTATTTAATTAACAGCCACACGATACGCAGAGACTGTAGAGATACACATAACAGCGCGTATTAAATGATAGTTTTGCAAAATTGACAGTTCAGGCAATTATTTTCGATGTAAATATATAAATAAATGTCAGGGGACAATCTCACACAAATTGACCTAGTCCCAAACTAAGCTTACATTAATAGATAAATACATACTTAGGAAACACCCAAGACTCAGGAACAAATACTCGCACTCATCACACATTTGGCCCGTACCAGGAATCGAACCCGGGACCGCTAGCTTCGTAGGCAGCGTCACTACCAACCGACTAGGCTACCGCGCCGTCAAAAAACCCGCCGCGCCGTCCTTTATGTTCTTTGAGAATAAAACACTGAAACGAAATCACCACTTGTGATTATGTTTGGGAGGCAGCAGATCATGATAGACGTGACCTTGAACACCGCCTCCGCTTTAAACGATCACCCGTGAAGATTTACCGAGAACGTCACGAGTCTGTCCGAGCTGGCAGAGAGCAGCCCTGCTGAAACCTCTTGCGCTGTTCGCGGCTATTTGCGTCTATGAATGGCTGGACATGCCTTGTATTGTATCTGTTGTACTACATGCGCTTTGTCGTCGGTAACGACGACGTGCGCAGCATGTGCTCATTGATGAGCATTCTGTAGTGCCTTGCCTTTATCTGTATATCTAACGTATTCATGCAGATCGTTATAATTCTTTAACAAATCTGACATTATCTTTCGTAGAACTTTATACTCAAGTTAAGTCTGTAAGATTTTAAGTAAATGTCTTGTCTGTGTCACCTGCGGCGTGCGCGACACACTTCCTTACGTCAGACTTGTTCGTGGACCTGGAAACCTAGACTATATGCGCGATTACTTAGCGCCCGACGCAGCTGTGAGCCGCGGCTCCTCATTAGCGACGAGCCAGTAATTCTCGCCCGACCGGTCACGTGCGCCGGGCGCTTCCGTCGTGCCGCCTGCAGCGGGCAATAACAAATAAGTGTTGATCTCGCGCGCGCCTGAAACGTGCCTTCAACTAGCGGATGCAGCACCAAGCTCTTCGCAAAACACGGTTGTTTTATTTGTAAAATAACATAAAAACAATAATATACTGTGTTGATCGATATAGCTTAACGGTATTCACCGACGTCATTCAATCTCGGTTCGACTGATTTCTGTTCCGCTTCACGTTGTTTTGGCATTGCTTTTCCCTTAATGCCAAGGTCGATCATGTTGATACTTTCCGGGTTGAATTTATAACTGCATTCTGAAGCTGGCAACTTCTTCAAGTATTGTTTGTAAACTATAATCTTCACATGTTTATTTGGTCTTGGGATGAGTCAAGTGGTGTCTAGTTTCTCACCTACCCAGGGTGTCAGTTTATATACATGTGACTATTTTTTAGCAAATTTTACCTCTTATGGGTGCTTTGCAGTTCGCAGCCGATTCTGTTTGTTAAGATAGCTAAGTTTACCTAGATTTAGTTTTTTTTTAGTGTGACTTATAATGTTGTAGCTGAATTTAAATATTGAACTTTCCGTTTATCCCATTCCAGGCGGCGCGTTCGAGGGCGTGGAGGACCAGGTGTCGCCGTTCGGGTACGGGCGCGGCGAGGGCGTGGACGCCGGGCACGGGGACCCCGAGTGGATATGCAGCCGCGAGAAGCCGCGCTACGACGAGATGTTCCGCAACCTCAGCCCGGTCGACGGCAAGGTCACCGGCGCCGGTAGGTCTCCCGACGCCCTGCGCGCGCTGCTCTCTTCCGCCCGCAGCTGCTCGGCGCTCAGCGAGCTGTGCCTGCAGCTGACCGCGCGGCCGCGGCGCGCCGCCCAGCTGGCCCGGCTCGAGGGGACCCTCGCCGTCGCCGCGCACAACTGCAACCTCATCGCTCAGTATTTAGTGAACGAACGAGCCGGCGACGAGGTCATGTCCTCTGCTTTCTCCATTCACAGCTTGCCAGAATCCCGCGCCGATGCCAATTCCACATATGCCCCCAGTAGACCCGACTCTGCCGCAGACAGGATCGGTTCTAGCGACAGCTCTGATGATGAATCCGCTGAACCTGAACCCATGTACAATCTAGATCTAAACGAAGAAAAGTCCAGTTTCTTTCAACCGATTATATACACGGTTAAGTTCGTAGTTTTATTGTTTTTGAATATCGTGACGATTATAATAACTTTGGAGGTAATGTTTCTGTCGATGGCGTACGTGTTTACTGGGGAGCCGTATGTGGAGTTCGTGGTGGAGAGGAGCGCGGAGTCGTGGTTGGAGGTGTCGAGAGCGCTGGCGTTCGGGCCCGAGCGGGAGACCGTGCGCCTCGCCTCGGCGGCCGACCTGCTCAGCCGCGCCACCCTCGCCAAGCTGCTCAAGTGGCTGGCCGGGGGCGTGGCTGCCGCAGCGCACTGACTGAGCCGACTTGTTATTCTATTTTTCATCACACTTGCTCGTAAATAGTGTCCTAACATGCTAGAAAAATCGACCGTAAATCCAAAATAATACCCGCGGGCCTTTTTTTACCATTACGCTTCTAACGTACGTAATAGCTTTTTCATCACACTTGCTCGTAAATAGTGTCCTAACATGCTAGAAAAATCGACCGTAAATCCAAAATAATACCCGCGGGCCTTTTTTTTACCATTACGTTACTTAAGTGCGTAATAGCTTTTTTTTTAAATATGATACGTGGACTCGAACTATCACAATACGTCAGGACCCCAATTCTTGTGCCATTCGATATGAAGTTTCATTCGAGATGAAATGTCAGTTGAATACTATTTCCTAACAATCTCGCATAATAAACTATTGATCTCATATGTCACTAGAATCGGACTCCGAACACGTTTGACATTATCTGTGGTAAGTCACAGACAATGACGTAGTCTGCCGCTTATAAGTTAAAAATATGATCTTTTGTCTGATTTTATTTCATTTCCTCGCAATTGTGATGAAAAACATTGTATGTTACACGGGTGGTAAAGGAAATACAAAGCTCGAGTCATTAAAGCCCTCAGCCTACGGCTTCGGGCTTCTAACAGACTCTCGTTTGTAATTCTTTCTTTACCACCCTTAATACACAATGTACTATTTTTTTAAATATTACACGTGGACTCAAACTATCACAATACGTCAGGACCCCAATTCTTGTGCCATTCGATATGAAGTTTCATTCGAGATGAAATGTCAGTAGCATACAACTTCCTAAAAATCTCGCATATAAACTATTAATCTCGACTGTCACTAGAATCGGACTCCGAACCCGTTTGACATTAGCTGTGGTAAGTCACAGACAATGATATTGTAGTCTGCCGAGACATATCCTACAATCTGTGGTCTGCCGCTAATAAGTTAAAAATATGATCTTTTGTCTGATTTTAATTCATTTCCTCGCAATTGTGATGAAAAACATTGTATGTTACACGGGTGGTAAAATAAATACAAATCTCGAGTCATTAAAGCCCTCAGCCTTCGGCTTCGGGCTTCTAACAGACTCTCGTTTGTAATTCTTTCTTTACCACCCTTAATACACAATGTACTATTATATGGCTGTAGTCTAAGATGCTGCAAGGGACCAAATGTTACTTTAATATTTTCATTTGCAAAATTAATATTAATTTAAGGAATTGTACGAGTGTATAACATTCGGCCCCTTACACTTTAGACGACGGCCGTAGTTGTGTTTTTGTTATTATTGCGGTTGCTAGGTTTGTATTGAATTAGTGTACGGGTTACAAGGTCAGGTTAGGATCAAATACCGATAACGTTGTCTGCGGAATCGCTTTCATGTATTTTTCTACTCCTGTACTTTTATTAGTCTTTTACATAGTCACGAACACTATTATAAGAACATAGATAATATGACTTCAGAAAAGTCTATAACTCTATTCCCCATAACAGCTCTCGGTGTCGTAAAGTCGCCCTAACGATACGCCACAGATTACTAAGTGTAGCCTGTTAATCATATTTCCATTCCGTCAATTTAAAAACAAAGTAAACCATAGACACATATTTTATCATTTTCTTGTTTCCCGCTCGTTTGTTGTTCTTTACTTCGTTCGTTCGTTTGTAAGTTTTTTCGCTTAATTTTGCATTTCATTTGAAACCTAGTCGTAGAAAAAGTATTGTATGCAACGGTGTATAACTAAGTCAAAAAACACTCGTGGCGCTTTCCTTTACGATGTTCGCCTTCGGCTCACATCGTAACTCACGCCACTCATATATTTTGACCTCTCTTATACAACTATTGCATAAACTACTATTACGTAATGCATTTATCATTTTAAGCATTTTATGTATTTATTTTTGCATTTTATGTAATTATATCTTTATAAACTCTCTATTTATGTCATATTTATTTATGTGTGTAATGTACTATATATATTTTGTATATTTACTGTCACGACGAAACCTGTAAGGCCTGTTAGTGTTAAGTTTCTGAAGATTGCGAAAACTCCTTGTAAAACCACGTCAATTACGATTAGTCATGGGAACTCACCGCTACGGGCACTCGACCTGCCCAAACGCTTTAGTTATTTTCGCACGTAACAAGCGCTTATTATTATTCATAGTTTATACCGCTGTTCACCGATTGATAATCAAACCGATACTCCTATGTGTACATATTATCGAGCGTGGTCGGTTCGATCATCTGGGTTTATGTTCTAGATGGATACGATTATAAACTATATTGGTTTTTGTCAATGAGATGTCGCAACAAGCATTGCATTTCACATTCAACCTCGGCCCTTTATCCGGGTCGTAACCCCTCGCACACACGCACTAACTTTATTTTCCACCGATTCTCGCTAGCGATTGCTGAAATAATTAATTATTCTGCATATTTTTATTTTTGTCAATTGTGTGTGTTTTGTAAGTACACAAATAAACGTTTTATCTATTTATCTATCTAAATTGTCGGATAAATTTTTGTCACTTTATTAAATGGTCCGAAAGATGTTGATTGACTGGGAAATGCAATTCGGGGTGTTACTTTTAGTTTGAGTGTACGAGTACACGTCGGCCTCAGAGGTGCTTCTACCGAAGGCGGATTGTGTTTGCTTTGTCCTTGCTTTGCCATGATAAGTCATGACGTATATTACCTGCTGTGACAGTGATTATGGGGAACTTTAAACAAGCCAATATCTGGCTACAGATTAGTTAAACACCATGAGAACTTTCGTTTGAGGTACGGTCCTAGATCCAACAGTGTTAAATATTCGGTCACTAAATGGGTTTTTCCATAAACATATTAAAGTGCATGCAAAGACATTAAATTACTTAACCTTCAGCTCTGTCAGGTGTTGGACCATCTTGACAAGCAAGTAGTTGTTCCCAATCGCAATTCGGTAGAAACTCCTGTGATTCCGTTGAGCGCCAGCTGACCGGGGCTTTCTCCGCAGCGGCGAAGACGGAGATGGTGAAGTCGAAGCTGCCCAACTCCGTGCTCGGCAAGATCTGGAAGCTGGCCGACATCGACAAGGACGGGTTCCTGGACGACGAGGAGTTCGCGCTCGCCATGCACCTCATCCAGGTGAAGATCGACGGGCACGACCTGCCGCCCGAGCTGCCGCACCACCTCGTGCCGCCCTCCAAGCGGAACTAGCCCGCCCACCCGCCGGGACGAGTCGGGCGTCTGTGGCCGTCCAGCCCTGGAGCCGTGAACGCACGTCAAGAGGAGGCGGCGCGTTGCGTTCTTGAAAACGCTTCCGTCATACTATGGCGACGTTTTTTAGAATGGGAGCGTGTTACTTCCGCTTTCGCTGCGATTGCGGCTTAAAAGAATAACGCTGGCGAAAATGCGTTTACCATTGCTATTTCTTTGTAAAACTAGCGACCACCCCTCCGCCCCCCCTGACTCCGTCCGCGTTGAACGCCAGCCGTTGGTCTTGGACGGCCACAGTCTGCCACTCGCGTGTCTGTGAGCGCGAGGGTGTATCCGCCTCTGTGCCGGGCTGACGACTGCAGATTCTTGTTTCCTTCAAACGTATGTCGTAAATGGTAAACCCGCGTTATGTCTTTTGTCTGTCATTTAATGCCCCGCTGAGGTGAATATTTTGGAAAGAAACAATTGCAAAAAGTGAATTCAAATGTAATGCAATTTCATATACTGTTTATTTGGCTCTAGAATTTTCACATTCAAAATATTCAAAGTTACCACAATTCACTTCTAGTTTTACATTGCTTTAAACTACCTCTCACGTATAATGTATACTTAAAAAAGTTCCTAATTAATTGAATGTGTGATTGAAAACGTCAGTCTGGTGTAGAGGTGTGTTAATGCTTTTAGATACATTCCTTGTCTCGTTTGTCTTATGAGAGACTCGACCCTCTCGATCGATGCATTTGATTCGACTGCACAGAGGCTACCTACATCCTTATACTGAAAGAAAACCAAATGCTCATTACATTACACCGCTTTATGTTTTAATCGACAGTCGATGAATATATGAAGCATCGATCGATCGGTTCGACTCGCCAACTGCGGTAGTCGTGCATAATACCGGAACCAAATATTATACCGCGAATGTGCGCATCGATTGTCCGTCGGACTACAAGCGCGCTGCATCGCAGCACCACCGTGCTGTGTTGTATAATTTGTTTTATTGTAACGATGTAACGAATTGTGTGAATGTTGGTGTGAGAACGAGCTTACGTACTGCTCACGCGCACACATACACACAAGTGTCCACGCGCGACTCCTCGACGTGTGAGTGTGTGTGAGACGTGCACTATGTAGCTACTACTTGCAAATACTCGTCAAGTATGTCGTTTACCACATTGCTTGCTATCTCCCTTGCTTTTTATATGGAAGAATGAAAAATGTAGTTTCAAAACGAGCGATCCCACGTGCTGTTGCAGATACGTGTTATATATCGCTGTGTTGGCTATAACGCAAGCTTCGGTCTCCGAGGAAGGCAGTGAATCAGAATTTGCGATTGATTAAATTGAATATTAATTTATCTTTTCTATTTATCTAAATTTTATCAAAGAAGTTTATTTTCTTGTGCAAGTATTCATAAATTAGTTGGAGCTGTTCCGTCTAGGTTTAATACTTAATTTATTGGTGAGGGCGCGGCGGCGCGCGCGTCGTCGGTATTAGCTCTTAATCTAACCCTCGGACGTTTGCATCACTCGGTTCGGTTTCGTTGCTTTTAATTTTTTTGACGGTTCATAATTAAGTGGTTCCTATTAGGTGATTCTGGGCCAGGACAGAAGCAATATCAATCATTATTTTTTATTAAGTTACTTATTTTAACAATAAGCCCGAAGCCGGGAGACGCTTCGCGCGGCGGACTGTCGGCTGCTCGGAACCTCCGAGATCAAAGCGCGTGCCGCTATACGTATCTACGCATTTACATAACGTAGCTTAAACAATGCAATCGCACGGAACCCGCAGATTGTTCAGTGCCTTCGTACATAGTACACAGGGCGAGCAGCTTGTACTTGTTCTAATAGTTGTACAACTTAAGAGGAATGTTGCCGGTCCCGACGGGACCTCTATGTAAATACAGATTTTTATATGCGTTAGATATTTGGAATGTATTTTAGCGCCTCGTTCCGTGGGAACACGCTTTGAGAGCCTTTTTCTCGAGATAATGAGATCATCCACATACTTACTTACAAACAAAAAGATAAGCATTTCATCTGGAGTTCTCTGGTGCCCCGGGAGGCGGGGCGCGTGGCTTCACCACCACGGAACGGGGCGCGCCACGTTTTTACATTTGCTACTGTGTGTACATAATTATATGTAAATTTATAAAAAAATATCATAAATTATACATAGAGTGTAATAAATAGTTAAGGAGTCAATTGTTGTATTCATTTATAACTCCGATCCCTGCTATCTAGCGGGATTCTTTTTCCCAGTTGTCCGCACTCCGCACTGCGAAATGGGAAAATACGTTGTGACTAGTCCGCTCCCTCAGGCCACGACATCGAGAGCGAATTAGTGGGCCTTCGAGAGTGGACACCAGGGGACTAGCCCCGTCCGACGCTTCCTCATCTATACTCACTATCAGTCTAGAAAGATTGCATCCGGCTTTGTCGGGTCATTATATTCTGCTATCGTGCCGGCTTCAGACTAGGTAATTGAGATAGTACTGTATACTCCCAGTACGCTACTCCGAACGCTGCTGTAGCCTAGGCATCCGGGTGCCCACCACAGCAACTAGCAGTTCCATAGAAAAATTAAGATTAAGTATACGTAGATACCTAAGTACTGTTGTGATCGCTTTTGAGAAACTGGTGGGCCTGTACCTACCTATAGATGACCGAGCTATAAGTGATAATAGGTATAACCTAGACCGTAGGCCAGTATTGGCCCAGAGCAAGGGCTCATTTTGCAATAGTCAAAAGACTGCATGCTAGCGTACAGTAATAGGTAGATGCATTGACAATTTAGTGTTCACGTGAGTAACTGAAGGCTTGCAGATGCCCAAGTGGAGCCGCACTGCACCGGCCTACCTACTGCTACGCTCGTGCGACTTGTCGACCAACGCGAATGAGTCCTAGGATGGTATTCCAGCTGTCCAATGTGCATTTGGTCAAATAAATTGTGTGACATTTGATCAAACATTACGAATGACATAGGTATAATTCAAAATGACAACTCTAATAGTAGGTAGGTATACTTCAACCAAGATATTGGATAAGTGGGCCTCCTTCAAAGAAAGGGTTTTGGGTAAAAGTGTTGTCATTTGTGTAAGTCATACTTTCAAGGTGAGCGGCCATTAGTAAACGTGGTAAATTATGAAATTATGATAGAATAATTCGAAATAAACATGTTCTGTTATGTAATGTTTTACTCTTAAGCAGGGATTGTAACCGGTTACAAATAAACCGGTATTTATTTAGGTTAAACCGGTTAATAATTTAGGTTACGTTCGAACGAAATGATTTGGGAACGTTATTTCGAAGCGCTCCCTAACCGGTTACTCTGTGTTTCGATACGGGATGAATGACCGCTGTCGCGCGTCGAGGCGCTGCTGGTGGCTGCGCTATCAATCTAATACCATAGCAAACCAATCCTGTCTCCTTAAACGAGCGGTCATTCACCCCCCACACGGAGGAACCGCTCTCTAACCGGTAAATTGATTTCGTTCCCTGTTTACGCTCCGACATAGAGATACCGGTTAGAGCGGTTCTTGCGAGCGTAACCTTTATTATGGGTTAGGCTCTCAAAGTGCGGCTCTAACCGGTACGGAAAATAAACCGGTTTTCAATCCCTGCTCTTAAGTGCATCGGAACCGAGATACTTAATATGCTTACCTGGGCGTAGGGTGATTTAGCCGGTTTTCGTCCAGTTAGTGGAGTTGCCAGCTTTGGAGGACCCAAATAAAATGTTTAAGTAATAAAATGTAAATGCATTATATTTATCTTGAGTGCTCATATACTCTATTTTAAGTTTAGATATAGCATGAAGTTGTAATCTTAACTGTTTTTTTTGTAAAAAATGATAATGATGAAAGTATGGATTTTACTAGTTTTCGTCCGAAAATGTTGGTTTCCGTCCTAATGTTATCTAGTTTTCGACCACTGTATTTGGGGTATAGTTTAAGGCCATCAAATCAAATACCAGACTTTTAGGTAGCAATACTTTTAATCAACAAATTTCACATTTTGGTTTTTTAATTGTTACAGGACATATTCGCAAATAATTCGTAAGGTATATATTTTGGCAGGAGTGGATGTGGATGAGTGGATGGACTCTTCGGAGTAAGATGCAGTTTTCTTTCTTTGATTTTTTCCCAATGAAGTCATCTACAAAGAAAATAACGAGCTATAAAAAAAAACAATAAAACTGAGCTATAAATAGCTTTTTTTTGTAATTGGGTTTTTTTTTCATTTTCTAACAAAATAAATATTATTTTAAAGAGATACTAATAAAATAAATTTTACTGTCCGAAAACTAGTAAAGTGTATAGAAGCAGTTTTTAGTTTTCGTCCCCTGCAATTCAAGCAAATGGACGATAATATAATCATCATAGGAGTAGTTTTTAGTTTTCGTCCACTCCCATTAAAGCAAGTGGACGGAAATATATTCAATATTTACAACAGTTTTCAGTTTTCGTCCACATATTCAGGATATTATTTTACCCACGCAACACTGACAAAAGAGTGGACGAAAATTGAATATCGAATCATGTAACCACTAAAGATCATTTCACATTAAAGACAAAGTAAAATCTTATACATTGTTGGATATTTTCATGATACCAAATATCATCTGACATTTTAGTTTTCGTCCAGGCCGACGGAAAACTAGATTTTTTGCAGTTTAGGTTATTTAGTATTAGTCCGCTAAAATTTTATATGTTTACCGTTAATAATATAAGATTACGACATTAATTTAAGTTCATTATGTTCAAAATAAGTCTTATGCACCAGAAAATTTATCACAAACGCGTAAATAACAGTAAAAACTCACCGTGAAATCTCTTGCTGGGACTATTTTTCGAGCACCGCGATGACATGCTCGTCGCAAGAAATCAAACCGACAACTGCCGTATTTTTTTTTCGAGTCTCAACGCGTCCTGTAATATTTTTAGGTTGGTAGGAATGATGCTTTGTTACTAAAGGGCGCGACTAGTTCAAACTTGCGCGATGACAGCTTTTTGTATATCTATTCTGTGCTTATGATCAAAACTACTCTGTGTACTGGACGAAAACTGGAACAGGACGGCAAACCGGCGAAGTCACCCTACTTTTAGTACCAAAAACTGAACGCTTAAAGGGTCAATCAACTTTTCTTTGTAGCTTGCGTGGCCGCTCATCAAAAAAATTATAATATTTTTCAAACAAATTTACCCAATGCCCTTAATATTGGATATAGAAATTGGACAGATACAGATGGATAGATACCACTCTTAGAGAACTACCTACACTCATCACGAACAAGATGTGTAGGTCCCTACTTGCATTGTTTAGAGAATGCCTTCTTTCCTCAGTGCCGTATGAGGTACCTAATGAACTGACTTTGGCTGAGATTCCCGTCTCAAAACGCGTCTGAAATTACAGTTTAGTATAAGTATTATAGTTAAAATCGACGTATTTGTCTCGAGTCTAGCATCTCAGCCAAGATCAGTTTATTAATGCTCTCGGTAGGTATAGACACAGATCAAAGAATACAAGTACAGATAAACAATCTCATAGAGCAAAAGCGTGCCGTCCTAATGTAGGCAATTTTAGTCCCATAGATACACCGTAGATGGCGTATCTGAGCCACCACGGCTACATTTTGTTATGACGCTGGCAGCCTACCTAACCTAACAGTTACAGTTGGGGCCATATTAATAAACTAATCTCAACTCTAATGCTTGTCTCGAGATGCGTCAAAAATGACAGTGTTCGTGTTCTATGGGTTGACGTTTACTTTGACGTATCTTGTGACGGGCCTCAGACAAGATGAGTTTATTAATACGGACCTTAGTAACATATTGAGATATCGCCAGATGGCATTGATTTCACGAAAATTGTTGACTTTTTAAAATGAAACCATTTGAGAAAATGAACTTAATTCCAAGACATTAAGATTCCTAATTGTTTGCTACTTGAAACGCAATTAACAGCAGAATATTTGCCTAGTAGGTAGGAGTCTTAAACCTTGGTAATAAGGATTAATGTAAAATTTATAAATAACTTTCTAACGTCATATCAAGTCAATGTCACATGGATGACACGAAGCCTATTTACCAAAAAGTATTTTAACATAAAGAGGTGGTTCATCGTAAGATCGTTCGATGGTTCGGCAAATATTGTGCTGTTAATTGCGTTTCAAGGAGCAAACGATTAGGAATCTTAATGTCTCGGGATTAAGTTCATTTTCTCAAATGGTTAGACCTTTTTGGGTATCTACTACCCCAACCAATTTTGTTGGAATTTTGTCCCCTTAGATACGGCTGAAATTTTCACCATTTAAATATTTTTGGTTACCTATGCAGTTACATCTTCTTGAATTTTTATCCAAGCAGATAGTTAAAACATACTGTTACAGCACATTTTTCTGTAATTTTCGCGTTTTAGTCTTTTTTGTGAATCCAATGCAACATATTTTTATCGTCTCGCTGTTCGGTTAGATCTATCAGCAGGCGACTGTACCGTGTAGCACGATTACTGGTTCAAATCAAATGTTTCGCTCGATACCTGTGACGCCATCTATGAGCTTATTAAAGTAATGCTGAGAGGGGTCCTATTCAACGTAATGTCTTACACGTAATGTTTTTACTTTATTTTCTTTTATATTGTTTTTCCTTATGTGTGCTTTGAATAAATATTTTCTATTCTATTCTAATAATTATACGTTGTTCGAGTTGGGAGGCCACGACTATACTTATAACTTATCTAAATATATGTAAAAGGAGAAACTGACTGACTGACTGACATATCAACGCACAGCCTAAACGTAGGCACTTGAAATTTGGAAGGGACGTAGCTTAGGTACGGTAGAGGTGCACTAAGAAAGGAATTCCCGAAATTCCCACGGGAACGGGAATTAGCGAGAAAACTATTAACTCAAAAAAAATGTTTTGCCCTACGAAGTGGACACGGGAACAGCTAGTAACTTATAATATAATACTAGTAGATCCGTCAGTTGTCGTCCTGCCCATTCAAAGCGCCACCTACTGGGTCCTTTTGTAAATCTAACCCATCCACAATCCAGGGACACACCAAAACACCCTACACCTATGAGATGTAAGTAATGGAGGTAAAATGACACTGGAAAATAAACAATTTTTACTAGTCTCTTACAAGGTTGGTAGCCAACGAACACGCGGCCACCACATGGTGACGTTACCGCAGTCTTCAGACGGCGTGGAACTAGTGCCTCCAGGCAGGCAGGCCCCGCGACCAGGTGGCAGGTCACTGAGAGCAAAAGGCAGAACTTTCTCAAATAAATTTATTAACAAAACCAATTTAATATCTTAGCTAGAGATTGCATGGGCCTGCGGCTCGGCGCAGCCAGTAGCCACAATATAACAAGCTCGCGGCCGGCGCTTACACTACGGCTCCGAGTCCCGTCCGCACGCAGACACAATACATATCGGTATTTACAGTTGTCGGGTGACCGATTACGTTCCCGTTACACCTTTACCTTTAAGAATCATCCTAGAGGCTATGTGCCGAGAGGCATAATTTACGAAATTCAATAGGAGCGATAGTCATAACAATATTATACAATTGTCACAGAATAATTTATAATCATGCCTCATAGAAAGCCACGATTAGAAATTACAACTAAGGAAAATGCATCGGTGTTAGTATCTTACACGCAAAATTTGTAATCTCAATCTGCACCCTGATTGGAAAAAATCTTAATGTGATGTGCGACATTATTTAACACCCAATAAACAATTAAAATAAACTGATCCTTATGGATATCCTCAAAATACAATTTTAATTAAAATGAATATCTAAACTTAATTAATTCTATAACTAAATGGAGAACCAGAAAGAGTACATGAATGGATCATACACACTCGGAAAAAATAAAGTTGTCTTTCCTGTAGTCAAAAGTTAAAGGCTTGTGTGTAAGTAAATTATGTTTTCATCTGATACAACTACAGTAGACCTAACGCTGTTTATGCGGATATGGGTTCAGCCTGAGAATTAGGCCTTGATTTTTTTTACTTCGGGTATGTTCACAGGAAATACAGTAACCTAAATCTGTGTATGAACCGAATATAAAGGTTATATATTTTATTATAAATAATTCTGTTCACCTTGTAGCGACATAACATAACACATGAGTATGGGAAAACACAATTGTATTAAATACCTGGGAAATGCATTTTGTTACAGATAGTAAAACACTTGAATCCCAACACTTGAGTCCCAAAGACTATTTTTATCCATTACAATTAATTTCTAACTTCATCATTGCTCCTGCCAGTTTACTATGTTTTTGACATTAGGAACTGATGTCATATTTTTAAACCCATTTTTTTAAAACTGATTTCTGTAGCAATTTCATCAGTCAAGTTTGTTAACAGACTTGGTTATGGGATGGGTTACATGAAAAGCAAATGTAAGAAATAAAAGGAATGTTATGTACACAATGCTGATGGATGATTCATTCAAAACGAAAGACAATAATTGGCAAGCAAATTTGGCAGGAGCATTGTCCCTATACTTAATATGTGAAAAACCATCAGTGTAAGTCTTTAGTTACAGAAGAGAGTGACCACTATGTGGAGAGCTTTACTGTAATAGTGGGATATGTGTTCTCTGCCCAGCAATATTCATGAAAATGAGTTACAGGAAAATGATTGTAGTATCTAGCAGGGCGTATTCACTAAAATTGAACGCCAATAAGGACTATGATTAAGGAACTTTAATGCTACCTCGTAAGTTTTGTGATGAAAATTAGCCATACATTTACATTGGCAATGTAAGACTAATTTTGGTTACATAACTGACAAAGGTTGCGTTTCTTAAATTTAGTAGTCCTTAATTATGTTACACGTTTAGTGAAGACATCCAGTAGCATTCAGTCCATGCGGGTCATATAGACGTGGTTCCCATCGGTGCGCGGACTCACTGGGGCGGCGCGGGCCCCGGTGGGGCGCACCTGGGCGCCGCAGCTGCTCCACCAGCTCGGGGTTGGCGGCCTGCATGTGCTGCGCCAGCGCTTGGCCCGCCTCGAGCAGCGCGTTCATGCCACCAGCGCCCGCGCCCGCTGCGTTTGCGCCCGGCGCCGCCTGCGCTCCGCTCATCAGCCCGGAAATGAGGTTCTGCATGTTGGGGTCGGCCAGCATCTCCGTGGCCATGCTGAGCAGCGCCGGGTTCTGCAGCAGTCCACCCAGGTCCACGGGCCCGCGCTCGCCGCGCGCCGCCAGCCCGCTCGTCGGCCAGGCGCAGGTTCTGGCGGTAAGACTCGTTATCGGGCTCCAGTTGTGCGGCGCGCGCGAAGGCCTGGCGCGCCTCGCGGTGCCGCTCGAGAGCCGTGAGCGCCAGCCCGAGGCGCCCGTGCGCCTTCCCGTAGTCGGGCTGAAGCGCTAATGCCGCGGCGCAGTCTGCCACGGGCCTCATGCTCACCTAGCTTGAAGTGCGCGGCGGCGCGGTTGCAGAAGTACACAGCGTTGCGCGGGTCTAGTTCCACGGCTCGTGAGTAGCGCTCAAGCGCCTCACGGTGCTTGTCGGCCTTCATGAGCTCGTTGCCCTCGTTCTTGAGGCACTCGGCGATCGCGGGTGCAGCCTGCGGCGCCGGCCCGCGCTGTAGCGCCGGCCCGCGCAGCAGCGCCAGCAGGTCCACGGCGAGCGCGGCGTCGGCAGGCAAGAGCTCGAAGGCGGTCTCGATGCACTGCACGCCGACCTCCACGCTCTCGCGCGCGTCCGCGCCGAGCGTCGTGCCCTCCAGCTGCTGTTTCAGGAACGCCACGACCGACGCCGCCACGGCCTTCACGTCCGAGTCCGACATCCTACGATTCTTATGACGGCGAACCGAGACTTATCAAAACGGTGTTTCGGATGATTCTATTATTTTTAGAGTGACAGTTTTATCAAAATGACAAGTTCACGTTGCCTTGTTTTCTCATTGTGCGTTCTGACTTACGCAATAGCTCACAAAACACGTCATGTTTTATAAAATTACTCAAGAATAAAATCTTTTTATTACAAGCTAAATAAATCATAAAACATATTTTTGGTAATTATAGCTACGTTATAAATTTAATTGCGCAGTTTTCATTTCATTGCGTAGTATAAATTCTTATCTGCGTCATTCTGTGGTTCTAAACGCAATTATTGTGACCAGCATAAATAAAATAAATATTCTAGAAATTGAGACCACCTTATTATATTATATTGTATACCACTCAAATATAATAAGTATAAAATTTAAGTTCCTTGATTGAGTAACCTATTTCTGTCGAGTACGTACATAATTTTGGAATATTTTGTAAACTTAGAAACATTACTTGTTTCATTCAACTTCACCATAGTGCAAATTAGCTCAATATACATACTCGTAATATACCTAATGAAATCCTGATCAGTCAGTGTCGCTAGTGTTGTCACTGTTGTCAGAAAACTTATCCGGATACAGATATCCGAATGTTACAGATGTAGTGCAAAATGATTTTCCTTCGGGAAAACTCGGATCTCAATCGGAATACGATGGCACCCGAACTGTCAATCAATGATTGTATTAAATGAGTGACGTTTTCATGTCCATTAAAATGGAACTTTATTGTTTAGTGTCAAATGACAAATGCTGTCATTTGTTACTTTGTCATTTGTCACTTTGTCATTTGACACTAAACAATAAAGTTCCATTTTAATGGACATGAAAACGTCACTCATTTAATACAATCATTCATTGACAGTTCGGGGTGCCATCGTATTCCGATTGAGATCCGAGTTTTCCCGAAGGAAAATCATTTTGCACTACATCTGTATCTTGGTTTGAGAACTATTTAGTAGGTACCGATGTTAGTAGAGTGCAAGGATTAAGTAACAGAGATGAAAAATCTCCTGTTCCAAGCAATTCTCAAAATGAATTCTATCACTGAAAAAATTACATAACGATTTTATGCGGTACATAGTTATCATAAGGAACCAGTACGAAATCAAATCCTATGTTATTAGGTATTTATACCAGAAACATTTATAATGCCTATTTTCTTTTTTCTCGTGTTTTCGGAAACCGAGAGGCTATCTCTTAACGCACTCGCAATGCTTGTCTGCATACAAAATGAAAACAATTGTTCCGCTATGAAGCCAATTGAGATTGCGAGTGCGTTAGGCAATAGCGACGCCGGTCTAACGATTTCAATGAAAATTGTAGAATAAGTATTTATAGGAGTTTTTTCCCCATGAAAGCTGCTTTTGGACAAAGTCCGAAACGAGACCATTCGCCAACGCACCAGAGGGAATATCGATCATCGCGTTGTTAAAATGGGCCTGGGCATAGAACATTACCTATGTCGCCGAAACGATGGGGGATGGAGCAAGCGTAATTCTCTATATAGGTATAGGTTAGGTATAGGTATATATCGTTGCCTAGTACCCAT
>OZ014459.1:0-40107 GCA_963966035.1 Acleris laterana | reverse complement strand
AAAAAACTTACTTACATACATACGTAGAGTGTTAGGAGCCCGCTCCTTTTGTCACACGACGAAGCTTATTTTAAAATATCTTCATTTCCTACTTAAATTGTAAATGCTATCTCTAAATTTTCTTGGTGTGTGGCATGGCAATACAAAATTTATTATTTCTTAAGAATACCTTGATGACCAGAACCGGTCCTTGCAGCAAACCTTAGGGAAAGCTTATGTTCAGCAGGCTTTTGGCCTGAATGGTGATGACCATGACCCTCACCTGAACCGGCGGCCCGTGCCGGCTAGGCTCCCCAGACAACGGCACCGACCGAGGCTCCCTTGAAGACCCTCGCTTCTTCTTCCCCGTGCGCCTCGAGCCGTCGAATCGCTTACGTCCCGGAACGCTGGACGGGTCTGATACAAAAACGGAAAAAAAACCAGACGTCATATTGAGTTGGCACACGCACTCCGGGCGGTTATATTGAGAAGTGGAGCATTAGCTGCAAGAATAAATTAAATCTTTTTAGTTTTAAGTTAGTTGGGTTGCTCGTCTGTAAGATAAGATTTGTTAGATATCATCAGAGTCAGCATAGTATGCGGGTGGTAGGACCTTGTGCAGGGTCCGTCCGGATCGCTACCACCGTCTTATCCATTAACCTACCGCCAGACAGCAGTGTTCGCATTGTTGTGTTCCGATTTGGGGATAAGACAGCCGGTGAAATGACTAGCATAGAGGCATTCCATCTTAGTCCTCAGGGTTGGCAACGCATTTGCAGTCTTAGGATTGCATTGCAGTCTTGTGAATGCGAATGTCTATGGGTCACAGTTTCCACTTACCATCAGGTGGCCTGTGTGCTCGTTTGTCATCTCTATGCCATAAAAAAAAAAGCATAGTGAGCTGTTAAAACCTGTCAAATTCAAGGCAGCGAAAGGATTTGTGCAGGCATAAAGCTTTTTCATTTTTGCAGTTCGCTATACGGCCTGGATTGAGGTTTTGAGAAGACTCGTTTGCAAACGCGAAGTTATCTAATCGTGTTGTGTTCGCTTGAGAAGGGAAAGGTGATTTATAGACGCGCCGCCCACCAGCCGCTGTTCTGTACGGTTGACTGTGCTACAGGAGTGTACGCACCGTCGCTGCTCTCGAGCGACTCGGGCGCGGGCAGCGGCGTGGGCCCGGCGGCGGCGCGCGCCAGGCTCGCGCGCCGCCCGTCCACCAGCCGCACCAGGTTCTCCAACGCTGACTGCTTATTCTGCACGTTACAAAATTATGAGTCAACAGAATGATTGAAGCGCTAGTAGGTACTCAACCCCCTTTGTGAGCTGAACCATCAAGAAGTAGCCAGTGTAAAGTTCAATTGGGTTAATACTACCCAATAAACAAGTTAAACAATAAAGAAAAAATCAAAATAATACTAAACTCCTCAAACATTAAAATCCTAAACGATTTTTCAATCATGTTTTTTTGCCTACTCATTTACAAATTATAAGAACACGAGATAGTCATTTTTTTGGAACTGTTGCGAACACCATATAGGGCGGACGTACTCGTAAAACCGACGTACTTACCTACGTGCAAGAAGAGGTTGATGAATGCAAAGGAAGCAAAAGTTGTATGTGCACCAGGCACATGGCGTTCCATAGTCTCTGCCTACCCCATAGGAAGACAGGCATGAAGGTATGTATGCGTATGTATGTTGACTAGGGATATTCTGAGATTGGACCTAATAGTTACAAGGTAAGTATTCTAGAACTTCTAAGAACTTGAACACTCACCCTTATTTCATCCAGCAGCGGTTCATAGGCAGCTGGATCTAAAGAATCCTTCAGAGATTCCCAAGTCTTGTATAGCTTCCGGTCAGACAGCCGGATAGAGCTTTCCAACTCGCGTACTTCTAAAAATTACATGTTTAACTTAAAAGTCTTAAAACCTATTTTTTGCAAAATCTGGATTGTATTCAGATTTATTACAAGCACTCAGAAATGTGCCTCAGTTTTGATTATAGGCATCCATGGGCTTGAACTAAGGTCAACCTTCACCCGGTTATTTGTATTTACCTAGGGTAAATACCAAAAGCCCGGGAAATCAGACACCCGCAGTGTTTTGCTAAATACAAACTGGATAAACTAGAAAATTACCCAGCTTATTATTTTCATGACACCCACTTCGATTAGAACATAAAATACTTGATTTGTGTAAAATTTTGTAACGTTAAATCCGATCCTTGGATTACCCCGCGTACCTGATGGTGGCTGCCTTTTAGAAAAGAGTAAGCCCATTTTTGATGGTCCGTTCTTCGTATCGATGGATCGATTCGGTAACACAGACGCGCCGATATGCGATAGTTGATTCCAAAGAGGCAGGACCTATCTTTATATAGTATAAAACAAAGTCGCTTCCCGCTGTATAAACGCTAAGATTTTTCAAACTACTCAACGGGTTTTTATCAATTGATAGTGATCCAAGAGGAAGGTTTTTATGTATAATACAATCTGGGTGTTACAGGAAAGTCAGAAAAACCCGAACGAAGATAGGGGAGTCGCTAGTCTATATATAAATGAAAAAAAAAACTGACTGACATATCAACGCACAGCCCAAACCTGTGGGGTCTATAGATTCCAAACTTGGCACAAGTTCCTTATGACCACCCTTAGAAAAACGGGCGCATGTCTCATAGAACCGCGTATGTATAAGCGACCTTATATCTTTAACTAGAGGGTTAAATATGCTTTAAACTTCGGATTGCGCATACGTCCTTTTTATTTAGAACGGTAGAAGGGGAAGTATTTTCCGAAAGTCAACCTCCAACGGGAAAAAATAGGGAGAGTAGCAAGGAACTAATACGCTTACATAGTCGCGGGCGAATCCTCTAGTATTATTATATGGGATCATACCCGTCTCCTTAAGGCTGACGAGGTGCGCGAGCAGCTGTTTGCGATGCGCGCGCACGGCGCGGCGCTGCGCCCGCGCACGTGACACGACGTCGCGCGCATTGCGCGCCTCCGCCGCAAGCGCGGCCACCTCGCGCGCTTCTTGCTCCAACCGGCGCTCTAATTCACTATAAATACATTTCGTACATCCATATCATAAATTCCTTATAATATGTTCAGAAACGATAAGCAAATGGCCCTGTATCTGTGGTTGTATTTTAATGTTAACATTAAAGTATTGCACGTCATTAAAGTATCGGTTATCGATGTTACGATGACGAACTTATCCCTAAACACTATCTCTTCCGGTTAACAGAGAAAAATTTAGACGGATATGCAATGCCAAGTAGTAGATAGAAAAAAATAAAAACAATATGACCTTTTCTAACCTTGGGTATTCTCCTGTAATTCTGGCGTACGAGTGGATGTTCCGTATCACCTGCACCAGGTGATGCAGCTGTTCACAGAACTCCGGCAGTTGGTCCGGGGAGAGGTACTGCCCGCCATACCTGGACATAGCCAGAGAAGGTTCAAACTATATTGGTCGTTATAATCTGGTAATAGTTAAGATGGAATCCCCAGGATCCTTATATTTAGTCGATTAGTATTAGTGGAAATAATCGACAGTCGCTCGTCTGAGTCGACTGCTGTACTTTAAATACATACATACATTAAATCACGACTGTTTCCCAGAGGGGTAGGCAGAGACTTCTTTCCAACTGCTACGATCCTGCCAAATTATCTTTCGCTTCCTTTACATTCATACATCGAGTCATGCACACAATGTCGGTTTGAGGTACTTAAGATTCGGCCCTTTTCCAGTATTTCTCAGTTTTGATTCGAAAAAGTACGCCCAGGGCGGCCCCATCCTACCCTTCCACTCACCCCTACCCTTAACTTCCTTCCTTCCTTCCTTCCTTCTGTAGGTACTTTAGATTCAATGCATAATTTAACTGCTACACGTAAGTTTAACCGCTAGGGTTTTAGTGGGTATTCCGACCGCTCTCGGTTGGTGACTCCCAAATACTCACATAAACCGATGCGAAGCGAGGGCGGGTCTCCAGTAAATAATACGCGACGGACGTTCAGTAATTTAAATGATTGATATGCTTTGATTACGATATACCTACCTAGATACGGTCGTCATAGGGAGCATCCTACGTAAACCGAATTCATAAAGACTTTACCCCCCTGGCCCAAGAGTCAGGTCAAAGCGTTTCCAGGCCAGGTTATAGTTTCCAGGCCATTATTCGCAAGAGAGTCGCCTCCTTGATAGCCCAATAGTGGGACCGGATTTTTGCCCTACAAGTTTTTAAAATTCTAATGTTGAAAAAAGTTTGCTTAGTGGCATGGGACATATTTCTAAGCATATTTGTAAAATATGGCGAAAAGTTAGAACGAGCTTTAGGTATTAATGAGGTATTTATATTTTATTATTGCTCATTAATGAATATTAAATCAGAGTGCAAAGTTTTTGCTTTATCGTTTATGATATGTTTGTCGCTTTATGCTATTAAGTTGTTAGAATTTTTTTTAGCTTGGGACATAGTCAAACGAGAATTAGTGTATTATTATGCCAATATTGAATTAGAGTTTGAAAAATCCACAGCAATATCTTTCAATTTTTAAGTTAATAAACAAACCAAAAGTTTAGAGCAATAAGATATCTGCTTCAAAAGATACTCGTATATGCGTTTGCTGTCATAAAACATCTAATATTGAATTAAAGTCTGTAAAGATAAGTCTACTACAGTAAAAGAAGGTTTGCAGCCATACTACAGAAATTTAGAAATTTCTGTGTTTAGCTTGATGATGCGTCGTGTGCGAGATAGTCCCAACAGCCTCCTCATGATACGATTGTGCATAGGTTCGACTGCCCAGTCGTAAAGCATTGGAATTCCTGCCATGCGGGTCATGGAATTTTATTGTTTTAATGTTGTCTAGTATTTAATTAGTATCTACCTACTAACATAGTTTAAGCAACTGTCACTAATAACATATGAACCCTGTGTTTGAAATAAAATTATTATTATTATTAAAGCAAATATTTGAGGTTATATCCTAACCTCAAATCGATGTTGGCGGCAAACTGTGAGTCATCTAGCGACGCGGCAGGGTACTGTGATTCATCGTAGAAAGGGTCACGGCTTTCTTCCTGCGTCACGAACGTGGCGGGGGTCGGCCCGTAGGGGGTGAGAGGGGGCTCGTACGGGGAGCTTGCGGAGCAGGTGGACGCAACAGGTGAGAGTGCGTCAGTCTCGTCTTCATTGGTGGAGCTTCTGCAGCATACGCCTTCGCTGATTCTAGGAACATTAGGCAGGCAGGTGAACCATCTATGAATTGAGTTGCGAGTGTTGCGACCCCCTGTATTTCCTTTTTTTTAATTTGTAAATCCGCCGTAATACTAACAGATATTAATTAAAAAAAACTCGGCTTGCTTAGCGCCTAAGGTTTGTTTCACTGCCAACTTGCCAACAATGTAAACAAGATATCCATATTCTAGCACTATTTTATTATTTTAATGGTTTAGGATAACGATGCGGAAAGAATTGATTAAATATTAATTATTTAATAACACATGGATTTAGCAGTATTTGATGATGTAGAATGGAAATTAAAGACATTTTGAATAAGTACAAAGTTTGTTTACATTGTTGGCAAGTTCTATTGAAACAAACCTTGGAGACTAGCGAGTCGCCTGACGAGTAGCGAAGTGAAACAAACGTTCTACAATTTCCACAACCGGCCTTTGCTAGTCGCTTAGCGTGTATCTATGTGGCCGGTTGTGAAGAGTCTAGAACGTTCGTTTCTCTTCGCTACTCGCCAGGCGACTCGCTAGTCTCTAGGCGCTAAGAAGGCCGCCTGTCTGTGCGTTTGTAGCCTTTCGGTTCGAAAGACGCAGCTCTTTAAATTCGACGGACGGACAGAGTAGGAGTAGGTACCTACTAGTAGGATCCGGCTGGGTGCCTTTCGGGTACAGTAAAGAAAATTGATTCCTAGACCATTTCGTACTATGTCATAGTGATGTTATTAATCAAAACGTAAGACACTTCTTATGATTTTATTAAGTGTCACTTTAACATAAATAGTCCTATGAATTAATTTCCTTGACTGTACAGAAACCTAAAAATAACCGTAATAATAAATAACGTGTTGTACCCGTAACGTTGACATTCGCAATTACTTCTATCAGTCTTTATAATAATAATATCAGGGGACTATGTCACACCAATTGACCTAGTCCCAAACTAAGCTCTAGGCTTGTACTATGGGTACTAAACAACGATATAAATACTTATATAGAGAAATATATACTTAAATACATAGAAAAACTCCATGACAGGAAAAAATATTTACGCTCATCACACAAATATCTGCCCTTACCGGGATTTGAACCCAGGACCTCTAGCTTCGTAGGCAGGGTCACTACCCACTAGGCTATCGCGTCGTCTTGTCTCTTGTCTCGTCGTTCTTTGGATGCGCGTAACGAACTTTGTAAACATAAATTTGACATAGCGTAAAGAATAACAAATTCCAGTTTCAAAAAACGAACATGTAGGTACTTCTTACCCGCTGGATGCCGACTGCCGCTTGTCCAGCGTATCGAACCGCTCGCCGCGCAGTTTGCCGAGCAGCCGGCTGAGCAGTCTTGACTGCCGCCCCCCCGTCCCGCCCTGCATGCGGCTCAGGCGCAGACCCGTCTCAGGCGATTGATGTCCTGGGCTGAGGGCGTTCAAGGCTAACTGAATTAAGTTTAGGTACAGTATTAAGAAAACCTACCAGTAGTCACACTCCTTTGTTGTTGAATGCATGCCGCCACTTTGTATACCTACGCACATATACTTAGTCAAGGGTCAGGGTTGCCACAGCAAAAACTATACCAATATTTTATCTTAAGTACTTTTTTTGGGAAAAGGATATTAAAAAATATGATAATATTAATTTTAAATAAATTTTACAATATCTCAGTAATAAATAAGTAATGATAAAATTAATCTTACACATTTTAGACACGAATTTATAATAATAGACGTCTCAAGTTTTTGTTATATTATGGCTCTTGTTAAAACAAATACTTACGGTATGCCTACACGACATCACACTTAAATATATGCTACTACATACCGACTCAAATCAAAGGTTAAATATGGTGGAATTTGAGAATACCTCAACAACAATTTTAAGTCCAGCCGTCTCATGGAAATCGGTGGAATTTTAATTCTTTATCAAACCTTGATGAAGATTTACAGTTCAAAACGGAAGCAATCCTTTAAACCATTATACACGTGCAAGATAGGCATCGGCAGGTATGAAATTTTGTTACAAGTAACACGTACCTACATCCCTATTAATTAGAGAGCGCAAACTAAGGGAGATTGCGCTCACAAACTTCCCCGCGTACTCTCCATCGTTGCCCCGCCCAAGTAGGTACATGAGTCGACCAACTATTACCTAGTCGGTCCTTAAGTTCTGTCACAAAGGTTTATTATAATTTTAAAAATAAATAATAGAGTTTCATATACGTGTAGTAGGTACATCAATCAAAACTTTATTTTATATAGAATAAAAAAGCGAAATTTGAGTTCGTTACTATTGCAATAATTTGGTGTACGAGCTTTAAGCATTCCCATTCGGGGCAGGAAAGCATGGGTCAAAACACGCACGACCACGATACTGAAAACGGCTACAACTTTTGTAAGAGTTCTCGTATTGAGTCGAAATTTGCGTGACATATTGTCCAGACTTTTATCTTTAAATACTGATACGAATGTATTCCAAGCAACTAAAGATCCGCTTATAGGTACTCCGGTCAATCTTCATGTCTCATTAAATTAACCTTACGATTTCACATCAATTTGCAGAAATACGAAAACAGACCAACTTTCGTGCTTCATAAGCTGGTTTTTAAGTGTCGATAAGATAATAATTCTGGTCTCTGAACATACCCAGAGATGAGAAGCTTCATAATATTAAATAAAAAAAAAACCTGGTTAACAGACTAATCTTTAAAGCGTTTTCAAAAAGTGAAATTTTTAGAAAATTCGTGCGTTTTAATCGCTCCCGGCCGTGAATGTTAAAAGATCGTATCGGAAATTGCGGCGACTATGTGGAATGATGATTAGTTCCTAAAAATGTACTTTAATTAAGCTTTTAAATTTAATTTATTTTAAAATTAAAAAATAAACAAAAATTAGTTTTATTTGACTAAACCTTTGTGACAGAACTTAAGGACCGACTATGTTGATAGTAATAATAATACTGTGGATTAGGTCAGTTAATTTTTTCTAAAGTTACAATCGAAAAGTCTGCAGCACAGAGGTCCTCTGAAACAGGATTCTTCAATGAGTCTTTAGTTACTTTAAGTTAAAATATTACACAACAATCATGTAAACCATTGCTACGTGCATTGACCGATAACAATGTATTTCTAGTGATTCCGATATCAACATCCTATCAGCTGTCAGTTGAGGGCATGACCCCCTCGTGTGATTAATTATTTTATAGTCAAACAAGCTTCCGACAGTCAGGTTCGGAATTTGTGATCACTAATGCAGGTGGATAGAGAAGATGCAGCAGAAAATATTGGAGGTTTATTTTAGGACTTAAAAAAAACAACTGACCCGTATCTTGAGATCACACCCGACTTACTGCCAAAAAATAGGACAACAATCCAAGAATATCTGTTAGGTGGCCATACATACCAATAGGAGGATGAAAGGTATGAAGCCAGCAAGTTCGCCCACATTTTCTGCAGATGTTTTATTGTAATAAGTATAGGGTAAATCGTCAATAACTGGCCACTTAAGAATATGTAATTTAGTAACTAGCCACCAATTTTAGAGGTATATTATACAGACGCCGTTCGTAAAGATACTTTGACAGTAGTCCGGAAAATAACTCTGGATCTAGGTATTCTGGTTTAATCGAAAAAATATCAGAATATCTTTTGCTTTACACATATTATTGCAAGTTGGCCAGTTACTGAAGGTGGCTAATAATAGACGATTTACCCTACCCCGTTATCTAGCGGGCAATTTAGTGTCTACCTAACAAAAACTTTGCTTGTCAACTCGGTTAATGAAACTGAACAATTTTCACTAAAAAAAATGGAGTTCCCATACATAGTTACAACGTGGAGACTTAAATAGTCTGTAATGCACATCACTAGTGTTAGGTAGTCACCAAACTGCCCGCTTAATAACGGGGTGTAGTAACAAGTAAGAAATAGTTTACTTACGTTAATAATATTTAGTGTGTAGACCCATAAATTAATAACGGCATTACTGTTTTTAAGCACATATCCATTGTTCTTATAATAATTTATTTGGTTGATTCATAATTGATGGGTAGGTATCAGTCATGGCCGTAAGTCACGCCAGCGTGAACGTGACGTACCGTTTGCATGGTTTTATAGATAGCCAGTGACATTCATTAGAATAAACAAAAAGTTTTTACTGAAATTCAGTGATTCCTCCAGCGTATCTATTTTATTCGCCAAAATCCCGTTACTATACAGAATATCTCATTGGCAACCGCATACGCTTAACATCATACTAGCAAAAGACGATATTTGCAAAACATTATATTTACAAATAGTCGGGTTTGGTTATAAAATCGTAGGTAGGTTTAGGTTATGTTAGATTTACAGAAGCAGAAGGCCAAACCACCCAGAAATAGGAGCTCCGGGCTAGCGGAACTCCGTCGACACTGTATAATCCTTGTCTTACTTATAATGATAATTTGCGAATGTCATGTTTTGCTTGTATGATATGATATCACACTTTAATTTGACTTAAGTGTGTTAGTTTTTATTAATGTACTTTAGTAGATATTAAACTAACACAGTTGAGTCAAATTAAAGAGTGTGAAACGTCCACATAATTTAGAGGGTGTGGACAACTGGGATTTTTCTTCCCAGTTGTCCAGTGTGGACAAAAGGGGTGTGGACAACTGGGAATAGCCCATATTTTGAGTATATCATGTTTTGTGAGTATAATGATATCCTACGACGGAGGGGAAAAACCATATGGTTTTTGACACGATAAAAATCGTATTGTCAACGTTTTATTATAGTTCTTTTTTAACACTTCCATTGCCAAGGGCTCTGATTGTCATACAAAATGGACCCGCCTAGCGGGACGGTAGCAATCAGTGTCAAATTTTTTTTAAATCGGCCGCAGTCATTGTCACGTAAATAACAACTATCAACACGTTGACAATACGATAAGTCAAAAACGACACGGTTGTTAGTGTTGAATAGAGGCGCAGGTTTGTCTCCCCGCCCATGGTGCAGGATCGGTATTCGGTAGGTAATAGTTTCCCAAAAATTTATATAAATCGTTTATGCGAAAAGTATAAGTTGCGAAAGACGTATACTCAATTATGATAAGAATGCAATGATGCTGTTAAGCTTTAAGTATTGCATCTCTGCAACTGGCTTCCTTTTCGTCAATAAATAAAACCACTCATTGTTTTTAAGGTTGTTTTAATTCATATAAAAATACAATTATAATTATCAATATACATAATCGCATTCTTTGCCGTAGGCCATCATAATAAAAACTAACTGCAAACTATCAAGACACCTTTAAAGTTAAGTACAACACATCGACGAGGCACGAGTCAGTCAGAGCCAACAGTAAGCTCAAACGTTAAAGATTTAATACAACACTAATAGAGAAACAAGTAACCACGGACTCCATGCCAAAATGTTTATCTTCGTAAACTATCAGACTTGTCATGGGGAATGTAAAAACTCCTTAAAAACTTTTTTTGGTATAGAACCCATTGTAAACATTTACAAATTTTTGGCCAATATGATAAATCACTAAAACTTTTGTGACAAAATAAGTCTAACTAGACGCGAATGCTTAGACGCAAGCTCAAAATGCAATGGTTAAATATAAAGTAATCTCCTAAATAATACTAGTACCGAGAGTTACAAAGTGTTCAGTAAATAGAAGGGATGCGAGGATTACAGACGACCAATGCAACACTGGCTGAAGCGAGCACGCTAACAAATAGCATGGGACCACACAAACTCCAATGGCCAAAACAAAAACCCAACTTTTTTTATAACAAAGGCACGTTCAAAGACAAATTAATAAGCCTAAATCGTTAACTTAACTGGTCCCAGCGAGTTAATAACGCCACGAACCCGAGTTCCTTGTCTAGTTTACCAGAGTCCGGAGGAGAACCCGCCGGGGGGCACTCGGACGCGCTTGGGAGCCTCGGGGGCTGCCTTGACCGGCTCGGCCCTCGGCACCTCTGGAGCAGGGGCTGGGGCTTCGACCTTCGGCTCCGGAGCTGCCTCCGGCGTCACCGCCGGCGGAGTCTCTTGAGCGCCGTTGTGGCTGGCCGCGCCGTTGGGCGGATGGCCGTATTCTCCAAGAGCTGGAACAGATGGAAGATTACTTAATATCTTTGTTTTTAACCCAAAACGAGGGATGTTGTTAAGTTGAAAATTAGTTTAGTAAGGATGTTTCTTAGTTAAGTTTACATACAAATCGGTTAGGCTATAGATATAAGATCTGAAAAAAAAACATGCTTAGAGGTTTGTCTCAAAAGTATACTTTTTTTCGTTGTTTATTGAGAAAATAAATAAATCAATTTTCAGATAATGCCTAATGAGCTTAAACGCCACATGGTAACCCGGTTACAACAAAACGATGTCATTCCCACCCCCATATTCAACTGCTGATAATATTCAATATACAGGGTGTTTGGCAGTCGGGTGTAGGGGTTTTAAGGGATGATAGTAAGGGTCATTCTGAACATTTTTGACCACATTTACTATTATGCTAAGTTTCACGGTTTCCGAGATATTGATCATTTTAATAGGATTTTTTGTCATTTTTCCTTATGTCCGTGATACGAACCCCTTAATTCAAGTATTAATTTAAAAAAAAAACAGTGTTTTCTTGCATGACTTGAATCACTATGAAATAAGGAAGTTTTAAAGCTACATTGCATTTTTTTTTCCTTACAATTTTTTGAGAAACCTCACAAAATTGGTTTCTCCATACTAAGAGAACCCCGCGTTTGTTTTTCACCAAGTATGGAAAAACCAATTTTGTGAGGTTACTCAAAAAGTTGTAAGGAAAAAAAAATGGAATGTAGCTTTAAAACTTCCTTATTTCATAGTGATTCAAGTCATGCAAGAAAACACTGTTTTTTTTTTAAATTATTACTTGAATTAAGGGGTTTTTCGTATCACGGACATAAGGAAAAATGACAAAAAATCCTATTAATATGATCAATATCTCGGAAACCATGAAACTTAGCATAATAGTAAATGTGGTCAAAAATGTTCAGAATGACCCTTACTATCATCCCTTAAAACCCCTACACCCGACTGCCAAACACCCTGTATATTTTACCAATAACATTTTTTTTTTAAATGCATGCTTTTGAGAGAAACCTCTATAAGCATGACTTAAAACACCTTTTCAAAAACTATGACGCAAGATTCAATACAAAGTTCGTAGTGACATGGAACAAATGGGACATACCCAAAAAAAACTTGTCAATTACGTCCAGAGGTACCTATTAGGAAAGCCATTTGATGGATAGTTGCGAATGTTGCAAAACCAACTCCCCGTACAGTTTCCAGAGTACTTACAAGTGGCAGAAGCAGCGGCGGGGTTGAGCCTGCGGCCGCGCGGCGGCTCCGGGTCCCCCCCGAAGATGTCGGTGTGCCCGCCGCCCGGGGGGCGCAGCACCCTGCTGGAGTTGCGCGTGTCATCACTGAGGCCAACGTTGAACTTTGTGGAAGTCATGTTTTTTAATTATCTGGAACGAGAAAAGTTTGGATAAGAATGTTTTACCTGAGTACAAATTCAGCATTCCGGAATTATTAACATTGGCAATACAGGTTTTCAATAGGACTATTCAAGTTAAAGTAAGTTAGTTGGAAGGTTAATTATAACACGACAGTCATTAGTTGAATTAAATAAAATCAGAAATTGTTATACACACTACACTACTTAAGCAGCCTTTCACTCGTGACGAAAATGTTATCTATTATAATAAACAAACTTCATTAGAGTACAGATTATAAACTCGCTATCAAAAGAAAAAGAGTCCAAACTCTATGAACTATTGAGGAGTTCCTATGACCACCTTCCGTCTACATCATCATACCAGCACCATATTATTGTATTGGCATCGGAATTGCATAAGTATGCCATATTTCAAGTCAATCCGACAATTAGAAGTAGGTTAAAATTTACTTCCAAGATTAGATTACGTTAGTTACAAGTGAAGTTAATATAAATCGTGAAAAAAAACGCCTTTAACATGTGCCCCAGAGTTTCTAAACAAGGATCATACAGATAGTGCCTGTAAATTTCCAAGTTTTTTTTAAGAAAATCTCGAGAACGGATCTTTTGCTAAAGTAGTTTCGTCAGCCAAAAATGGAAAACGTACGTGTGCTAATAAAAATTGAAGTCGTGCGTCACATTTCGCCGATAATAGCCTGACGTTGACCGCTGTTGTATAATGTCAGAAGAATGACTCATTTTATGATAAACCTATTCCATATACCTACCTATTGCTAATCTGTATGTATAGAAGGAAAGAGATTAAAAACATTCTACGGACGGAATGGACTAAAGTAAACAGTAAAATGCAGTCTAGACAGATCCTATTTTACGGCCAGACGACGTGCCAGCTTGGATTATCCGTAAACTTGTGCCGTGACTTGCCGTTGGCCACTTCCTACGCATGTCGCTCGAGTATTTGCGAAACCACTACTTAGTACGATAAAATCGTCAACGTAGAGCTATAATAGGGGCTATTGGATAGAAGTATGATCTGTCTGTAGGTCAAATCGAGTGAGCATTTGTTTTTTCTTTCAAAATACTGTTCCGGAACATATTTCTCAAAACGTATTTAAGTTTCGTTACATCAGTACATTGCTGCCTAGTCTAACTTGCCACAGTATGCGTTTCACTCTTATCTAGAGATTCGAGCTCTTCGTAACTGGATATTTATTTTGAGGAAAAGCGGTTTACTCGGCAATTTACTCAGGCCTACAAAAGGTTATTTCAGCAGTATGATCAACTGGGAATAAAATTTCCTAGTAGTTCGCAGTGCGAACTAAGAGGGGTGCGAATCACTGGCAATAGCCCAAGCTAAACTTCAGACACTGGTTTAATTAGTGAATAGTTATGCTTCTTCAGTACGTTTTTGCACGGCGATCGTACATCTGACGACGCTATTTTCTCTAATGAATAGAGACACGGTACGAAAAACGCTAAATATAAAAATAGACTAAGAATGTACATGAATGAATCACAGCTTTGGTAAATCCCTTGTAAAACAACAGGAAACATGATTTTCCTAGCTACGACGTACACAACGGTTGTTTGACGACGAAGCGCGCAGTAGATCCAGTTTTATGACAATAGAAGCCGTAAAAACGTCTAATCTTGTAATCCAACAGTTTCATTTGCTCGTGCTTTTAGATCCGATGCTGATGCGATCCATCCAAAATTTAAAAGCCAATTAGGTCAAAACACACCTGACTTCTTCCTGTTAAAACTAATTCCTTGTTATTCACGCAAGAGTTACATTGCGTTCTGGAATATCCAGATTCAAAAGAAATTCTACTTTAGAAAAAGCGGCTTTGGCATTGTTAGCTTCTGGTGCTGATAGACTTAACACATATTGGCAATCTATTTTCAATCCTAAGACCATTCCATCTGGCAAGTCGTTGTCCTTTATCATAGCCACAATGTACAAACGAAAATAAGCATACTATAGCAGTAATAGTTACAGATTGTACGACTGAGAGGTCAGGAACCTACCTATCAGATTACGGCGTACTTATTTGTCTTTACGTCACATCGAAATCCAGGGTCAATGAAACCACTCTATCAGCCCACGTAGATTGCATTTCCATTTACGACATTTATTTTATAATATTACGGAAACTCATTTCCAACTGAAATACACTAGACATACTTTTTTATTGCCATATTGTTGGCGATACGTCTTCACAATAGACAAGAGCATTTTTTTGAAAACGTGTTCGTATTAAAATCATGACGCTTATAGAGGTTTGTCTCAAAAGCGTACATTTATTTTTCCGAGTTTTTTGATCTGGTAAACATCTTAGCCTTATTTAATTGTGCAAAATGTGGTTACAAAATTATCAACAAATTGTTAGCTGTTGGTAATTCTGTAGCTCTGCCAACCCCTCTCTGGGGATGAAGAGATGAAGGTATGCAGGTATGTTTTTTTTTTAAATATTTACAGTACGCCCGCTTTGTACTAGCTACGTAGAAATCAATTTTCTACTAGTATAAGTCAAGGCCGATAAAATAATAGAAACTAAACACTACCTACATCGATAAAATAGATCAACACGCACTGTAGCTATTCATAACAGATTGCATATTCATGCAACACGAACATGAGACATACTAAGATCGGATTCTTTTGTTTATTGTTCCATTATCCATTGATAGGTACCTACCTAAGAAACGATCTACTGGCTTCGGAATGTTGGGAATTATTAGGATGATCCGGGGTCAAGGTAACTACTGGGTAATTGTATGTCTAATAGCTGATTTACATTGGTCCAGTAGAAATACATTGCGTCGTTACAAATAGCTCTCGCCTCAAAGTGAAAACAAACTCGTCAATGTACTTCTATTAATAAACTGATCTTTAGTAAGATAAGGCAGTAGAGGTACACTAGTTTGATCTAAAATGAAATTTATCAAATGCTACGTATATTTTTTCACATGCATTGTATACATAATAATAATGTATTTTTCTTTGATGATTTTAGATCGAATGAAATTGTATAATGCGAGTATATAGCAAACTAGCGGTTCCCGAGCCCACTTCGTCGGGCTAGTTCCCGTGGGAATTTCGGGAATTCCTTTTTTTAGTGCAACTCTACGGTAGGTACCTAAGCTACGTCCCTTCCAAATTTCAAGTGCCTACGTTTAGCCGTTTAGGCTGTGCGTTGATATGTCAGTCAGTCAGTTTCTCCTTTTATATATTTAGATTAGTTTAGGCCTAACTAACCTCCGTGAGACACTTCAAAGAAGTCTTGAAACTAATTAAAAGTGACAACCAGGGACCGGCCCGCTATCCCATTCAAGGGGTTTCGAATGGGTTTTTATAAGGATTTATTTAGAAAAGCCGTATCGCTTGAAAGAGCCGTATCGATCGATTTACTTTTTAAAGTGCTATTTTATAAGGGTTACCCTTACCAAATCCGTTCCATGTATGTCTTGCTCGATTTTGCTTTTTTAGCGCTATATTTTGAGTGATACCAATATCCCTTTAACTTGAAAAAGCCATTTGATTGGCTTTTTAAGCGCTATTTATAAGGGTTACCCTTATAAAAAGCCGTTCTATTGGCTTTTTAAGCACTATTTTTAAGGGTTACCCTTATATTTGGTTACGCAGTAAGAGGGATATCAATATCAATTTACTGCTGCTCTTAAGCGGTTTCCCTTATGTGAATGACTAGTTTAACAAACAACTAAGTTGTATATTTCTTCCAAAAGGGTTATTCTTTTAGTGGGTTGTACTTCGAGAGGTAAGTCTTTTAAAGGGTTTTATCGGGGAATGGGTGGACGGGTCCCTGGTGACAACGCATCTTAAGAACTGCCCTATTCTACCAACCTAACAATGTCACCTGTAGACATTGTTAGTTAAGGTAGTGACATAGAGGGGCTGATCTCACGCTAGATTCGTTTACAAATACGGCTGATCTCATCTCATTCTAGACTAGTTTATAAATGACGCCCTAACAATTTCTTCTTTCAGGTAGCCCTAGGCAGGAAGTTACATCTAAAGCGGATAGCGTAGGCAAGATATTTAAGTAACTAGATGGTAACCTCGTGGACACGTAACGATTAGCGCTGGTCACGTATAGTGTTTAGAATAATTAAGTAATATGACATTTCAGAACCGATGGAATTTAAGCTAAATTTTCGAGACTAATAAGTTACAATTTCACCAAACGATGTTATATTTTAATCGAATGTTAGTGCATACATTTTGACAGCTTTAAACACTATAATCGTCTTATGGTGAAATTTGACAAGTTATTGTTTACTATAGACTAGCCACGACAGTCTTCTTCGGTTTATTTTTATATCTTTTATACCCCGCAACCTGTTGTCAATGATAGATAACATACGATAAGTACAGTACAAAACCCTTTATTAAACAAAGGATAATCAAGGAATAAAAAAAATGTGTGTGTGTGTGAGATACACGACAATTTAAATTAAATATTTGGTATTTTATCAGACAAAAAATCAAAACGATAATTTTTGAGATGTTATCGTAGTATTCTCCGCTTAATTTTTTGCATTTATTTTGAAATATGTACTTCAATTTTATTTATTGGTACAGACAGACGTAGATTTATATTATATTGTAAAAAAAAAACTTTACACCGTTTTATGTATACTTAAGTGTTATTTAAGTGTTATGGCTTCACGTCTGAAATACAGAACCATAACCAAAACAAATCGCCTGTAATTTGAGATACGTAGCCTCGGTAATGACAGGTTTCAATAATAAATGACTCTAGTACCGTCTATCAACCGTTATCAAATGACTAAATAGCGTTTTACGTCGACCTATAAAGGTAACGAACGAAGTAGATACCTAGTAATAAAGGTAACATCGATTAGATAGGACGATGATACCCACAGAAACAATAGAGTTGATTCTATAGATATTAGATAAATAAAAAATCCCCGATATAATGTTGAACTCTACTTTTAAAGCTGAAAACAGTTAGTGAGCGAGTTCACCTTCTGTACTCAAATTTGAATTTTTGTGCAAATCACCAAAACGAGAGATTAGGTGACCTGGAAACCAATATTCCGCGTTCTTGAGGAGTATCGTAATGCATGTCAAGTTGACGTGTATTTTGTATCCATTTACTTCGTAAAAGTCAAAGCAAAACTGACATTTGCTGCATCTTTTTTAAATTAAAGCGTCTTCCTACATGGTGATGACTTGCGCCTACTAGTATTATTTCTGATGACTGTAGATACCTATGTACATATTTCTTTAACATAGATAAGTGGTAATCATAATGTAAGGAATTCGTCTTTAATTCAATATAACTCAAGAGCGATCCGCTAATATGTTTAAAAAATGTTTTAAACCAACCCATAATAAATACTTTCGGTTTACAAGAAATCTACAACAGCGGAAGTTTTTTCGAAGCAACCGACAGATTTCGTTGAATCAATAGATAAGGAACAAGGGAGCTCTTTACAAAGCATATGGCCCCTCAACGAACAGCCTGGGAACCAGATGGCAAGAAGAATGGCGAAACTACGGCTTGAATTAATTAAAACGGAAAGCTTATTAATATTTATTGCGTGCTGACTAAAAGAATACATTGTTTAATTTGACGATCAATCTTTTTTGTTTATGGCATCAGTCATGGAGACAATTTCGCCAATGTCAAGTGAGTCAGGGCATGATGTACGAATACTTAATTTGACAATGTGTGTTACCTACACCTACCTAACTAAATTGACACTGTCAATAATATCACTCAGTTTTGTTATACTAAGTGTCTGTGAGCACTTAGATGCTTCGAGTTTGTATTCCCTATTACTCGCCCTTAATAAGAGCGTATGTGAGTGAGAAACAAGAAAAAAAATTGAGAAGGTGCTGCAAGGTTCAAGCAATTCAAATATCTACTCAAGAGCTCAAAGGTGTATTCGTTTTTTCTGTTAGCCGTGAGATTAGTGTTCCTTGGTGCGTAGAGGAAAGGGATCGGGCCACCTCGAGCCTCCTTTTTCCACTCCACCTCGTGTTAAATGTCAATAAACCAAACCAAGAGCTTTCCGAATTAAATTCACGCCCTTCAGCGGGCTTAGGGTGGCTGCGTCTATATGGCGTGTCAAATGTGGATAAAGCATCCGTCACTGTCGTACTTATTTGCGTGTCAGAAGGTGACGCAGTCATATTAGGGCTGCTCGATTAATTAGCAAAATTTTTAAAACCTATACTAAAGTGGACAACATTTTAACCTTTTTGGAAAGCTTATGAATTGAAGTTTTTTCCGTGATTTGTACGCCAACTGTTGTAAATTTTTGGAGTAATCCCCTTGGAAAGAAACTAAAACCATTTTTTTTTGTTTGAAGCATTAGCCTGTTCTTCAACTACTAGATATATGCATTTTTTGTTCCCAGAGTGAAGTATTTTTTTCACAATCAACAGTTTTAAATCAAAAG
Source organism: Acleris laterana (assembly GCA_963966035.1). Lineage (NCBI taxonomy): Eukaryota > Metazoa > Arthropoda > Insecta > Lepidoptera > Tortricidae > Acleris > Acleris laterana. Next base: position 20,962 of record OZ014459.1, on the reverse strand, counting down.
ACAGTTTTTGATAAATAAATAAAAAGTTGAATAATTCAAAAACCAGACCCCCAGTGAACTGGTACAAAATAATTGCAAATTAGCTCTATGGCAACATTGGCAACCCCATTTAAGGAATAGGTTGAGTAAGTCACTCTTTATACCTACATTAAAGTCTTAGCTTCCGAGCAAATTCATTACAATTTAGATTTCTTACCGTACCTATATCCGAAGGACATCATCATCCGATAAAAAACCAAGCTATTAACTTAGTCCAACCCATTTCAAGTACCAATTTAACAAACAAATAACTATCAGCGAAAACGATTTGACTCATTGATTCCAGTCACTTTTCTCATTACACCGTGACCAATTCAAAATGACGTAAATACGCAGAAAACTATATTTGATTCCTATGACTAAGACGATAAGGTTCTGCGCGAATGGCAGATTGTTCAAATAGGTATTAGATACAATCTAGGCTGTCCAATCAAGCGGAAGAGTGCAACTAGGGGACTATCTATCTAGTAGATATTGCACGACGCTGCGGAATCAGAAGTGGGATTAGTGCAAGATTCGAGCTCTCATTCCGATCAGATATATTTCTAACATAATTTAACATTTTTTGACAAACTTCAGCAATACCAATAACAGGAAGGGCTTGAACATTACACATGCAAGCTATGGATTTCAAAATTCTGACCAAGAAGGATGATAAATTATATAGCTTGAAATAAAAGTAGGTAGGTAATTGAGAATCATAAAAGTAATTCAATAAAATCATAATTTGCTATTTAAATTTGACAGTTGTAATTCAATATGCCAAAGATTATGCATCTTGAATTTGATTTCAGCAATTTGTTTAGTTGCAAGTTAGTTACCTACTGAAAACAGGAAAATATAGGTAATTACGCATATTTAATTGAATTTTATAGAGTTTAAGTGCGCAACTAGAGGGCTATCCAGTAATGCCCGAGACGCCGGGGAATCAGAAGTGGGATATGAGTAAAATTTAAGATCGATTACTGTACATTAGCGACTTATGGAGATCAAGGGGAGAGGCCTATGCCCACCAAGTGCGACGACATATGGCCTGATAAAAAAAATGTTATTGTTCTATAGTCAAAACCACCAACCACATAATGAATGGCTAAGCCACACAATAACTTAAAAAAAAAATATTGTTTTTTTAATATGTAAGGAACTAACTTGACATGAAATTTGTTAATGTATTTTTATAATTTTTTATTGATCCATCTGAATAATATTTTGTTAAGTAATGACTACTAGTATATGAGTTATGTTGTAGTAAATAAGGTAACATTTGCAGCCATACTCATGGTTAAACATGTCGCATCTTTAGAATTATAGTAACCTAATTAGCAAATTTTGGATTTCGAGTTAGGTCTCTACAGTAATAAAATTATGACTCGAAGTCGAACGCTGAAAATTTTGAATTAGGTCACTATAATTCTAAAGGAGCGATGTGAACTTTTCATAAACTGAAACACCTTTTTTTGTACCATGTTTTTAGCAAATAAATGATTATTATTATTATTAAAACAAGTAATAAAACAAAACCGGCCAAATGCGAGTTGGGTGGTAAAGAACCCTCTGTGCGCGAGCCCAACTCGCACTTGACCGGTTTTGTCTTTATGGCATTCCGTTGTGAGTTAAGTTCTAGAGAAGTTTACCAGTGTCTAATTGATTTCGAAGATAATTACGATTTCACATCATTAAAAATCGTTTAACTTACATTTGAATCAACTAAAAATATAACTACCAGGACAACAAAAGTTCCTCATCAATGTTTAATAACATAATAAAACGCTATCACAGCCATCTAACTCATTTATGGATTGGAATGTGCACACAGTCCACATTGGCAGACCACAAGGTAATGCATACCGTAAGGAAATACATTGGAATAATAATGGTCACTCTGTGTGCTAATATGGACAACTTGCGTAGGGTTACCAATGGAGTAGATTTAGCCTTAAACCGATATTATTGTCAGTTTATTATCCAAGGTCAGTTAGAAGTATTCCCTTATTTGGGTAAAAGAAACATATTCCCATGTAGCATACCAATATTAACAAATCCAGCAACTTTATGGTGTTTGTTAATTTTTGTGGCCTCATTTTAAATATGTTAAATTATTTAACAATGTAGTTACCTACTTAGATTATACTAAAACTAAAATGAAAGTTTTAGATCAAGTCTCATACAAGAGTTTTTTTTTTAAATTGGGCAGCCTCTTTAGGGAAAGCATTATTGACAGACAAGGTACATAAAGTCAAAAAGTGAAAGAAGAGGTTGCACACACATCTGTTGTATTCTTATTAATCTTATTTAGTCAATAAGGAGGCAAACGAGTAAGTCATTATTGTTCATTTTCTTTTAAGGGATATTCAACAAAATTAGATGATGACTTATAATGTTAATAGAATATAACGTATAAAGCACCAACGACAATTATTGTATTCTTAGCAAATAAAACTCACTAGTTTTTAAGTTGCTGTGCCCTACAGGGTACATAATGACCTCATAACTTAAGTTAATTTAAGTACCATCTGTATATACTTTATGGAATGCAATAAATAATTGAGTATTAAAAAAAAACTTTTATTACCTTGCATCATGAGATCATGACTATGTTTGATTGTTTGTTTGTTTGGTACAAATTGTAATGAATAAAGACTATAAACAATATTTACAATGCAATAATTAAGAAGTTAGAATTTTTGGTGGCATATCGCAGTTCTAGAATCCATGGAGTTTTATTTCCTAATGATTATAATACCTACATACCATTTGGTTTTGACCTTCAGTACTGTCAAATCCCAAAATGTATGCATTTATTATAACTACTACCAAACTAATTCAAATGAATTTTGGTATGGAGGATATATCTCCAATGTGAAAGCGTTACACACAAATATTAGTAGGTACCTACTTATGGATAAACAAACCTAAACATGTATTTTGCTCATTTTGAAATAGGTATGATTTTACTTTACTGAAGGCCAAAATCAAAGTGGTTTGTATTATAATAATTAGGAAATAGCGACTCCTACAATATCAGCCATAAACTAATTTCAGATTTAAGTATGTTGAAAGACATGGTTAATCATTTATTCATCAAGCAGGAGACATCAATACGAAGACTACAATGCTTGGTTTCTGCATATGAATTATAGAAATATTTGAAAGGGTTAAACCCAGAATGCAATTATGGGAAAACCCAAACAACCCCAATAGGGTGCAGACAAATGAATATTTAATTAATGCAGCCCGAACTGCACTGTAATTCCTGGAAGGGAGGCCCAAGGCCCACAGTGGAGGACAAATGAATATCACTCTAAATTTAATTGAGCACACCAGTTATAGGAACATACTTTTATACTGCTTATGCTTATTAAGAGGTAATAATAACATCAATAATATCAAAATTATGATTTCGTCTAAGTCCTGATTTTATTTAGTAATAACACTTCCATTAGAAAATATAAAAAAGAGTATAGTTTAGAAAAATAACATTTAACAACTTTGTTATCTAATTATTGGTTCAGATAATGAATTAGCTATAGGTATAACATTGGCACTCACAGTGGCTGTTAAGTATATTAAACTGTGTTATTAGGCCAACCTAGCAAATAATGAACATGAAATAACCTTTGAAGTAAAGTTAATCCACCATTCCGATAACAATATCCTCTAAACACACCACTTGAGCCAGTTTTCAATAAACCCATTGTAGAGTTATGATATCATTCATATCAAACATATTAAAAAGATAGCAAAAGAATGTGTTGTATGAACAGGCCTTTGAATGCTTTGGTAATGTATTAAAATGTAGCTGTTAGAAGTTGACAACGTTTGATGTTAAACTCATTTAGTATGGTAATTTATGGAAAAAATGTAACATTGTAGGTTGTTTAATTGGTTTAGCGATAAATTTAGGTAAAGCTTCACCCTGATCAACATTTCAAACGCAATGCGTCGAACATTTAACTGCAAATTAAATTACAACGAACAGTACATTATCATAACTGCGCAAGGAAAACGTTATCAAAAACGAATGCGTCAGACGCCGGCCGCAATAAAAACGGAGTCGATGTGCCAGAAAAGAGTATAATGGTGAAAGCTAGTAATTAGAATGTAATTTTAGACACATAACTGTAGTTCATCAATCCGTCGTACAGTCGGTCATGCGGCACCCATAACGGTGTCTTCTTTGTTCGACAACGCCATGCTTTTTCCGTGTCTGACAACCATTAAGTTGCAGTGAAAACAAATATTAACAGGATATATTTAGCGAATAACCCAAATAACCATACCGGGCGTCTTAAAGCATCCTCCTACGGCACTAAAGCGCATTGACCTTTACGAATCTTGAAAAATAACGGACTAATATCGAACGCTTTCTGCAAATTGGTTGGCAAAAAGTAAAAAACATTAGATCAACTCACCTAAAACGAAGTGCACACTACAATTGCTTGAAGGTTTATCAACGGTTATGCCAATGTTAATAATGCGGAAAAGCTTCAATAACGATTTTTATCAAAGAAAAGATTACTCACCACCACTCGGATTCGTTCTTTTTGAAGGAATGCGAGAGTGAGAGAGATAAAGATAATTGGTGAACCAAAATGTTGCAAGGGGAAATTTAAAAATACTTCTAAAAAATGTATGTACGATTACAAAATGTGGGCTACTGCAATGTGGGCTACGTCTAGCTAGACCCAGATAGACGGGCGAGTAAGTACTTAAAGCTCGACAACCTTTTTCGCCCGTGTTTACCTTTAGAAGTTTGCGTACTTAGGGTGTCACACGGGCGAGTAACGTCGCCGAGCCATAAGTACGGCGTACTGACGCGCCCGTCTATCCAAGTCTACCTGGGACTTAAACACAGTCGTTTTTTCAACGCGTGACATTTCTTATTTCCAAATAAGAAAAGGCTTTAGTTAGAGAAAAGAACTTTAGGACAAACGGGTTTCAATCTTGGGGTACCTATATAGAACAGGTAGTAAGGTCGCCCAGTCATAAGTACGGCGTGCTTACTAGACCGCCTATCAGTATCACCCCAATAAGAACTGATCTGACGTTGTAGATGGAAGGTGGCGACAGGATTTCCGCTATATTAAATGTAGACCCACCGAGTTGGAACGCATTAGTTTGGTCTTAATAAGCAGATAATGACTTTGCAAAAAAATGTACAGTTGAAAGAGTAAGTACGCCTAGGACGGCCCCTTCTTAATTATTATACTAACCCTTTTGAGATATGAGGAGCAAGGTAAAATAGGATGTTAAGTGCATCCGATGAACCTAGAGCAATCGAGGTTTCGGTGTTTATGTTTGGAATTTATCGACTTATTTATTTAGGTACAAGATCAATGTTGGCCGAATACTAGGATTGCCAAGAATGACAAGAATCGGCCGGTTGGGTACACCGAGACTTACGTTATTCTACCATCCTCGATAGTATTCTACGGTATGGTAGCACTATAATAAATAACCGAATAAATCTAGTTAGGTCTGGATTGTTTTTACTATTTCATTACTTGATTTTTTCGAATGTATATTTTAGCAAACAAAAGCTGTAAAAGCAACATTTAAATAAGGAATGAAATAAAGTCCTCAGGGTTCATTTATTTTTTATATTTAATTGTGTCGCAGTTATATTGTGCAATGGTATTTTATCTGTGGCGACCCTACCCACAGAGGTTCGAGTAGGGTGCGAGTACTTGTCAACGCCAAACTATTGTCGTTCTTGTCATTACTTTTAGTGAATAACGCTTACATGAAAATAGACGTTATACTGATACATTTAAAGAGTATTTTGTTAACAGTTATAGTTAAAACAATTTTTTAGTAAACGTACTCGGCATTTATAGTTCTATTGTCGTCGTTTCGTATTGTTGTTTGGCGAGAACGAAAAATTTCAAAATAAATTGTATTATCATGGAAGCAGCAGCTGAAGAAACTTTAAAAGATAGTTCTGAGAACGCACACCCGGAAAAAAATGGTGAAGTAAGTGTGTAACTTTTATTTCTTCTCTGGTTTATAAATAGAATACGATCGGATGTCGGTAAATGGGAATCTCATTTCTTCTGATATTTTACTTCGGGTTGAGATCGTTTTAATTTTTTCTTGGAAGAATAATATCTTTATGATGCTTTGCCGGTTTTAGGTCAACTTTTATCATGAATTTGGGTTGAAAACAGGTGAAATTGCTAACCTAAAACTCGATTGGCATGTTGCCAGATAGGGAATGTTTACGATATTTCTGTTCTAAAGCACGTTCCGCACTTTCTTCTTTTATGGTTGAGTTGGTTGACAACCCGATGCCAAGTAGCCGAGAACTCCATTGTGTAACCAGCCATGTTACCATGGAGGGCAGTTCCAGGCTATTAACTTTAATATAATATATTTCATTTTCAGTGTCTCTTAAGATTTATTAATATCTCTATGAAGGAAATCTATTCAATTATTTTAAAGTTTTATTTTAATTGTATTCAGAACCATTACTTTCAGATAAAATCTTGTTTTGTACCTATCTGGTCCGTATGTCATAAATACATTAGAATAATTCTCTCTGCATGGGTCTACTTACAATATTCAAATTACGAAGTGCCCCATTTACCCAGTCTATTTATTCACACAGACATTGTTTTGTCTGCAGTGCAATGTTTTATCAGGTACAAATTGAACTAGGTATTTATAACTTGTAAAATGTAAATTCATGGAACTTCACATATCATATTTCGTTAACATATTTAAAATAAAGACACCTTTTCTGCTACATAGTTGACAAGTAGAATTCATATAACTATGAATTCTACTTGTCAACTATGTAGTAGAAAAGGTCTCTTTGTTAAATAACTTTAAACACTGGACTCCCAAATATAAATATGTGGTTTGAAGAATTGACTTTAAAGTTATAAGGAGATATTATATTATTCCCTTTGTTACTTCTGTATTTAGAAAGCACCATTACATGGTTTAAAAAATAAATGTTGGTTATTTTATTGGCCTTGGTCATTAAAGATATGGGTGAGAATTAGGGTATGCAGTACCCGTCCCGGTTCCGAGAAATCCATTTCACGGGTTTAGGTAGGGATGGTACCTAGTTCTCCTGGTTCTTTTTTCTTTAGGTAAAGAAAAAAGAACGGCCACCCATGAACATTTTTGAAATAAAATGATAATAAAACTTTATGAAACTTCATCACTACATAGTATAAAACAAAGTCGCTTCCCGCTGTCTGTCCCTATGTATGCTTAGATCTTTAAAACTACCCAACGGATTTTGATGCGTTTTTTTTTAATAGATAGATGGATTCAAGAGGAAGGTTTATATGTATAATATTTTTTTATTTTATGTTCTGGTGTTACAGAAAACTCATATAAACCGAAGCGAAGCGAGGGCGGGTCGCTAGTTTACTATAAATATGTAATAAAATCATGCATGTTTTCTTCAACAAAAACGTATCTTATCTAAATAAAATACTTATTAGAAAGTTATTTGTTCTTCCTCTGCAAATATGCCACAAAATATGATGGATGTTGATGCGATGTTGCTGCCTGTGCAGGCGTCATCGCTCAGGTGTGAATTGTGATATTTGTGATACGTGCCATGATATTTTTTTTATGTTCATGGAAAGAATCGGGAGAACCAGGATGTAATCTTGGGATGTAATCTTCAGTACCTGTTCTATAAATACTATGAAATTCCCGGGATTTCCCAGGAATTACAGAACCAGGATGCCCTATTGAGAATGAATCTTACCATGTTATGGCAATCCCCTTTTGCTACTAGGTGAATTCCCTATCATGACGAGGATATCAATGTTTATTTCACGATTAATCCCAGCATTTTATACTATAGTACAAAATAGAAAAATAGTTTGTCCCAGCGCTATAGGAGTTTCTGTTACCTGCTGCTACTATTGCGCTAGGGTTTTGTCTACACGAGGCCCAACTTAACCTGCATGGTGCATCCTGTTGAGTTTGCTTGTGGTGGCTCGTGGTGCACACAAGGCAAGACAAACTACTGTTCCGTGTCCAGTACATCTCGCACATCAAGCAGGATTCCATACCATAATACCAGAATATTAATAGTACTTATCTGTATATTGCAGTCACACTCGCTTTGGCTACATGTACATTTGTTAGGAGTTTCATCTTACAAAAGCAGTTAAGCCATGCTTACTTGTGTGTGTAGATTACTGTAGGTAATTGTGTTCTCACTGCGGAGGTATAAAGTTGTATGAGCAAATTCTGGTATTTGCTCATACAAATTCTGGTATTTGACCACAACAAGAATGCAAATTCATTTGCATTCTTGTTGTGGTCAGGATTCTAACCTAGAATCACTTCCTACACTTATGATTTGATTATAGACTCGTTATCTTTTTCGGGATTCAAATCAACACTTATGGCTAACATTTCGCTCTTGTAATATAACAACAATGTAAAGGCAAAAAATTACTACTTTGTTTCTTTTTTTTTAACTATGTTTGGTACTCAGTATTTGGTCAGTTCTTAGTAGTTACACATTTAAAAAACTCACCGATAACAACACTAAGTCATACCTTTATATAGAAATACAATCTTTACAGCCCTATACAATTAAATTATGATCAACCAATCATTCCCCTGAACTATTTAAGGATGATTCTGCAAGCCCTCCTCCCCAAGAAGGCCAGAAGAAGTCTAGAAAGGATGAACGGAACAAGAAAGATGATAAAAATGTGGAGCAGTTCATGAAGTCCCTGAACTCTGTGCCGACCCTAGAAGAGAAGTTGTCGCAGGTCTGCAAGAAATACGTGCAGTGTACTGATGCTAACAAGAAACTGACGTTTTATATCAAACAGTCTGATAAAAGGTGGGTACGGGTGAAAATTTAATTGACATTAGGAACTTTTTAAAAGATGTTCTTAAAAACATCATGCTTTTAGAGGCTTGTCTCGAAAGCATACATTTTTTTTTCATTTTTTTTCTTTTTTGTTTACTGCTGTGAAAAGAAAAAGTATTTGCTACACCCGTATTAGACTAGTGGTCAGAATGAGGTCATTTTGTTTGTAACAGCGTTTGTTTTTTTAACTCTAGCACTGTAGCCATTAGCAGAAAGGGGTTTGGGTAAAACTGTTATGATTTGTAAAAGTCATTTACAAGGCGAGCGGCCATTAGTAAAAATGTCAAATTATGATAGAAGAATTCAAAATTAAGATGTTTTGTTATGTAATGTAATACTCTTAAGTGAATCGGAGCCGAGATATTTAATATTCTTACCTGGGCGTACTTTAAGTACCAAAAATTTAACACTTAAATCTTAAATATCTCGGCTCCCATATTATTAAACGCCATAAATTATATATATTTGTGTATTTCGAGGTCCTCTGAATAACTATGTAAAAATCATCCGTGGCTGCTGAAAAAAATAATGACAATATTCTTAAACAAATTTACCCAATGCCCTTTGTTTATTTATTTTCTCAGTAAATAATGAAACATAAAAAAAATAAGTTTATCAGACTATACCTAAGTTTTTTTTTTGGGAACACCTTTTAAAAGAGCACAGATGTAAATAAAAAAATATTTTAGCCAGCAATCATAAGGATGCTCAATTGAGAGGGTAAGTAATACAATGTATAGCAACAAAATATCTATTAAGTACTCATAAGAATTTGCCACTTTGTATAATTTCATTTTCATATCTATTGATTTAACAACATTTTAGGTACATAATTAACATATACAGAATACACAACATTTCTACTACAACCATGTGTCCAACAACTATACATTGGCATACAACTACATACAGATGTAGTGAATAATCCTTTCCCATCGTTTTTGGTCGGATAACTTCGTATTTATCTTGCTTTCTCAGTTGGCTTATTGATGGGTACTGAAGCTAATTGAGAAAGCTAGATAAATACGAACTAATCCGACAAAAAACGATGGGAAAGAATTATTCACTACATCTGTACTTTTATAACACATTGGCGTGAAAATGTTTCTACTTGTTTCTTCTCTGCAATTATGGTCTTCTCCGATGCACTAGTAGATCGACTGCAGATTATTTGAACACCTACTGTTGGGTACAGTGCTACCATTTTCTTAATAGCTATCGACAATCTTTGTTTTTTCATATCACACAAGTGACAAATACTGTCAATTGTGAGTGCAAGCATGATAGCGATAACCAGCTGAAAGCTATTGGGAAGCTAGGAATATGTATATCCCAACGTCTATTGCTTAAGGGACTCGCAATCGCAATAGGCTATTTGACAGGTTTTTGAAAACCATCTCAGATTATTTGTTGGTGTTTATTGAGTACTCCAAAAGTGGTAATTTTAAATTCTTTTATGTATTTCGTCTAAAAAAAAGGAAATATAAATTCACTTTTAAAATATGCCGCCAAAACGCTTTCTTGGGCAAGATGGCGTCGCACAGGAATCAGTGACGTCAGTGGTCAATACATAAACAAACTGACATTGGCTAATCATAGCAAAGCCAGAAAAACAAACAACCGTCAACTGTCATATAGAATATACAGACATCCTATAATCTGTGATATTTACCGACCCTTGACGTCATCATGGATTCGGCGCCGTTTTCGATAAAATGGCTACAGATAAAAAATTATCAAGTTTTATCGTGGTTTTTTGGATAAAAGATCCATTTTTTTCAAGTAAGAATACCTTAAATCGATTTTAAAACTCATAATTTATATGAATATACATAATTATTACGTTTTTTTTCACCTTGTCAAATAGCCTATTGCAATCGACTTTAAAGCGGAACAGTTGTTTTCATTTTGTATGCAGACAAGCCTAATTTACAAAATGAAAACGATTGCTATTGCAAGTGCGTTAGACAATAGCCCCTCTGATGTGGCAAAGTTACTGATTAAATTATATAATTTCGTATGTAATCATGTGCCTTCACCAGGTATGCCCTCCTGCAGAAGGAGAAAGAGCAACTGCAGCATGAGTTCAACAAGACGATTCTTGTCAAGTCCAAGCTGGAGAGCCTCTGTCGAGAGTTGCAGAAGCAGAATAAAGCCATCAAGGTAAAAATACCAAGTTTCAGGCATGAGCTAGAAGGAAGTCTTTGAGCATTTAAAATTGCTGTTCAAGTTGTAGGTATGTTTTTTTTTGAGTTTTCTACTCATTAACGTTGGCTGGTCTCAAAGATACAGCCAAAGGTTCGTCTAGACGTTTAAAAAATATGGACGCTGATTGCCATTACTTAATGAGTTACCAATGGTCTTGTTTCGTCCTGCAGCGAGGGTTCCATCAGCTGCACTTACTGACCCATATCAACTTTTTAATTATTTCCAATTAAATTTTCACAGGAAGAGTCCCTCCTAAAGATCCGCGAAGAGGAGGAGCGCCGCAAAGAAACACAGGCCAAGTTCCAGAACACCCTGACGGAGATCACCACGTTGCTCCAGCAGAACAACGAGAAGAACGCCAAGCTGCGCGACGATAATATCAGCATGACCGAGAAGTTCAAGAGCGTGGTGCAGCAGTACCAGCTCAGGGAGCAGCAGGTTCGTTGAGGACTGACTGGTCTAGCATCATGACCAGTGATAGGATTAGGTAGTGCTATTTGGGGTGAAAGACCCGAGACTTCGTGGCAAAAGATTAATATGGATATGACTTAATCCCGGGATTTTTATGATTATAAAGTTTAAATAGTAAGTAGTTATAAAAAAGTAGATAGGTGCTTATATTATAGCACGGCATTTAATAAAAATGTTTAGTTAATAATATACCTATAACCTAAAAGATAAAAAGAAGATTCAAGGTTGTTTACGTAAACAATAATTCGTTACATGCTTTACATATATACTTTTTATCTTTCTGTGCTCAGCCGTACGTGTTATTATTTTTATGTATACGTGTTATTTATTAAACTGAAGTCTGCTTTCAACCCTTTACCTGACTCGAAGTAGCTTTTTAATTTTCTATTGTTTACAACAACTACCATGGTAGGTGCGAAAGAGACGGAAGACGAAAGTATTTACTGCCTAGTTATGCTATCTCTTTTTCAATAAAATACGAGTCCGGGATTTCCGGAAATCCCCAGGGCATATCCATATTATGGATAGCGTTTAAGGTCATTCACCCCAAATAGCACTACCTAATCCTATCACTGATCATGACTATCATGAGCATGGATGTTTGTGATTACTAGGGTTAGGACACTTGGTGGTATACTGCGGTTTTAGAATACATGGAGTCGCTTACCAAAAGTCTTAACCCTATTGAATACTCTGGGACTGGGAGCCCCTATCTTGAATTAAAGGATCCACACTCCAAATGCCGCCACACGCCGAGCGTCCAGTGGCACCCTCTTTACTATTATCGTGTTTTCTAATTAACTAAAGAATTTCCTTGGAATCAGACGATGCATTTTTGTAGCGCAAGTAAAAAAACAATTTATGGGATACGTAACAAACTTTAATAACAATTACCTTTTGAGTAGTCAGCTTAACGGGAAAAGGTGGCCACTTTTTTCCGTTAAGTTGATAACTCTAAGGTGAATTGTTATTAAACTGTGATATACCCTATACATTTTTGTTTCATTTGTAGTACAAAACACACCGTCCAATTTCGAGAAAATACTTTAGTTTATTAGAAAACACAATAATAGTAATGAGGGCGCCACTGTACATCCGTCGTACGCTCGGCGCAGTCTTAAATGACACAGCAAATTATTTTTGGAATGTTTTTGGAGTATGTGTTGTATTGAAGTACTTGATGGTTTGCGATTTAAAATGACAAAAACGTATTAGGGAAGTATGGACCAGATAAAACCAAAGTCCAGTGTCCAAGAGGCAGAAAAATGTGTGTCAAATACCATTTTAGGTATCAAATTTCACACATTTTGCAAATTGCACATGTAAATTTTCTAGTGAAATTAATTCTATGAACAGCTTAGACGCGTTAAAGCGAAAAATTACATGTTTTCAAATAATTTAGACCATTAAGCCTGTTACTCAAAATGGTTTTTGAATACTTCCATTGTTAAAATATTGTATATTCCAATTGTCTAACTAAACTATTGCAGGTTGAAAAAATGGGCAAGCAAATGTCTCTAGAATCCCAACTGTCAGACGCGAAGCTCCAAAAAGCTTCTCTAGAACACCAAGCTGAAAAAGAGCGCCTCTTGGCTGAGATGGAACACCTGAAAGTGACCGTGGCCCAGTGCACAGCCAAGATCATGGAGCTGCAGGGGACGGAGACGGCGCTCAGGTCCCAGCTCGGGGTGTACACGGACAAGTATGACGAGTTCCAGAACGCTCTGGTGAAGAGTAACCAGGTGTTTGGAGGGTTCAAGGAGCAAATGGAGAAGGTACGTTGAAATGTTTCGTTTTTTAGAGGGTGGCGGTGTCTAGTCAACGTATTCTGTGCCTTTCTGGATAATAAAATAACATTAACATTTTTTCCCTATAGAATCACTACATGCAGGATATAGTCATAGCCAGGGACCGGCCCGCTATTCCATTCAAGGGGTTTTGAATGGGTTGTTATACTTGTTATATTCATTTCGAAAAGTCGTATCGCTTGAAAGCCGTCAGATTTGCTTTTAAAGCGCTATTTCTTAGGGTTACCATTCCTACCCAACTAGCAAAATTTCGTCATATAATGGTCGCGGCAACGTAACATATTCAGACTGTTAGCTTATGATATTAGTCATATAAACGTAATGAAAACGGTTATAGAACGCGATTTGGGCCCATTTTACTCAGCGTTTTCGTCATATAAAAGTCATTTAACTGCAACCGCCAGCCACTTATTGGTCATATAATAATCACCAACGTGACTATCTTATAACTCATTAGCTGTATAAAAGCGACTTATATGACTTTTATATGACTTTTAATCATATAAAGGACATATAAGCGTTGAGTTAGTTGCTTATTAGTTATATAATTATCATAGATGGAACTACGTTATGACTAATTTGACATGTTATTGCTAAATATACAACGTAATAGTGGAATAAAAGTGACGTCCTGGAAGGCTAAACAGCAGAAGAATTGACATCTCATACCACAGGAACTTAGTGAGTTGAGTGAAAATAAATGTCGGTGAGTATTATTTTGATTTCTAAGAAATATATGGCCATGTTGACATTATAACTCGAACGGTATTATGAATGCTGTTAAATTCGACTTAATGGTGGAAATGTGTTGCGAAGGCCACTTTATTGATAAAGTATACTATGTTTAATTGTAAATATTTAACGCCCCACAATAATAATAAGTTATTTAAATTTATTTTAAATAAATATTTTGATTTTTTACGTGAGATGCGGTTATATATCATTTATACGATTAATATGTCATATAAATGATTCTTATATAGCAAGCTTAGCGGTTAAAGCGCCATGACACCTATGTTGCTACCATACCAAAGTGCTGAATAAGATACTTCTATGTAACATGATCTATAATTCGCGTTTATATGCCTTCATGCAGCATATACAGCACAATAGCCATATAATAGCAACAATATTTCATTTACTCGAGCAAAGGGTATATAAGATGTTATTACTCGACCGAATAGTCACATGAGCGTCGTATAGAGGTAGATTATTCAGCATTATTTTATATGACTCTTTAGTAATAAAAAGACGTCGAGTAAACGTTTACTCAGCATCATAGTATGACTTTAAACCAAAGTGCTGAATAAGATACTTCTATATAACATGATCTATAATTCGCGTTTATATGACTTCATGCAAAATATACAGCACAACAGCCATATAATAGTAACCACATTACTTTTACTCGACTCTGCCTGGCATGTCATAAGTCAGCTATATAAGTTACTGTTACTCGAGTAAAAAGTCATATAATCGTCTATTAAATGTGTCTTATTCAGCATTTTTTTATATGACTCTTAAGTCATAAAAGGAAGTCGAATAAACGTGTACTCGGTATCATAATATGACTGTAATGCTGAGTTTCTAAAATGCTGCATAAGCTGGTTTTATACGACAGCTTCTGTATAATTCGCGTTTATACGACTTTAATACGATTTATTAGCTGAATAATCTCAATCTTATATGACTACTTTGCTAGTTGGGTAGTCCACTTTGGACTATGTCAAAGTGACGTAATCTATCAAAACGTAAGAGACATCTTATGATTTTATTTACAGTGTCAATTTGACATAGTCCAAAGTGGACTAGGAATTAAATTCCGTGACTATACTCTGGACTACGGGTATCTTTGTCTGTCTATGAAATTATTGCTCCCAAATAAACGGGCCACTATGTGACGTTTAGCGTCGCAAGTAGATTTAGATGTTCGGAATTAGAAGAAAATGACAGAATAAAATAAAAATGAAAATATATTTCATATAAAAAAGGTGACTAGGTCGCGGGTAATTGATATTACTGGCTGAGCATACCGACGCACGAAACAAATCCTTTTTTGGGGTCACTTCCCTGCACGGCTCGGGTCTTCGGGGCAGCTAGAGTCACTTTCCGGGCTTTGGTCCGGAACGCGGGATTTGCGGGATTAGCCGGAAATGCGCGGGGGCATGTGCAATAGGTCGGTGTGGGTCTATTTCAAACCCCAGACTTGGTCCCTGAAATTCCCGGAAAATGGCCATTTCAAAAAAAGTCCAATTTTATGTTAGTGCCTGCGACATCGGGATTTTTCAATATGAGATAATGATGCAGATGCTTTAGCGAGGCTGGTTAGGTGAACCCCAAGCACTAAATGGTGATCCATGATGTGGCAGTCACAAACAAAATCAACCTTTAGCGAGACAAAGAAAGATTTGAAATTACAATGAAAGTTTGGATATTTAAAAGATAGAAAATTAATAGAATGTGAAGAAATAGCATGACGAAAACAGTTCATACTGTAATTAACTAATAATTTAACATAAGGAATGATTTAGCAACTTTTAGACATTACTCTTTTTACATAGGGGGTAGAAAGATCTTTCTAGAATCTATTGGAAGCGTGAAGTTCAAGCAGATTTAACAGCGGTTAGGCAAAATGATGCATTTAAAATGATAGCATTGATGTATTGCGATAACTAAAAGCATAAATGTTCAAATTATGTGAAATGGTTACTAGAATACTAAGTTAACTTAATATAACTAATAAAAATGTTCGCAACACTCACCCGATTCGGGGATACACAGACACTTGGTTAGGTTAAAACTTGTTAATCTAATGTAGTCTCCAAAAGACTTAGTTATCTGCACATGCAGTAATAGAATCCTGGTATTTTAGTAATATTTGACGTTCTGCCGTCACAGTCGTAAAGGTAATGTCCGCCGGCGCATCTCTCACTCGCGGCGTCGGCGCAACCGGCCGTTATCGCTCGACCCAGCGGTGACGTAGTTCTTTGTATTCCCACCCGGTTTTAACTAATAGTAAATGCGTGAATTCGATTCTGTTCGTTTGTAAATATTTAGATGTTTTAAATTAGTTTAATGTTATTATTAGTATTAATTGTATAATTTTAGTTTTTAAGTTAATTTTATATGAGTAACGCTGAACCGTTACATACCTCCTCTTTTAGGTTAGGATTTTTGCTAATAAAAATCCACTATCTCTATACACTGCATAATTGAAATACTTATAACTTTCAGGCCTCAATCTTAACATTCCTCCACCGTTCATTCATACATCACGCAATTAAATAGGCAAGATACACTATAATATATGTAACTGCGGCCAAACAGGCTCGAGTATTTTTTAGAATATGAAATAAAATACTCTTATATTTCAATTAATGGATCTTAATTTATTCTAATAATCACTCCTAGTTTAGAAGTTGGTAATGCCTACTGTCAATTTCATATTAATCTTGGTAGAAGATTACTATACGTTAAAATTATCCTACTCAGTATAGGGAGAACCTTACTGTCCGGTAGGGGGCAGTAAAATAAGAAAGAACACGTAGTTTAGAATGTGACAGTAATTAATATTCTGATATCTTGGACGGGGATTTGATTATTAGAATATAAAGTAGTTGAGATAGTACATGTAGGTAATTTAATTTTTGTAGTTAGTGATTTTAAAATCTTTTACATGCCAGTCTCCTATATTATTACCTTGCATGTCCTCAAGTTCGTATGCTAGATTTGACTTTTTGGCAACTATTTTGCACTTAATAAATTTGGGAGCAAGTTTTTTCGAAAACATGCGGCCTTTGTCACTTTGGTAGAAGGTTTTTTTCCAAATTATGTCACCAACGTTAAAATCAATATCCTTACGGCGTAGATTATAGTATCCGCTATTTCTAGAGTGTGCTTTAATTAGGCAAGACTGTACTTTATCGTAAACCTTTCGCAGATTACCAAGGTTCTCCGCGTACTCGTCCCTAGGTGTAAATATGATGTCGTTAGTGACGTCTGCATCGATATAATGAGAGCCGCTACTTACTAACTCCCTACCGTAAACAAGAAATGCTGGTGTATAGCCAGTAACCTCATTTACCGACGTGTTTATGGCAAACTGTATTTTTGGAATGTTAGTATCCCAAGACCTATGATCATTTTCTATGTAGGATGATACAGCTGTCTTAATAGTCTTATTATATCGCTCTACACTATTCACCTGGGGCGTATATTTAGGAGTAAACTGAACTTTAGGAACTTCATACTTGGTATATAACCGTTTGAGGACGTTGCTTACGAATTGCTTCCCGTTATCCATTAGAACGGTACTGGGAACGCCGTGGATAAGGAAAACATTCTCCTCCAGCAACTTAGCTATCCTTTCCGAGGTTGCACGACGAATGGCAAAGAGTAGACAATATTTAGTGAAGCAACAAGTTACGACGAAAATAAAAGTGTTTTGGTTTCTCGAAGGGGGTAGAGGACCTACGAGATCCATGCTCAACATTTGAAATGGGCGAGAGCAGTCTTTTGGCCGGCCCATTAGACCAAGAGTAGCATGAGTGGCATGTTTGTGGGCACTGCAAATATCACAGCTTGACACAAAATTGGAGACATCGCGATGCATATCAGGCCAGAAATATTCCAAAGAGAGACGTCTATGTGTTTTAAAAACGCCAAAGTGGGCGGAAGTAGGTTCAGCGTGATTGTTAGAAATCAAGTTTGTTCTGAACTCGAGAGGAATGACTTCTTTCCATTCAAACTCTTGTTAGTGGATTTAGACTCTTTTTATACCTGAATAACTTGCCATTAGATACTTTATAATTTAGGAAAGAAGTTGGAGCATTTTGGCAGCCATTGTATATGTTTAAGAACCAACCATCTTGTGTATTATAGACGGGATTGAGGTTAGATGGGCCCTGATCAATTGTAGCTACTGGAACAGAACGAGACAGACTATCAGGGACAACATTCTCTGAGCCACGCCGATGCTTGATCTCAAAGTTAAATGACGACATGCGAACACCCCAACGAGCCAAACGACCTGTGGGATTATTTAGATTTAAGAACCACTTTAAGGAAGAGTGATCAGTGTAGACTAAGAACTTCTGGCCGTTCTCTAAGTAGCAACGCCAGTGTTCGATTGCTGTAAGGACTGCTAAAGCTTCTCTTTCAGTAGCACTATAGTTGCGTTCCTTGCTAGAAAGAGACTTACTCATGTAAGCAATCACCTTCTCCTCATCATTGATGACCTGCGTTAGAACGGCACCGACACCAAAGTCGCTTGCGTCAGTGTGCACTTGGAAGGGCAGAGAGTAGTCGGGACAAGATAAGACGGGTGAAGATATTAAAGCTTCTTTTAGAGTGCGGAAGGCTTTTTCAGCCTCAGATGACCAACAAAAAGGTGGGGAAGTTTTTGCTTGAGACGTCAGCTTGTTTAAAGGTGCGGCAATAGAGCTAAAATTCGGAATAAATCGCCGGTACCAGGAAGCTGTTCCTGTAAATCGACGTACCTCCTTGCGATTGGTGGGCGTAGGGTAGTTTACTATCGCCTCTACCTTCTCTGGATCCGGCTGAAGGCCATTAGAGTCCACCACGTAACCTAAATACCTAAGTTTATTTCGGAAGAATTTACACTTTTGGTAGCTAATGGTAAGATTAGCTATCCTGAGTTTATCGAGAACTCGAAACAGCAGCGAGATATGCTGTTCGAAGGTAGGGGAAACTATAATAATGTCATCGATGTAGACGAAGACTTTATGCTCAAACTCAGGACCGTAGAATAACATGTCCACCAAACGTTGTTGTGTTGCCGGAGCGTTGGTAAGACCGAATGGCATTGAAGTGAACTGAAATGTTCCTCTAGATGGTATGTAGAAGGCGGTCTTACACCTATCTTCCCCTTTAATAGGGATTTGCCAAAAGCTTTTGGATAAATCCAAACTAGACAGATACTTAGCGTCTCGCAGATTGTCAAGTATTTCTGAAATATACGGAATACTATACGCGTCTTTAGTTGTAACGGCGTTCAGCTTACGGCTATCTAGACAGAAACGTAATTCACCGTTCTTCTTAGGCGTTAAAAGAACGGGAGACGACCAAGGGCTTTCGCACGGTTCAACCACGTCTTCTCGTAGCATCTCATCTAATTGCTCAATCAGGAGGCGCTGTTTTTCGGGAGACATTCTGTAGTACCTTTGACGAATGGGTGCAGCGTTCCCAGTGTCAATACTGTGAGTTATTAGGGAAGTACAGCCAAGACCACGCTCTTCGTATGAAATTTCACGGAACTGTGTTATTATGTGATCAGCAGTAACCTTTTGTTCGGTAGATAGAAGGTCATAGTCGCATATCTGTGTAGGGGTATCTAGTAACATAGGACATAAGGTGTCATTATCTTTAAGTATCGTGACAGAGTCCAAATGCTTAGGAAACAAGTCAAATACACGCCAGAAGTCCATACCTAAAATCAGAGGATTTTGAATTTCCGGTACAACATAAACCTTTAAAATATGTAGTTGGTGTAAAAATGAGACAGGCAAGTTTATAATACCAGTATTTGTTAGTTTTTGTCCACCGGCTGCAACGAAAGTCAGAGGTTCAGTATTCTCTAGTGCAAAACCGGCGTCTAAGAAACACTTGTGATAGTTTTTGCCTAGAATGGTAACACTAGACCCAGTATCTAACAACCCATTGACAGCGTTACCATTAATATTGACAGATACGTATGGTCTGCTAGTGACATGTTTAGGTTTATTTTGTGAATTGTGGATTGTAGTGACAGAATAGCATGAGAAAAATTTTGATATGAAATCAAGCCAAGATTTCCATTCTGCGTGATCAAAGTTATTTTTAGGTTTACTGTCAGCTTTAACGACACTACAATCCACTGTATTTAGTTTTTTGTGTTACAATTAGTGCAATCTGGGTAGCGAACACCTTTCTTGCCACACTTGAAACATATAGGGAAATGTGCTTGTTTGCACTCTTTGAGTGTATGCGTGTCACAGCGACACCTCGGGCAATACTTGTGTGTTGCTTGAACACGGTTGGAACTACTAGGTGCGACTTGCACAGCGTTCGTAGTGTTAAGTTTTTCATAAGTAGTTTTAGGTTTATTGTAGTTATAGTTATTTGAATAATTTTGTTGTTTGTTATAAGTGTTGTAGTTTTTATGTCTTTCATTATTACTTGTAGTAGCATAGTTTTTATTATTGTAATAGTTAGTGTATTTTTGCTCCTTAGCATAGGCAAACTCAGGTGCCAGTGTTTCTGAAGTAGCCCTGGGTGGTTCACGAAACAAAGAAAGTCTCGACTGGATACTTTCGTAGTTAGAGCACATGGATTTTAACGAGTCTAGATCCTTGACTCCAGATGAAGCTGCCAGGGTACTTGCGTAGCAAGGCCGGATGTTGTGAAGGATGATTTCAAGTTTGTCAGCTTCAGATAGCGGCTTAGACAATCTTGAAAACATGCCATGCATTATAGCCAGGTATATAGAAATGTTCTCGTGTTCACCTTGAGTGCGAGATCTGATTTCAGCCAAAAGGCGGTAGTCATAATCCTTTTGCCTGAAATCTTGTTTTAGTTGAAC
>OZ014458.1:15545997-15578648 GCA_963966035.1 Acleris laterana | reverse complement strand
AAAGCAAAACTCTAAACTGAGAAAGCAATAATTACTTCCTGGATACTTGTAAAACAACTCGGAGCGCTCTCCGGGAGGGACTCGTACCGCGTGAAGGTGGAGCGCGCTCCGGAGAGCGGGACGTGGCGCAAAGTTAGAGCCGACTCCGCCGTGCTACACGAAAGACTGCATCTGACACTAAGCTCATATCGCATGTGCACCTTATTCCTACGTGTTAAGGGCTAAGGAAAACTAAGTTGCACATCCGTATTCTTGATTGAGGGCGGTAGTATAGATGCTTCCGGGGGCGACTCGTGTAGCGGAGGTTGATAATATTTTAGTATTACTTGAGTTATTGAGTTTCCGAGTAATTGCTGATTTACATCGGGTCAGCAAAACCATGCCAGTAGAAATACATTGACGAGTTGGTTTTCACGTGTGAGGTGAGAGCTATTATAACGACGCAATGTATGGTTTTCCTGGACCAATGCAAATCAGCTATGACCCAAAACATTGGCTGAATTTTGTTTGGAATTTACCACCTGGTCCATTTCTTTGAGTTCATAAGTAATCCCATACGTCCGGTCTTCCATGTTGACGTAAGGACGACTTTTTTATAAACAAGCAAACACACGTAGCCACTTATATTTAATTGTCAGGGTGTTTGGGTAATTCCGCTTTTGAGGTTTAATAAAAATAATGAAAAATTGTTTATTTCATACATATGGAGTACTTATGACCGCTACACTAGGTCAGAACACCCATCAGTACCCATTTCAAATATCCTGCGCTTATTCTGCTTTAAAGTTTAGAAATTAGTAACCATCCAATTGTTTTTGAATCAATCTGTGTTCCCAGACGATATGGACAGGAGAAATTAGATCTTAAAAGGGTTACATGATCTATACGCTAAACTAAATAAAAAAATCTTCCTTTGGAGGCACGCGCCAAATAGAAGGCTGTTCGAGGTCCCCGAGACAGGGCGCAGCGTCCCGCGCCCGGCGCTCGCCAAAAAATTGACTAACGTTTATTGACCTCGCGAGCCCCACTCGGGGCCACACTCGGTTCTGACAGTGTTACAGAACCATTTTAGGTTTGATAGCCATGTTTTGCAGTTAACGGTAACAGAGAATTAAGATTTAATACGTAACCTTAGAAGCAATTGCTATGCAATAATTAACATGAGCTTGATGAGAGCGCCAGTCACTGAACTATTTACTAACTACAACGACGCGCTGGCCTAGTTGGTAGTGACCCTGCTTACGGAGCAAGCGGTCTTGGGTTCAAATCCCGGTAAGGGCAGATATTTGTGTGATGAGCGCGAATTTTTGTGTCTGAGTCTTGAGATGTTTTCTATACAGTGTGTTACCAGCACCCAGGCTTTTTTTAAAGTAGGTTAAAATAACGTATATCTGTAACGTAACTATGACATTAATTTAATTAATAAACAACTTTTCAGGCTTTGGTACCTTTCTAACAAAATGTTAATTGCCAGCAATGTAAAGCACAGCAATTTGACAAGTGTAAATGACAGTCGACGGCTACTTTGATTATTAAGATCTGCCCCCGTACCACAACATGCCGTGTACCAAGCAACAGCAATACTGATAACGATGAACACGCAGCACATGCACTACATTAAAAATGGACAGTATCTAAGAAAATTAATTGTGAAGTTATTTTAATTATTTTTTAATTGATACGAGGGCTGCCTTTTAAGTTGTGTCGTTTGGAAAAACTAAAGACAATTTAAGTGTTAAATGGTATTTATTGTTTTTCAAAGTAATCACCGTGATATGTAATACACTTTTTCATTCGATCGAACCAGTTTTCGAAACACTTATTCCAGTCCGAAGTCGGGGTCTCCAAAATGGCCGTTTTGTATGCCTCAACGGCTTCTTCAGGCGTCTGGTACCGTTGACCACGAAGTCGTTGCTTGATTTTTGGAAAAGTAAAAAAATCGTTAGGGCTTAAGTCTGGACTGTGCGGCGGGTGTTCCAGAATTTCGACGTTTTGCTCTTTTAAAAACGCAATTGTTTGCCGGGCGGTGTGCGAGCTCGCATTATCGTGATGCAGTCTTATACGACGTCTTGGGTTATTTTTTCGAAACTCGCCGATGACTTCTGGTAAACAGACAGTGGTATACCAGTCAGCATTAACCGTTTTACGATCCTCGAGCACGATGTTGGCCACGTGGCCACTTTTCGCCACAAACGTGGCGACTATTTTTTTCGAAATGCTCCGTGAGCGTATTACTTTGGTCGGTTTTGGCTCATCTTGGAACACCCAAACAGTCGACTGCTGTTTAGAATCGGGTTCGTAGGCATATATCCAAGATTCGTCACCACTGATAATGTCGTAAACATGTTTCGAGTTTCCTCGGTTGAATTGCCGCAGAGTTTTGCGACACCATCGAACGCGAGCCGTTTTTTGGTCTTCACTGAGTAAATGTGGTATCCAGCGAGAGATCAACTTTTTTACGCCTAAGTGATCATGCAAAATACTGTGAACACTGGTCCCTGAAATACTTAAGGAAGCTTCTATCTCACGGTATGTCGCATGGCGATCTTCGACGATCAGTTGCCGTACAGCATCAATGTTCTCCTGGGTTACGGCTGTTTTTGGTCGACCTTCACGATGTCTATCACCAAGACTAGAGCAACAACGTTGAAATTCTAAATACCAGCGTTCCACAGTCCGGAGGCATGGTGCTTTATCATTGAAAACCGTAGTCAACTCTTCGAAGCACTGAAGTCGCGTTAAGCCCCTTTTGAAGTTGTAAAAAAATATCGCACGTAAATTTTCCTTCGAAATTTCCATTTTCACAACTGACTTGTCAACTTTGAACGAGCGCTGTACTAAAACGGTTGGGCCGATTTCGAGTCATTCTTTTGTTTTCGAATTCTAATTTCAAATATTTTAAGATGACACTAGTTCTTTTTTATGCAATCACGGAAGGCTTGCAAACGACAGAACTTAAAAGGCAGCCCTCGTAATACTTGCAACCAATGGCTAAAGCAACGTATTATCGGCAGTTTTAATAAATGCCCGCATGCCGGTAACACACTGTATAATTAAGTATATTATTACTCCATATACGTATTTATGGCGTGTCTAGCCCTACGGTTAAAGAAGGGTTTACAAATAGAAATACTTTTTCTTTCCATTAAAGGGTTAATGTCTCAAAAACTGGAGGAGCGGGATTGGGCCTCTCTAATATTTTCACTAGTCTGACCTCTCCAGCCGCCGGCCGCTTATTTTACGGCGCCATAATATTAGCCTACTGCTCGTCGCGAGCGCCTCTCGGCTAGTTTACGACCGCCTCATATCTCTCAGATTTGATCGCAGCCAGGTTCGGTGCTCGCCGGATGAATTTATGGCATTTCTTGAAGTGATGGCCACTTTGTAGCTCCCCAAGGTATATAGACGACTTGCTCATAACATTTTTGTAACCGATTAGTTTCTTAACCACTAGGTTCGGTGCTTTGGGCTTACTCTTGCTTTGCCAAGAAATGAAAGATAAGAAATGAATGTTATAATATTTACATACATAATTTTACGCCTGTAATCCCAGAATGGGGTAGGCAGAGCTACAGAATTTCCTTCAACTTTAAAAATATGTTGATATTTCAGTAACCACAATTTGCAGTAATAGGTTAAGATATTAACCAGCGTAGCTAATTAATGACATGTTGCAAGCCCATCGCCTAACATTTTTACAAGCCTATATTCCCTTAGTCGCTTCTTACGACTTCTACGGGAAGACACCACACAATATATGTCGCGTACAAAACGGAGTGGAAGTGGTTACACAAATGCAGTAATGCATAGTGCAATAGTGCATAGTGCAATAGTGTCACTGGTCCAGCACGAAGTGAGTACTTACTCTGCCACGTCTAACTCGATCCTATCTCCGAAGTATTTAATTTTCTAAACTATCATTCAAAAACCGTGCAATGCTTGATATATTTGTTTCTTTTAATGTCGGAACTATACAAGATTTCATGTAGGTACAAATTTAACATGTGACTCTCCAATGGGTTGTTTTTGCTGGCATCACCACTTTGAACGGCAATGTTCAACCTTTGGGGCAGCGTGTTAGTCACGAGCGGGCCCGCGGCGCTCGGAGGAACCCTCGACGACAATGGCTCCATTTGTGAACTACTGGGCACAAGCCATGTCATTCTCTTCCCCCTTTTACGAGTATGTTAACAGCGCCAACGTGTCTTAAATTAAAATATACCTGCCCCCACTGTCTTATTACTGATTTTAAATAGGGTTAATACATCAAAAGGCGCGTGTCCCCGCAGCCTGCGCGCGACAAATTGCGCGTGTGGTTCATTACCGGCGCCGTCGCCGAGAACCCTTGCCAATTGGGAGGGGGAGCGTCATCTCTACGCTCTGTGAGGTCCAAAATATGTCTAGTATAATCTCTGAATCTAATAAGGGGGCAACGGTGGTAATCTTGTGGTTGCCGCATTTATTTATTGCAATTTGTGTTGATTTTCTCGCAACCGTCACAACATGAAGAAAAAAGGAACATGTTTAGAACAGATTGACTGGTTCGCCGTAGGTTCTATTCAGGCCAACAGTGATTGGCTAAAGAAAAAGAGGATCTTGAGTATGTCAGATTTCCTCATTATTTTTAACTTCACACACTTTTATCAAAGCGTGCAAAAAAGAGTTTATCACTTAAAGCAACGTTTATAATAAAGTCTGTAATAAAAAGCGTAATAAATTAATTGACGGCCTAATATTCGGTATAAGCTGATAAGCATACAGCCATGCCAACTGTTTATCATTCGCGGACCCTTTGCAGAATCCTTTAATATATGGCTGATGGCGCTATATCCGGGTTATAAACCGACTAATAAGCGTAAAGGTTTTATTCACGTCTACCCCCGGTCCCCAAGCCCCCGCCGATAAAAAGTGTAATTTACAATAATTTTATCACGAATGGGGACGGTAATTCCAATGACAATATGTTAACTTTTTTTTAATAACGTGGCAAAAGGCCATAACCATAATGTCTCACCGTTAACATTGGCGTCCAGAGGCCCTAGACAAGATAAAAAAACCGGGCAAGAGCATGTCGGACCATGCTCAGTGTAGGGTTCCGAAGCCGTAACGACAAACACAAAAAACTATCTCAAAAATCAACATGTATGAAACAATTTTCTATTTAAAGTTATTTGGCGCTGTCTTAGATGATTTTTAGTAGGTATAAACCCGTTAATCGCCTGTATCTCAGGAACTAATCATGTCTACTTAGCCGTGATAGTTTTCCTTTAAAATTCGTTATAATGCGCTTTCGTTGAAGATTTTTTTCAGATTTTTGGGGGGGGACACTTGACTCTAACAAAAAATAGCGCTTTAAAGCTTAATATTTCATAAACGGATCCCTTAATCGAACCTTTTTTTTTCTTGTCTACCCCACACTATGGGGTAGGCAAGAAAAAAAAAAGACATCCCCACGTTACGTGTAGGGGAGGTGCATTAAAAAAATTTTTTTTTCAAAATTTTATTTTACCACTTTGTTGGCGTGACTAATATGTACATTCATGCCAAATTACAGCTTTCTAGTACTATGAGTCTCTGAGCTAGACTGGGGACGGACGGACGGACGGACGGACGGACGGACATGGCGAAACTATAAGGGTTCCTTGTTTGACTACGGAACCCTAAAAACGGTAACGTCGAGTGCCTTCGTCAATGCCATACGTTTTGTCAGTTTTCGAAAACCGTTAACGTTAGCGTGGAGCAACTTGTCGTCTACCACAAGCGACCCACCCAAGCTTAGCCGAGCCTAACCTAACACGAAGTAAAATCTCACGGTAAAATGAGTACCAAGCGTAACATTTTGTTATCCGTCAGACGGTATGAGCTGGGCTCCCGTCACGTGACCGCGCGTGTCTCGCCTCGTGACGCTGCGGCCGGCGCGGTTGCGGTGAAGGCGTCTCCATCAACGTGCAAATGAGCTTCGTCGCCGACGGCGCGGCCGCCGCAGTAACGCGCTCGCACCGCGCGCCGTGTGGCCTGGGGCGTACACATTTTAGCGCGTGCATTCACAATTAGGCAGCCTTATACGTTCGATCTTATCGACAGAAGCCATGCTGCCAAAGTGAAAAAGCACGCGCTAAAATGTGTTTTGTTCGCTCTGACGGGACTACTTACGCGACGGCTCGTTCGTCCGACCGTCCGTTGTTTTTGTGAGAATCACCCCTGCGCCCAGGGACGAAACGAATTACCTACATTAAATTATATCTTGTCTAAATTTTTGGCAGTAAATTATACAAATTGAACAAAAATATCTCTCACAAAATGATCGCCTAAACTAATTGCACTCAGTTTCGCGTGGCAGTTTTATTCACTAAAATATTACAGCGACACGAGTAGAAGCAACGTCTGTCCGTCCACGGCTAGTACAAATCATCGCTCCGTGCACATGTACATGTGTGTCTACATGAGATCATTTCCAAGCGATTTTAACTACTCGTATAACAGTATTTGTAAGTAGCCAGTGACCGGCGCGGACGGAGCCGAACCTGAGCAAAACTCGTAAAGGAGAACTTACAACCAAGAAACATAAGAAATTATGGGGACCAGGAGCACAACGTATTTTTAAAGATATGTCAAAGCGCCTGATCGACGCAACCCGTGACAAAAATGCTGGCCTGTACTTGGCTCAATGATTAAGCATTGCCATTCAACGTGGCAATGCTGTCAGCATTTTAGGAACAATGCCCACTGGTAGCGGTTTGTTAGATTAGTGTAGTTTTAAGTAAGTTTGTGAGTTCTTTCGTTTGTTTGTTTTCTCTTGTTAATTATAGCATTTATAGCTCACGATCAGAAAAAAATAAAATGAAAAATAAGAATATTATTAGCAGATTGTTGTTCAACTTAAATCTTCATCAGGATTTCGGACTTGGTATAAGAATATATATTTTCATGGCTGTAATGTAAGTTTTGTTAACTTTTCTTAAAGTTTTGAACCGTCCGTGCCGATCACTGGTAATAAAGCATAATTAAAAAAATAACCACGCCTAAATTGCGGGTTTTGCGAGTGGTAGGACCTTGTGCAGGGTCCGTCCGGATCGCTACCACCATCTTATCCATTAACCTACCGCCAAACAGCAGTGTTCGCATTGTTGTGTTCCGGTTTGGGGATAAGACAGCCGGTGAAATGACTAGCATAGAGGCATTCCATCTTAGCCTCAGGGTTGGCAACGCATTTGCAGTCTTAGGATTGCATTGCAGTCTTGTGATTGCGAATGTCTATGGGTCACAGTTTCCACTTGCCATCGGGTGGCCTGTGTGCTCGTTTGTCTGCTCGAAGCCATAAGAAAAAAAAAAAAAGAAAAAAAAATTGATACCATATCTCTGTAATATGCGGTATGAACAAGTGAACTCATCTGTGCGCTGTGCAACGCTCGCGCCGCGTGCTGCGGTCAGCGAGCTCGTCGATGACGCGTCAATACGTTCATTGAATACAAAACGGACACATTTCAAATTGAGTCAGAGTTCCATTTTAAAATTAGAATCTATTCGTATAAGATTTTAAATGCAAGAGCAAATTATTTTGGAATGTGTCCGTTTTGCATTCAATGAGCGAATAGTTAACCGAGTCCCCGGCGGCGCCCGCGGCCGGCGCGTTGCACGCGGCTGACGGCCAACGTTCATTAGTAGTGCAATTACCGCATTCATTCACGGTAGAGGAGCTGATAGATGTTCGTGCGTCGAGGGAATAATGGGGCACGGGGAAAATACCTCGTGAGGGAAGCAAAGCATATGGTAGCAGCGTTATTGCTGAAGTTTTATTTTGAGCTAAACACACCTCAAAAACTAAAAGCACAAGGAGATATTGCGTTTTAGGTGTTCAAAAAGACACTTAAATGACTAGCGCAAGGAAGGTATGAAAAAACTGTTCAGTACGGGACATGTGCCACTGTGATGACTGCAGGTGTCGTTAAGGGAAGGGATCGGACAGGTTTCCATAACAAAGTTATGCAGTTCAGTTTACGCTCAGAGATAAACACACAGTTATATAACTGCTATAGCCGAGAGCGGCCCACCACATTCTCGCCTTGCGCAGTTGTACTTAATTGGACTTTCATCCAAGATGGACGTCCTCAAAACTTCTGTCGCTACAGTATTATGCGCATATTACAATTACTTAAATATCCATGAAAAAAAAGTTATAAAAAGACGGTGGAATAGGCGAAGATACTGGATGACTGCGATTCATCGCAACAGTCGGCCGACTGGCGGGAGCGCGGGAGTGTGGAGGGGTAGTTTCGCGCAAACACGAGACTGCACGAGAGCCCTTTGATGTTTTGCCTTTTTACCACCACGAAATGGAGACAACACGAATATACGCGAGACAATACGAACATAGACGAATACTCTCTCCACACTCTCGTATTCGGCAAGTCTCGTGTAGTTTTGTCGAGAATGTGGAGCGGGCTTTATAAGCAGACGGGGCATGTGGGCACTGACCGGCACGAGGAAGCGGCGCAGCTCGGCGAGCGCGTAGGCGACGCGCGCGTGCGCCTCGGCGGGCGTGGCGAACGCGCTCACCTCCACGTGCAGCTCCTCCGCCAGGTGCGAGAACTTCGGGTCGCCCGACACGCGCAGCTCCTCCTCCTGCAACCACCACCTCAGTACGCACACAAGCTTCGCTGTTCGGCGCTGCACCGTGTAGGGTGACGGAACCAGTAATGGACAAGGACCAATGATGGACACTTGATTCTTATTTTGCAGGAGATAATTCATTCATTCATTTGTTTTGCAACAATCAATTTAGCTAAAAGTGTCCATCATTGGTGCCGTCACCCTATAGGACGCAATTGAAGGCGTGAAGGGATGAAAGGGGTATGGCACTTTTTTCGATGTACGTTTCTAAATTCTGACGCAAATAGGGGTAAGGGTAAGGTAGCTTTCAAGCGGATATATAGATTATCGGTTTTTTTAAAACTAGTTTCATCAAGTCTTTTTAAGATAAATCAGCCATTTGTGTGTATTTTTCTGTTAAGTGAATTAAGTTACAATTTATCTTGCAACATCTTCAAAAATACACCCTTTTCGTCCACTTACGTCCTTCGGCAGTTCGGCAGTGCCTTTTAAATCGTTCGGTTCTGGGTAGCCACAACCGAGGATTTTCATTCTTACTCCGGCGAGGGCGTCACATTCACACAATAAGTGTTTCATTGTTTCCACCTCCTCGCCGCACATTCTACAATAACCTATCATTATTCCTTGTTGTGTGTGTATTGAAAGGTTTTTGGGTTAGCTTTAGCCATCTATAGCGATAACTCGAACCAACCTGTCAAACCACCACTTTACACATTGACGATTGGATCTCAACATTAAGTGTGACCGGTGTACCTTCTGGCGGTCCTTCATGGAGCCGCGGCCCAGCACGGCCATCTTGCACAGCGTGTCCTCCTGCAGCCGCTTGAGCGAGTTGCCCTTGGGGCCCAGCAGCTTGCCCACGAAGTTGAACTGCGGAGAAACAGGGAAGGGGGTTAGAGGGGGCATTCACGTTGCCACATGTTTGGTTGTAAATGGTTTGGTGGTAAAGTGGGCCAAATGATAAAGATACATTCGCTGTACAGATTTAATTTGGGGCAAGGCCATCATTGGACTGGTGGGGGTTAAAACGGTTTACGGGTACGGTGACACCGAGTCTGCTGAGGCTGGGATACTTCAGGTTGATATTGTTAAGCGGCTAGTCTCTAATTTAAACCCGAATACTAAATAGATTCATAATACGGTCTGTATGTTGGATAAGTAGATAGGTCTGGGCAGAAGCGACTCGGATAGGTTAGGTTAGAAGGCTAAGGCGGGAGCGAAGCGTATTTTTTATCGTCACTAAAAAAATCATGCTTGCTTTATTTAATTTTGCGTAAAACACGTTATATGTATGATACGCCAAACCGGATCCCTTTGACTGCCATACATATCGTTGGTCATAATGTATTGTTAGTCATATTTTTTTTTGTCATAACTTCTTTCAGGGTGAAGTTACAGTTTTTAATAAACGTTTATCGTGTAGATTAGTTAGGTTAGGTTAGGTTAGTTTTATAAAAATCCTAAAAAAAATAACCGTGGCCTGAGAAAAATGCATTATGACTTGCGAAAATTATGACTTAAAACACATTATGACTAAAAATAATTATGGCAGTCAATAGGGTTACGTATCAGAACACCTAAAATTAATAAGCCTAATGTATCATAATCCCTAAAGGTTCATAATACCTAATGGACTTTTTTACAGAAACCGCAAACTTTTTAGGATTTTTTAAAAAGCCATTACATAAAACACATTAGGTTAGGTTAGGTTAGTTTTATAACAATCCTG
The DNA here is from genome assembly GCA_963966035.1 of Acleris laterana. Classification (NCBI taxonomy): domain Eukaryota; kingdom Metazoa; phylum Arthropoda; class Insecta; order Lepidoptera; family Tortricidae; genus Acleris; species Acleris laterana. The sequence goes on along the minus strand of OZ014458.1, from coordinate 15,568,309 downwards.
AAAAATGTATGGTTTGAATAAAAAAGACCATTAGGTATTATGAACCTTTAGGTATTATGATACATTAGGCTTATTAATTTTAGGCGTTCTGATACGTAACCTCGGACAAATCAATCAATCAAAGAATGAATGAATGAAATCAAAGTCAATAAAAAAAAGTCGAATTATTAATAAACCGAAAGGTTACATCGGTTAACTGATACTTCGGACAAATTAATGCAATTTAGGGAAACATATAATTTGTCGAATGATCAAAAGCCCGAGACAATAATTGCCTAATCGTAAGAATTCGACATAAATTTACAGACAAATTAAAAAAAAAAACGAAATTTGTCGAATAGTTTTTGTCGAATCGAAATTCGGACTAACATTTTTAGTGTTTCAGATAGGTAGGTAACAGGTAACCTTAAATCACGCATATTTTGACAAGTACACGTGAGGTTGTCTGCCTGTGCGGTGTCGAGTTTGTGCGATATAAGTAGGTACATAATAATGTTTACGAACAACGAGTCCATTTGAATCTTAAACACTCGTAAATCACAGTTATACTGTAACAATCGGGCATATAGACTTCTGTACACGAAGTATCTAACGAATAACTTGAACTAAAGAAGCAACAGTGAATCGAATGATATGAATAAAAATTGATTGAAGTCTCGTTCAATCTCGCCAGCCGGCGGCGTCTCGGCCCGAGAGCTGAGACGAGTTTATTAATACGGGGCTTAGGGTCGTATCAATAAACACATCTTGGCTGAGAGGCCCGTCACAAGATACGTCAAAGTAAACGTCAAACCATATAACACTGTCATTTTTGACGGATCTCGAGACGAGCATTAGAGTTGAGATTAGTTTATTAATACGGCCCTTAGTTTGCAGGATCCATATTCAGTGTGCACGAACCGATATGGCTGCGATTGTCTGTTGCTGATAGGTAACTACGTCTTAATTTTCCTTTTCCTACAACTAGGAGAAAACGATTCAGAGAACTCTAGCGCGTTCTTGTGCGATACGTGTTCTGAATTTTCATTTAACGGACAAGCAGTGGCACGAGTTAAAACTGCGCGGTAGTTGGTGGAAGTTCAACCTTAACTGCGATACGTTTAAACATTCTAAGAGCAACAATATTTATGCAGGAATTTCCTTTCTCAGTTTTTAAATTGTTAATCCTCGTACCCTTTTTCCAGTAATATTACGTAAATAATTGTATTTAGTTAAATACCTAATAATCATTATTAGTAATCTTTAATCGGAGCACCAATGTCGTTAATGTATTTATGTATAAGATCTCTAATGTATTTGTGTTAGCTGGTCGTTTTCCTTCAGTAAATATATGTATAAATAAAACGTTTTTAATTTTCAAGTGGATCTACTCGTAGAATAAATTTTGGAACGTGTCAAATATGCTCAGTTTGAAACAGTTTCCGTTTCAGAGCTATTTTAAAAGCTTCATATTTTCGTTGGTTAATGGATGATAACGAATAATGAGACAGCACGTCATATCGTCCATTTTTAACGTCCCTGGTTTGGCAGGGTTTTATGGAGTACCGTCATTAATTTGGTCAGTTGAATATAAACCGGTTTTTTTTTTAGCGTTGTAAACGAATGGTCCAAGCCCACGAGGTAAGGGGCGGCACAAATGTCACACGACACGTGGGTGAATGAAACTCAAAGCGCGGCAAGGTTGTTGACGACTTGACGACGGTAAAATTCAAAATGATGGGCACCATCTTGAAATATTTTATGAAATTTTCTGTTATTTTTCTTTTTGTTGTAAGAATTTTAAATTGTGTTAGTTTTCATATAATAGGTACAACATTTTAGCTTTTTTTTATTATTATATTTTCCAAACATTTAAGTAAAGTAGGTACGGTTTTATTAACATTGCCTGCAAGCTTAATACCAAACCTAAATCAAACCAAACCAATAACATCAAATATTATTTCAATATTGGGATTTCCTACTCAGCCTCAGGAAAATCCCTAGTTTCATTAATTTAATGTTCACCTGAAACTATTTAACTTTTCAGCGTGGACATTGTTTGACTCGTTTGAAAATCCTTTTGGGGCAATTTTTTATTTCAAACCTACGATACATAAATACTCGTATAACAATTCTCTAATAAGCTCCGATTACGGTAATAAACTCGATGGGTTACATACCGGGCAAAGGTTAAACAATTTAACCTTTGACTGTACACATTAACTATATACCGAAAGAATAAAATAAAAAAAGACAACCAATGACAATAAATATCACTGTGTGCTTTAAGCCACTTGACCGCTGCCGCCGGACACAGAAGGCGGCGCGTGGCGTTGTAATAGTACCAATAGCGCAGCGCACGGCACACACCGGGCGGGTGGAGAGCTCGGCACACAGCGCGCGCGCCGGCGGAGGGCGCCCGAGCGCTACTAGCACAAACACATACGAGTACACTTATCGACTACCCACACGGTACGATACGCATGATATTGATAGAATTCATTAAATGAACTATTTTGTCCAGAATAATATTTATCACAATGGCGTCGGTTCATGTGAATTACAATATGTTTTGATGATGATATTATATTTTGTTGGTTAGGTTGTGTGGACTTGTATTATTACGCTACATTATTTTAGGCAAAAGATTAGACCATAGTTTAGCGTTATTGAAGCCAATTGACGACACGTTGGCCTAGTTGGTAGACCCTGCTTACAAAGCTAACGGTCCCGGCATCGATTTTCGTTAAAGGGAAATGTTTATTTTAACTATTTAAATGAAAATCGACTCACGAGGTCCCATGATCACAGCTTAGTTTAGGGTCCACGAAATATTGTACCTTTTTGTTGACCGTTTATTTTTTCTTAATTTATTTTTTCTTAGTCTTATTATCTTTCTTATTGATTTCTTTCTCTATATACTTATTTATACAGTTGTCTAGTACCCATAGCCCATACCCGTACCCATACCCGTTGTCAAGGCTAGAGTTTATAGTTTGGGACTAGGGGCCGTATTAATAAACTCATCTTGGCTGAGAGGCCCGTCACAATATACGTCAAAGTAAACGTCAGGCCATAGAAAACTGTCATTATTAACGCACCTTGAGACTGGCATTAAAGACGAGATCAGTTTATTAATACGGGCCTATATAGGTTGTTATGCGTGAGATTTTCAAAGTTTCACAGTTTAAAATGCTTGAATTGGAGAAGGTTTAGTGTCGGTAATACCGTTATGGTTAATAAAAGACGTCCAAGTGTCAAAACTGCTTCCAAGCAGCAGTGTTCACATTGTAGTGCTCCGGTGTGGGGATAAGACGACCGGTGGAATGACTAGCATGGACGTGTTCCATCTTGGTTCTCAGAGTTGGCAACTCATGAGTAGTCTTGAGATTGAAAATATCTATGGGTCTCAATCAAAACTCGAGTGATTTATCTACACTCACCGGCAAATAAACCCGCCCACCCGTCTTTTGTTCATACATTTGTTAGCAAGTATAACTTTTTAAATCATAATTTCAAAAATACTGAACGAATTTTGATGTCGCTTTTAGTATTTTTTTTGTTGAATTAAGTGCAAAACGGAACGTAACTTGTTTTTTTTATCTGATGTTACCTGTCAATGTCTATTGTCAAGTATTAAAGTCTTTGATTTGCTTTCGTATTTAATCTTGTTTTTATTTAATCAGCCACTGATTACTGTAAATTAACGTAGATTTCATCAGGTTATGGCCCTTAATACGCTTCTGATTAATAATATTTAATGTATTACCGAATAGTTGCGCGATTTACTCTGATTTAAACTACATAACCTCTAAAAGGTTATCCGCGGTGAGGCCATTTTATTTTTTCAGCAAAGAAACTGTTTGAAAAGCTTTCGAATATGACTAATTCGATATCGATGGGCACTGTTGATAAGCTGCTGGGTAGAGAAAATTACCAGTCATGGAAATTCGCCGTAAAAAGCTACTTAGAACATGAAGATTTATGGGAGACAATAAAACCGAGTGCTACCTATAAGCACGATGCAACAAAAGACACGAAGGCAAAGTCGAAATTAATACTGTTGGTCGATCCGATTAATTATGTGCATATACAGGATGCGACCACCGCGAAACAGGTATGGGATAAACTTGAGAAAGTTTTCGATGACTCTGGGCTTAGTAGGAAAGTAGGTTTGTTAAGAGACCTCATCACCACAACATTAGAGAACAGTTCCAGTATTGAGGACTACGTCAGTAAGATAATGACGACTGCACACAAGCTCACAAACATAAAATTTGTAGTCGGGGACGAGTGGCTCGGTACGTTGCTGCTCGCTGGTCTCCCCGATGTCTACAAACCGATGATTATGGCTATGGAAAGCTCCGGTGTGCCCATTACTTCCGATTATGTAAAAACTAAGCTTCTTCAGGATGTTAAGGTGTCCGATTCAGTGGCCTACTATGCAAAGTCAAATAAAATAAATATGTCAAGGTCTCACAAAAATTTGCCAGTTAAACATCAAGCAATAAAAGGACCCCGCTGTTACAACTGTAACAATTATGGTCATCTAAGCAAACACTGTTATTTTCAGAACAAAAGAAAGGATAATTCAAATAAAATTGAATCTAAAAATAATGTTTATTTTGCTGCTTTTTCAGCTGCTGCACTATTGGATGAGCACAGCTGGTATGTGGACTCTGGAGCCTCACTACATATGTGCAGAGAGAGAGCATGGATGTACGAGGTCTCTCCTTCTACAGTAAATAATATAAAAGTGGCAGATAATAAAACAGTAGCAGTAAAAGGATGTGGCAATGTGGATTTACATATAAGAGACTCCGATGGCATACTTCAAACAATACAGGTTAGAAATGTTCTGTATGTACCCTCCTTAACAACAAATTTACTTTCTGTAAGTCAAATAACAAAGAATGGTGGTGAAGTGAAGTTTGAAAAAAATTGTTGTAAAATATACCAAAATAATAAATTGATTTTGACAGCATCACATCGCAATAACATGTACTTACTAAACAATGTTACTGAAGCACCGGCGTTGCTGTCAACAGTAAATGAACATGATTTAGACTTATGGCATCAGCGAATGGGCCATCTGAATTTCACAGACTTACAGAAAATAACTGAAAGTGCAGAAGGGGTGGAATTGTTTAAAAAAGGAAGTCAGATATGTACAACATGTTTGGAAGGAAAAATGAGTAGACTCCCATGTAATCATACCGGCACAAGAGTCACTGAACCGCTCCAATTAATCCATTCTGATTTATGTGGTCCAATGGAGAATGTCTCTTTAGGAGGTGCCAAATACTATGTCACATTTATTGATGATTATAGTAGAAGAGTATTTGTTTATTTTTTGAGAAATAAATCAGACACTTTAGAAAAATTTAAGGAGTTTAAATGCTTGGTAGAAAATGAAATAGGGAAGAATATAAAAATACTACGTTCTGATAATGGAAAGGAATATTTAAACAATGAATTCCAATTATTTTTAAAAAAATCTGGCATAAAACATCAAACTTCTAACCCGTATAGCCCTGAGCAAAATGGCTTAGCGGAACGGATGAACCGTACACTTGTAGAAAAGGCAAAATGTTTAATTCTGAGTTCTAGGCTACAGAAAAGGTTTTGGGCTGAAGCTATTTCAACTGCAGCCTACATTGTTAATCGCTCACCCACAAGAGCCCTGGACTACAGAACTCCATATGAACTGTGGACGGGTAAGAAACCAAACATTAGTAATATGAAGATTTTTGGATGCCATGCTATGGTACATGTGCCAAAAGAAAAGAGGAAGAAATGGGACACCAAAGCTATTAAAATGATATTTGTAGGATATTGTGAGAATACAAAGGGGTACCGATTATATGACGAAAATAGAAACCAAATATACAAAAGTAGAGATGTTGTGTTTCTTGAGCATACAGTTAAAAATAACAGTGTCATAATGCCATTGTCTGATTTGCAGGAACAAGTATCAGTTGCTTCGACGGACACTGACCATCATCATAAAGATAAATCTGAAACAGAGACACAGAATTTAAAAGGGATTGACAGTGTAAAAACTGATAATATGTCTTCTGATGACTTCAGTGAAAAATATTACTCTGATGATGGTGATGAAGAATACGAACCAGATAAAACTGTGACTGACATACCGGCAAGTAAGATAACACTGAGGCCTAGAAATAACAAACCTACTACATACTTTTGTCTTGAAGAGAGCCCAGAGAGTCCAAAGCAGTCCTGTGTCAAGCAAGCGTTTGCATTATTAGCTAAGGAGCCGTATACGGTTGAAGAAGCTCTTTCAGGCCCACGAGCAAAAGAGTGGAAAGAAGCCATGAATGATGAATATAAGTCACTCCTTCAGAACAACACATGGACATTAGTAACTCTACCAGAGGGTAGAAGAGCCATCCCTTGCAAATGGGTGTACAAAATAAAAACTGGTGCTAATGGTGAAATTGTACGCTTCAAAGCAAGATTGGTCATTAAAGGTTTTATCCAAAGAAAAGGAACAGAATATGATGAGATATTTGCTCCCGTAGTTCGACATACATCGATTAGGTATTTATTGGCTTTGGCCGTTAAATACAACTTATTTATAGAACAGATGGATGCTGTTACTGCATTCTTACAAGGGGACATAGATGCTGAAATATTTATGACTCAACCCCCTTGTTATGGTGAGGGCGATGAAGTTTGTAAACTGAATAAATCTATTTACGGATTGAAACAGGCGAGTCGCCAATGGAACTTGAAGCTCTCAACTGTGTTGAAAGAACTAGGATTTAAAAGCACATCAGTTGATCCATGTGTGTATTATGAAACTAATAATGAAAATATTATCTTTATACTCATCTATGTCGATGATCTGCTGTTATTTTATAACAACAAGGAAAAAGGTGAACAGTTAAAGAATCAACTGAAAAGTAAATTTGAAATGAAAGAACTTGGGCCTGTGCGTCATTTCATTGGTTGGCGAATTGAGCATGACATGGAAAACAAAAAGATTTGCATTGACCAAACTGCCTATATTGAAAAAATTTTGCAGAGATTCAAAATGACAGATTGCAATCCAGTTTACTCACCATGTGATGCAAGTACGAAATTAATTAGCGCAGGAGAAGAAAATAACATTCTTACTAACATACCATATCAAGAGGCAATTGGAAGTTTGCTATATTTATCACAAGGCACCAGGCCTGATATAAGTTATATTGTAAATAAATTGAGTAGTTTTAATAACAAACCAGAACAGCAACACTGGATGGCAGTTAAGAGAGTGCTGCGTTACATAAAAGGAACTAAGCATTATAAACTAATATTTAGTCAAAAGGAAGATGAACCAAGAGTGTTTGGCTATTGTGATTCTGACTGGGCGTCAGATGTTAACAACCGGAGGTCTTGCTCTGGTTACACATTTCTGTTTCAGGGTGCAACAGTATCATGGTGCTCTAAGCGACAATGTACAGTTGCATTATCAACTATGGAAGCTGAATATATGTCGATGGCCACGGCTGTACAAGAGGCCATGTGGTTAAGACACCTTGAGTCCGAGCTATGTCATGACGTCGGACTTACACCCACAATTATCTATTGCGATAATCAGAGTGCCATTAAATTTGCAGGTACTGACTCTTACTGTGCTCGCAGCAAACATATCGACATTCGATACCATTTCCTTCGTGAGAAAGTTGCCATGAAGGAGATTGAAGTTAACTACATTGGAACTCAAAAAATGGTGGCCGATGTCCTAACAAAAGCCACTTCCCAAATGAAGATTGAAGAGTGCGCCAAGGCTATGGGTTTGCACTTTAAGGGTGGATGTTGAATTAAGTGCAAAACGGAACGTAACTTGTTTTTTTTATCTGATGTTACCTGTCAATGTCTATTGTCAAGTATTAAAGTCTTTGATTTGCTTTCGTATTTAATCTTGTTTTTATTTAATCAGCCACTGATTACTGTAAATTAACGTAGATTTCATCATTTTTGCTAACTGACCAAGGTCCAAAATGGCTTACACATATTCTTTTAAAAGTTCGTGGCTCTTTCCAAGGGAACCTAAAAGATCGATAAATTACCTGTTCATAGTAAATTATTGTGTTCTGTACGACTCTCAAATTTATAGATCCTTTGGTTTCCTTTGGAAAGAACCACGACCTTTTAAAAGAATATCTGTTACCCATTTTGGACCTTGGTCAATTAGCAACAACATACTAAAAGCGACATCGAAATCCATTCAGTATTTTTGAAATTACAATTCTATTTAAAAAGTTATACTTGCTAACAATAGTATGATCAAACGACGGGTGGGCGGTTTTTTTTGCCGGTGAGTGTATTTCGAATCGGTAGGTATGCCGGGTACGGCGCCGGCCGGCGGGCGCGGTGTCCGTCCGTCCGCGGACACGTTCACAATGGCCCGCGTTACGTTGCGCGGAACTAATAGGGGCCGAAAAGGTTCCGACAACTCAACAAGACTTATCTGAAGTAATATTTTAATGTTTCAGCGATTCCTTTTAACATGACAGCCGGCTCATGCTACTCGAGGATTTAGCAAGCAGTCGTCGGGGTTTGTTGTTGTAGGCAGGCCTCGTCTTATATTTTTATTTGAATACATTACCCCACTCGAGTCGTTGTTGGATTTACATTTCTTCCCACCCTTTAGCCCCCAATGGAGGAAAGTGGGAAAAAAACCATTCCTACTGGGGTCCTAGTGAAAAAGGGTACAATTCGACTTAACTCGTAATAAAAAGGGTATAATATACATGAACGGAGTTACGAGACTTAAAGCCTTCTTAACTTGGACCTCAGTTTGTTCCCAATGGAAACAAAAGGAAAAAAAACCATTCACCAAAACTATGTAAATTTATATAAAATATAGTTGTTAAATTTATATGAAATGATTTTAAATTTTCCGATTTAAACTAATAAACGCAATAAATCCAAATCTATATTTAAAATTAACACAGAGAGTGGGTTCAACCCTCGTTCGACCGTTTGCGGAAGATGCAGTCTCACGGTAGGACTATTGAGTCACTGTAGGTACTTGCCTTAATATTAAAATGCGTATTCGAATGTATTTTGATATTCCTATTCCTCAAATACAGTTGCTCACTCCGAAGCACATACGAATCCTTAAAAGATCTCTCTTCCTTCACACTAAAGTTACGAGCGATGATGGAGAGAAAAGGACCAGACTAACGTGATATTGAATTTCGATTAGGGAGCAGCCCCAGGGCTGTGGCGATCCTCGAGGACACACTGATATTACAACGCTGGTCGCACAGTCAAACAAATGGATTTATGGGTCACTATAGAACTACGTTAAAATTCACGTGATTATTTATTTCACGCATTTTATTTTTTATTTCACGCTTTTTAAACTTTAAAGCTCAGTATCTCAAAAACGGCTGAACCGATTTTGATAAAACATGTCTAAAAACACTCCCGACTAATTCACCTTTCAAACAAAAAAAACAAAATCTTAGGGTGCGGCTCCACTGAGGCGGAGATGAGCGGAGTGGAGCGGAGCTGTGCGAATATTAACCAATAGAAGGCGCATGCGGTCACGTCGAGCGCGCCTTGCGCACGTTAGTTTAGATTCTATTGGTTAATATTGGCACAATCTTTGCCTCAGTGGAGCCGCAGCCTAAATCGGTTCATCCGTTCGGGAGCTACGATGCCACAGACAGACACACACACAGATACACAGACACACACACACGTCAAACTTATAACACCCCGTCGTTTTTGCGTCGGGGGTTAACAAATGAAGTTCTAAAGTTTTGGTTTTGACTTTGTTTAATAGTTGCCAAGAAATCACTTTACTACTTAAAAAACTTTCACTGTACTACACTGTAGGTACACAATGTTGGCCGAGCCGCCCGCGCCGCGCCGCGCGCCAGACGGATGCGGCCGACGCAGATTGGGCATCAGCCGCTACTCGATAATGGCCCTCGTTTACACAAACTCGCCCGTTTACGGAAGATCTAGTCATTTTTCAAGGAAATTATTCAAGGAAAAGAGCGAGACGCGATTAGTCTTATTAGCTTTCTGCCCCTAACTTAGGCATTACCTATATAATTAATACCTCTCAGTGATTGGCTACATTTTGTAAGCGATGTGTATATCTCTCTGTCCTTTAATCTCAGCGTAAACTGGGGTGTTATTCTCTCAAAAACAACGAACGGGCGGACGAACGAGCGAAATCGCAGCCGCGAGTTTAGGTAGTCCCGTCAGAGCGAACAAAACATATTTTAGCGCGTGCATTTTCAATTAAGCAGCCTTATACGTTCGATCCATCGGCAGAAACCATGCTGCTAAATTGAAAATGCACGCGCTACAATATGTTTTGTTCGCACTGACGGGACTACTTAAACTCGCCGCTTGGACATTCACTCGTCCGTCCAACCGTCGTTGTTCAGAGAATCACTACCCAGAACTTGATAGCCATGTCATAACCAAGAATGTACAGAGTACAAAATAAGTGTCGTTCTGGACCCAACTAAATAATAATATTAAATAATAAAACTTTGTTCAAAGCACGTTTTTTCCAATGTATAAATCTACCTCTATATAATAAACAAAAACAAAATAAACTCGTAAATGATATACCTGGACGAGGAGGTCCCCGTAACCCAGAGCCAACTGACCTTAGGGTGGTCGCGCACGGGCACGGCGACGCGCACGCACAGCTTCACGGGCTTGTCGCGCGTGATGTCCAGCAGCCGCCGCTCGCCGCGCCACTCGCCTGCAACAACCAACCGCCAGTTACTGTCTGCAGCCAGCCAGTCAACCAGTCGAGCCACTCGCACTCCCCGCTATATAGCCAACTAATCGAGTTACTCGTTAATGACTTGTAGAGAGTCGAGTTAGTCGCCAGTAACATGTAAGGAGTTGTGGTAGTCGCTATTAACAAAGACAGTCAAGCGATAAGTAGTAGGTAACATGTTAACTTAGGATAAATACAATCTAAACCTAATATTTATTACTCAAAATTTAATATAAAAAAGTAAAGGTCTCATCTCTCAAATCACATGAAAATGATTTGTGTATAATAATGTATAAATGAACATAATATCACGATGCAAATAAATATTATCTGTTGACATGTCGAGCACTCGGACGTTTACCTTACATCCATAAACTATAAATTGTTTGCAAATTATTTGAAATAATCATTAAGTTTCGGACCTTCAAAGTGAACGCATCTGCCATTCGTAATTAGCGTTATCAGTAAGTCATTACAGTGAAAATTTGTATACGGCATATATATCTCAGGATTGTTTTGTGTATTAACCTTTTACATCGTTATGGAAGTTGTTGACAAAGGTATGTATTAATATTATCTGTACTATTTTGTAACATTTTTTTATAATAATATTCAATTATTTGAGGACTACGTGACGCTTGAAAAATTATTTAAGTTCAACACACATGGCACATTACCCAAATAAACCTTCCCTAAGTTTTGCACAAATTGCAAATAACGAAAACTATCAGTCCGCCGGCTGATATTGACTTGACGATTTCGTTAAATCCGCCGCCTCACGGCCTAATACGGTGAACATTTTAGGGTGGCCGGCAGGTGGCGTGGCGGTCATCGTCGCTAGGCGGTTTGTCGGGGTCTACTTCGTTTGGCTAAAATATTTTTGGTCAAACGTCGTTTGGTGTATTCCCAATATTTTGATTTCCCAAAAAGTAGTTTCCCGTCTCTTTGGATTTATTTTTGATGTAGTCACAAGTGTAACCTAACCTAATATACTTAGCAAGCAGTTTCGACATATTGGATATAAAACCAAAATAATACAAAATATTTTTTGGGAAATGATACGTTTCACCAAAAATACTTTGGCCAAACGGCGGGATCCCGGTTGGTCGATCTCGAACGGTCGTTTGGAAACTAAGAATGTGTGATGAGCAACAGTTTTACGCCAGCCGTGCGAATATTGCCGGCAGGTATACATCGTTGTACTATGTGTGTGCTCCATGTTTTGTCATGGCCTGACAGACTAGAGAGTGCGTACCATGCGTACCAAGAGTTACAATTACCCACTTTTCGCACTCTATAAGAATTCTGTGATGAACACAGCATTCGACTCGAAGTAGGGTACAGGTAATCTGTTGGTCGGTGGCGCTCTAAAAAAACGCTGAATTGTAAAGTCGAGAAGTAAATGTATTGTGTTGTTTGAAAAGGCATAGTATTCCTGCAGCTTTTACCCTCGTGCCTGTCTAGTAGCTTGGCAAGTTGCATGTAGCACGTGAGTGACTTGCCTGGCCATTAGACAGCCACTTGACTTCGTCACGCGTCGAGTCGAGTGGCGCTCGCACCGATCAACCAGCACGCTGTTCTGCCACGAGACAACTTGCCGCTAGTTGAGACGAGGTATTAATTAACTCGCTATAATACTATTATGTAATAATTACGTACGCTATAGTATTACGTACTCCCTCCCCACTACCGCGCACCTTTCAGAACAGCTATTTATTTACTTTATTTTAGAAATAAACAGGCTGTGTACTAAAAAACGCTAGTGGCATCATTCAAGATACCGTCGTGATCCACGAATGGTCATGTAAGGTAAGAGCGATACTTAAACATATTTGGGGCGAGAGGTTCGTTGTCATTTCGAAGCTCACCCGGACTTCCGGAGTCAACGAATGAGACGACTAAAACCAAACGAGTTATAACACGGTTAAAATGCCCACTCGTTCCGCCACCGTCTCGGTCTGCGTTTCCTTTTGTTTAAACAGTATTTCCACATTGCGTTTAAGTTTTGTGCTACTTTATATCGATTTGACGACATCAAACGTATGATACGTATATAATATGTATGTCACGGGGCTGCTTTCTGTTTTACTCGTAGCGCCGCCGCGGGTCGGTGGTAGGGTTCCGACGCTGTTACTTCAAACAGAAAAATTCGGTGTATTTTAAATGTATAACTACTTAATTTATGTCCAATTATTTGTATTATCAAGAGTCTCGGAGTGAAGCTGCGGACAAATGGACAGACGTAGGTACATGGCGAAACTATAGGGGTTCCTCGTTGACTACGGAGCCTGAAAAAGACACATCTTTACACTTTTTTAGGGTTCCGTAGTCAAACTAGGAACCCTTATAGTTTCGCCATGTCCGTCCGTCCGTCCGTCCGTCCGTCCGTCCCCAGTCTAGCTCAGAGACTCATAGTACTAGAAAGCTGTAATTTGGCATGAATGTACATATTAGTCACGCCAACAAAGTGGTAAAATAAAATTTTGAAAAATATTTTTTTTTAATGCACCTCCCCTACACGTAACGTGGGGATGTCTTTTTTTTTTCTTGCCTACCCCATAGTGTGGGGTGTCGTTGGTCTTTCATAGGTCTTTCAAAAATATTGCGGGTTTGTAAAAACAATTTTTCGATTAAGGGATCCGTTTATGAAATATTAAGCTTTAAAGCGCTATTTTTTGTTAGAGTCAAGTGTCCCCCCCCCCCCCCCCCTACAGCCAAAACTACAAGTACTAAAAATCTGAAAAAAATCTTCAACGAAAGCGCATATAACGAATTTTAAAGGAAAACTATGACGGCTAAGTAGACATGATTAGTTCCTGAGATACAGGCGATTAACGGGTTTATACCTACTAAAAATCATCTAAGACAGCGCCAAATAACTTTAAATAGAAAATTGTTTCATACATGTTGATTTTTGAGATAGTTTTTTGTGTTTGTCGTTACGGCTTCGGAACCCTACACTGAGCATGGTCCGACATGCTCTTGCCCGGTTTTTTTGTAAATCTTTGACACTCGCAATTTCTTCAAAAAATATTTGACACCCTATTTTATGTATAAAATTGATGCAATCATTCAAAAGCGATACAAACACGGTTGAGAAACCTTTATGATAGGGTAGAAGCTAAAAAAAAACAAAAAATGAAGTTGGCCATTAACCAACCTTATTGAAATTAGTATCAAAAATACTTCGAACAAAAAAAAAAACATAGTTAAGACTAAAGATTAATATAACGATAAAATATAAATATATTGTTGTAATTTCGTAACATTTTACATGATTAGTTAGAATTTAGAGTGGCGAAAAACGGTATAAAGTTGGCCAAAACCGGTACTTCTAACCTATCTCCAAAACTCAACAGCGGTTATTTGCCGGGAGTCAGACTAATGGCCAATCAAGCCGCCGACCGCCGGCGGAGTAGGTAGAGCCTGGGAGTGAGTGGCTGAGTGCCGCCGTGCTCGCGCGCAGCATTAGCATTGCTAACAGGAACGCGACACTCGGAGCCATCTTAAGCGTCGTCAAAGGATAATGTAACTAGTAAAAACATTCCAAGCCACTTAATAAGCTCTCAGCTCTGAGCTGCACTTGAGGATTCTACCAACTTGGTGCTGCAGCATACATACTTAAATTTATGTAATCAGTCAGAATCGAAATCATGTTTTCTTAGCTAATAAACTTAATTATACGACTTAATAGCGAATCATAATTGACACGCGTGGTTGCCGGGTAGGAATAGTGCCACTCCTTGTCCTCCCGTGGAGGTCGTAAGAGACGACTAAGGGAATAAAGGCTGTGTAGTACTGTTAGGCGATGGGCTTGCAACCTGTCACTAATACACTGGTAAACATCTTAGGCTAATTGTGCAAAATGTGCTTACAGAATTATTAACAAGTTTTTAGAGTTGTTAGTAATTCTGTAGCTCTGCCTACCCCACTCTGGGAATAGAGGCGTGAGCTTATGTATGTGTATGTATGTGTAATTGACACGCACGGTACTAAGCTACTGTTGAATAGTTGCAACAAGACTGTTCGTTGATTGTAACCGAGCTACAGCTTGCGCGGGCGTCACCGAGTGTACCAGCTGCAATTAGATCCTGAATAAGTTCCACCACCATTTGTAGTCTCGCAGCATTACACGGCGCACAGGCACGCTAATGAAGTCGTCGAGTTGCATAAGGCCAGGCTCTTATACTAATCGCGCGAACCTTAGAACATTTTACCCGAGTTATGAAGAAAGAGGGTAATGGTTTAGACCTATGTATATGTATGTATCTTATTTATATTTTGATTATATTAAAATCGGATCCCTTTGACTGCCATACATATCGTTGGTCATAATGTATTGTTAGTCTTTTTTTTTTTTTGTCATAACTTCTTTCAGGCTGAAGTTACAGTTTTTAATAAACGTTTATCCTGTAGATTCGTTAGGTTAGGTTAGATTAGTTTTATAAAAATCCTTAAGAAATAACCGTGTCCTGAGAAAAATGCATTATGACTTGCGAAAATTATGATTTGCATTATCAGTCAATAAAGACCCTATTAAAATTTATGTATATTGTTGATGATTCCAATGTAATTTCTTGTACTTTTGACATAACATGCAATGTATACTGTGACTTACTTTGGAAAATAAATATCATTCATTCATTCATTAATTTATGGCCCAATATCACCAAACAAGGCGTCGTTCATTTTTTAGCGTCGCGAGTGTTATACAGTAATTTGGGAAAAATACATAAGAATGAATGAATGAATGAATCAATGAATGAATGGTACCTATGTAAATGTATTGACACGAGTAATTCATTTAGTTATTTATTTATTTCTTTCATACTTAGACGACAATATCGAATCGTGGTGCGTAGGTTTTTAAAGATTGAGATTGTTTTTTATTCGTTTGATATAAACTTTGTCTTTCATCCCGTAGCTCTAAGCGAAGAGGAACCCGTACATTTAAAACCACAATAAGCCACGGCTGGTGGTCGCTGTCGAATCCCTAATTGCCCGCGCGCCGCGAGGTAATCCCCGTCGGACAGCCAGCTGTCGCTCCCGCGGGCCCCACCCTCGTCCGGCATTGCAGGACGGCATTCCGGCGTCCCTGTTACAATGCTCTATGTGTATTATTTGCTTGTTCAAAAAAAAATCTTGTAACAATAGGAACAAGGCTAAAATTTGGTTTGAAAAAGACAGTGCTTTGGCATGAAATTTACAAAACAGTGTGCCTATATTATTGAGTAAGATGAAAGGGTTTTGACGTCTCGTAAAATTTTACCCACGATTTATTTTAAACACGAGCTAGCGAAAGTATTCTATGATTCACGAGCGAAGCGGGTGGTTCAAAAAATACAATCCTGAGCGTAGCGAGTGTTTCAACACACGAGACGTAAAATAACTTTTCACCCGTGTATACTCGTAACACAAAACTTTTCACCTCACTACTGCGAGGAAAATAAGAAAAAGGGTTTTGACTTAAGTTTATTTTTATTTTTCGAATGCCTTTTTTTCGCACATCGACTTACTTGGACTGTCAGAACATTTTATCCGTTTTTACAACAGGAATGAAGGTTAATGTTGAATGCTGATATTTAAGAATTAAAACAAAGTTGTAAGACTGTATTTTGTGTTTTTACTCGATGCAATTCATTAATTGTGATGTTACAAATTCAGCACTTTTAACGTTTTAGGTTTTTTTAGCTGTCAAATATCATTTAAGCTGCCTTCAAATGTCAAAACTCTTAAATACTTCATTTGTGGATAAAAATCGATTTTCTCAATAGATATAAAACAAACAGGGCTTTCCGAGCTACTGAGATGAAAATAAATGATTTTGGAGGGGGATACTGTAATTACCTTTATACAGACAAAAAGTCTCCCCCCCCCAGTTATCGAACAAACCGCACTCAGGAAATGTAGCAATACTGGGAGATCCAGAAGGTACCGAGACCGAGATAATACTTGTACATTACGTTACGGGGCTGCAAACCTTAAGTGTAGCTGTATCCCTTACGCATGCAACAATAACGCTGCGTGTAAAAGTCGTAAAGGTTATCCCGCACGGAAGCCACGCCGCCTCCGCGCTATCGCGCCGGAACCGCTCGGCTATCGGGTCGGAACCGGCCGGGTATCGCACGGCGCACGCACTCCACGCTCGGAGCGGAAGCTAGGAACAGCTTCCAGGTACGATATGAGCGGGCTCGCTCCACAATGGACCCACTCTCGAGCGTATCAGAGTCTGTGGGTAATACGAGTGTAACATACGCTTTTTATGTTCAAGTACCAGCTTGTTAAGAAAGCTTCTCTTAAAATTTAGGGAGATTTTGTTAATGACTTGAAATATTTTAAAGTATAGTCCATTTCAAATACGAAGGCCCGACGCACTTGAGACGGTCATTAGGCGTTAACAATAGATAAAAAAAGGCAAACATTATGAGCCCTATTGTTAAGTTTCAAGTGCATTGGGCCTTCGTATTTGAAATGGACTATACTTGTGTTTGCTTTTAGTGCTGCATAAGGTATAAAAGAATGTATAAATACATTCATAATATCCCAATGGTGTTACTGAGTGTATTTTACGCATAATAAATAATTCATAAAAAAGTTTTGAGAATGTTTTAATTTTCTATCATAATAAGCGTTCAAATCACAATCAACCAAAATGAAGCATAAAAACCTTCCTCACTCGAGCACCCACATCATTTATTTGTACATTCGGGAAGTATAAAGATGCTCTCTATACTACTAAGTCTATTCAATTCAATAGGGTTTATTGTTATTTTCATCACACTTGCTCGTAAATGGTGTTATTCCATGCCTGTATACAGAAGGACAATGGCCTAAATTGTTCCCGCGGGAATTATGGCGAGTTTGTCATCCCTAGGGAGTAATGACTTTCTTTTTAAAATTTGCAACTCTTTCGTACATCATTTCTGACTAAGGTTTAATTTTCACCCAAAAATTAAATCGGATTCTAATTTCATCTTTAAAAATTAGCTATAGACTAACTTACATTACACAAAACCTATACGCTTCATTAAACTTCATTATTTTTATACCTATTTCAAGTTTATATCAACATTTATCATTAATTTTAGTAATTATACATTTTTATCAAATTGGCTAAATCTGGCTCGAATCCAGGTCGAAACTAAACGCAGTTATTATCTGTGGTAGAGGTCACAAAAAAAATATCGTTTCCATTTACGTTCCCGTTCGTCAAAAGTTATTTCTTTATATTTTGCAGAGTTAAAGTGTTTTTTCCTCGCAAATGTGATGAAAACCATTGTGTGTATCACAGGCAGTAAGGGGATTACTAACTCGAGTCTCTCAACACTCTCGTTAGTAATTCCCTTCTTACTACCCTTGATGCACAATGTACTATTAACACGCTTACTCGGTCTTCCGATTATTATTAAATGTGGTTGTGAGAAGAAACTATTTGCGCGGTGCGGCGACCGCAGCCGCCGCCGCCCCGCGCGGCGCGCAGCCACGTGCAGCGTGCACTGCGGCGAGCGCGGCGGCTGCGGCTGCGGAGGAGCTATCGCCTGTTTTAAGGTTCTGATATACTAGCTTCTTAAATATATTCCTCGGGAGCAAAAAAATTGAAAATTTAGGTCTGTGCCTTTGGACGAGTATAGGGTAACCGCACGGGCACTTTAACTCGTCTAAAATATTCCAGCGCTTCCGAACAGAAGACGTTGCTGAGAAGAAGCGCCGCAAGATATTATACAGTGGTGATATTTAGAGGATTGTGTAGCTAAAAATTTACATACAAAGCGTGATAACGTTTCTCTCCCCTTAAATCTAGTCGGATTTTTACGATTTTTTTGACAGCTACGTGATTTAAGCGATGTCTCCATTCCTCTTAAGTCAGGGTCCTTTGTTCCACTTTGGCTTTGCTTAGCCGGTCTGGCTTCGATGTCGTCATCACACTGTTGACCTTCAGACAGCTTGTCAAATGAATAAGAGCTGTCACTATCATCAACAATATGACGTCATAAAGCAATATAGGCTAATGCAATGTAAAATAAATATCACCGGACAATGTTATACATATTGGCTTAGACCTTAACTAAGCTCTCGTAACGATATAATCCATAGAAAAAATCAGCGACTGTGATACCAATAGGACACAACTTGACCAAAATACGATTCGGGCGCCGATAGTGTGAAGACACCTTTACGACCTCTACAACTAATAGCTAGAGCTAAGCCATTAAGCGCAGCCAGCTCCGCTCCCACTCCCGCTCCCGCTCCCGCTCCCGCTCCCGGTGGAGCTCCGTGTAATGTTCCGACATTAACTAGAGCAAACGCAAAGCTGCGCTGTGGCGGTGCGAGACAAATGCACCGGATTCATTCCCACTCGACGAGAAATGCGGGTAATGGACCATACTAATTCAGGCAGTCCATTCCTTGAAGCTGGTTATATCACTTCTAAATGTGTTTTGAAACTTATAAAGGTATTTCACGAGCTCAAAAATAGCTATATTATTATTCAAAACTAGCATCCCTCGCTTTACTCCAGTTTAAATAAATTAATGATGGCCTATGTCTATCCGGATTAATGTACCTTTCAAATGGAGAAACAACGTTCGTAGTTCCGGGGATTATCTGTCGGATTGATACAAATGGACCTAATTCATACTCTCTATTTATTTACTTATATTACATAAGTTAAGACTTCTTCATCTCTCCTCTTCTCTTAAAAAGTTCATTTTTTCAAAATTAACAATATTTTGAGACACAACGGTAACTCTCTGTGGTGCCCAATATAGAGCCGAAAGTAAAACAAATAATAAAAACATAAATTCGATTTAAAAAAATCATGTTGTCGTTAAGTGTATGAAACATTTTGTTTTTGCGATAGACATTTGTAACATTCATTCCTAGACTACCCTCTGCCAGCCACTTCGTCCGCGTATAATTCGTATCTTTATCATCCCACGGGAATCGTTAATTTTCCGGGATAAAAAGTAGCCTAGTAAGTAAGTGTAGCATTATTAAATGGTGAAATTGGTCCCGTGGTCCTGTGATTTTTGAGTTCGTTTCAAAAATACAAAACTACAAATCTTTCCTCTTCATAATATTAGTGTAGATAAATCATTGGTCGTTCAGTCGGTCGGGTAGTCAGTGAACGGGGACGTACCGTTGCTTGAGCTCGGTATTTGCGGCGGCAGCCTCAGCCAATGTTTGTGGAGTGGTATAGACTCAGGTGACGGTAGCAAGACACTCGCGATACCTCCTTGTTTAACTTTGTTACTATGTTAACAAGCAAAGCAATTTAAATTGTTTGGAGCAAGGTGTGATTGGCAGCAAATCATAAAAATAAAAATATATTTAAACTGCACAAAATAATGTCATTGAGTATTCTTTACAAACGATCGGGTTTTCAATTTACAATTGAATCTACCACGCAAAATAAAAAAAAGCCACTTCAAAAAGACGATGTAATTATCTAACATCCGCCAATCCAGTGCCACTATTATTAAATCGTAGTTGACCGGTTATGGTATTGTTATTAACTCGGCCGCCATCTATTGTCAAGTAAATAAGAGCTATCAACACGTTGACAATACGATAACAGGTCAAAAGCGATATTTACCGTGTTGAATAGAAGTCCGTACTAAATTATGTTGGCATGCATCGGATGTAACATTGATGTTGTAAAGGCTATCTCACTCTTTATACCTTATTTATTTATACGCCAAAAATCATAAATCCCACATGCAGCCTATTTTCCACATGGTCGTGCCGTACGATCGATACTCGTCAGTATTATCATTATATTTATAAAAACGCTGACTCTGTATGCGGCCTCCTTTTGAGAAGCGTTGGCAGATTCACTACTTGTACCTTTGTAATAAACCTTATGCAAGGTCCATCCGTATTGCTACCACTGTCTTAATTTTTAACGGACCGCCAAGTATCAGTGTTTACATCGTTGTGTTCCGGTGTGGAGGTAAGACACCGGTGAAATTATTGGCTAACGCGTTTGCGGCTTTAGGATCGCAGCATTTTGGTTGAAATCTTGAGAAGGCAAATGTCTACGGATCATAGATCTTACTTACCACCAGGAGGCCTGTGTGCTCGTTGGCCCTCTCCATGTCATAGAAAAAACATTTAACATTTTGTAATAAAGGCGTGTAGTACTGTTAGGCGATGGGCTTGCAACCTGTCACTAATACACAGAATTATCAAAAAGTTTTTATAGTTGTTGGAAATTCTGTAGCTCTGCCTACCCCACTCTGGGAATAAAGGCGTGAGTTTATGTATGTATGTGAGTATGCATTTTATACAGATTTCGCGCGGAAATTAAATACTTTACATTTCAAAACCGACAGTCGCGTGGTTATGATGAAAATAAATGTAAAATCGCGAACGCTGCAGCGCTTAAAACTGAGATCTTGACACAGTTTTCCCGGTTTCATCACATTGGAACGTGCGCTGCGTGCCGCCAATTAGCCCGCGCGAGGCTTCAGCCAAACACGGCGGAAACCATCGCGCTCTCGACTGCATGCGGAGCTATTCGTTCGTTTTGCAGAGGGAAAAAGGGCACGTGAATTATATGAGCACTCCTGCGCCAGGAGAGCGAGCGTCGAGGAGTTTGGGGGAGGGTGGCGCAGTGTTCAACACTGATTTTTATTGCTCTTTTGAGCTCGATACTCCTCGAGGGCTTTTTATTAGCCTGTATTAGTGTCTCAATGCAGATCAAAGGCCTCCCCTCTTTGTCGCTTTTCATCCCAGTTGTGCCAATTGCTTTGAAACACGTCCATATCAGCTGGCATCTCCTTTTTCACACATATACTCACACCGCTTTTAGTACCTACACATTCTTTAGATTATTTAAAAATGAGTGCCCGTTGCCTTATTGTATTTTCATTTCGTGTTTCGTTCAGTATTTACATAGTACGTATGTACATACTTTTCTTCAACGAAATGTATGCATGTATGAATCCAGGCAATAAACTAGGGTTTATCCAAGGAAATTGGTCCCCCTATTAAGTGAAGGCGGGAAGGTAAATGATGATATACATATCTCTGTGTTATCTTTGCTACAAACAACAAACATGGTATGAACTCGCATGTACTCGTACCTACAATCGGCATAATAGATGAGCTCAATCCAATAGCGTCCTGCGCGGCGTTATCTCTCTGTGGAGGGATCAAAGGGAGGGTCAAAGGGGCCGCCGTGCTCCGTGATGCGATGTTGTGTCCCGCTCGCGCAACAAACAGTGAAAGCAAATCTTATTTGATTACTCATGGTGGCTGTTATATACATTGTAACTATGTACAAAAACTGTTTTTTTTAAACTATTCTTAATTTATAATTAAACTGTTTTTTTTAACATGAAACGTGTTTGGCCTTCGCCTTCGCGGCGATATTGACGGGCCACTATCTTTCAGCTGACCTAATACGTGACTCACGTACACTCGCCGCCGCCAAAAATACTCGCATCTAGCCGTCTTTTGTTCATACAACTTACACTAAACACTACTAATTACCTACATGGAAGTTTCATTCGTTACAATTGTATAAATAAAAGGACGGGTATTTTTGCCGGTGAGTGT
>OZ014458.1:15465893-15545797 GCA_963966035.1 Acleris laterana | reverse complement strand
CCGTTTAGGCTGTGCGTTGATATGTCAGTCAGTCAGTCAGTTTCTCCTTTTATATATTTAAATAATATAGATGATTAATGACTCTGTACCATGAAGGCGAACACTGCTGCACTGCAGGTAGAGGTGAGGACATCTATTTAGATTGATACTGTTAAATAAGGAGCTGTGATTTATCACCATAATCACCATCTCCATCATCATCATTTCAGAGACGAACCTCCCTCAAGGTCCTGTATCGCTTGCATCCATCGGTTTCCCGCCACCTAAATCCACCTAATCCACATCCACATCGCTCTGCGTCATCTTGTACGCGGACTCCTCTCGAGAACTCTTCGACCCCATTGGCCATGTGTTCTGCGAGTCATGTGCCCATCCACTGCCACTTAAGTCATACAATTCTTTTAGGACTATATCGGTGACTGGTTTTCGTGTGGATCTCCTCTTTTCTGATTTGATTGCAAAGAGAAACTTTAAGCAAACCCCACTCCGATGTGTCTGAGTAAGCTTCAGCTGTTTTATAAAGCCATGAGCGTAATCCCGCGGCAAAAGTCATCCGAGCGCACGCGCACATTTTGGTTTTGATTTGATTTCATGCTAACTACGATTAATTCCTAAGTTCATCTTAGTTATTATTTCATTCAGTAAAACATAAGGTCGGTCTCTACATCCATTTAGACGTTATTTTTAGGGTATACCAAAAGATTGCCCATGGCAAACTGCATTACTCACTCTCCGCTATCCGTCTGTCTGTCTGTCTGTTTGTCTGATAGCGGACTGTATCTAGTGAACCGTAAAAGGTAGACAGTATAAAAACTCACAGTGTGTTTTTCTACTGCCACTTAAATAAAAATATAAAAATAAAATGTTCTTTTAGTCTCACTTGACTGGTTTTTATTTTTATTTTAAATTGAGTTGTTTTAATTAAGAACACATTGTTTGTCGGAAGCTGCTCGCTGTGAGCGCAATAAATTGAAACTATAAACTGTATTTCTTGGTAAGAGCTTCCAAGAAATTGTATTAGAAAATAACAACAGACACGAGATTGAAATTTAAAAGAAGCAGAGTTTTCTTTTGGCTTATACTTTATCGAAGCTGCTATCGAGGTTACGTAATTTATACCTGCAAACTATTATAGACGAGGTTAGTTTCGCGTGAAAATGTATTTCGCTGGAACTCATGCCAAGTTGGTGAATGTTGTTAGTCGACGCTGGGGCCAAAGAACAACAAAAGTACTGGAAACGAAACTTTAAGGGTTAATTTTAATACTGAATTATTAATAATACACATAACGTAAAGTTGCAGGCGGAACACAAACCCGCAGTGCAGCTTTGTAACGCTGCCTCGTAGGTGCTTCTCTTAAACAACTTACTCTTTAACTCGATGGACCAATTATAAACCGTCATAGCGTATAAACTCAATTCAAGAGCGTGCATTCTCAATTAGGAAGCTTTACCCGTCGAAAGAGCCCGCTCGTAAGACTTTGCTTCCCCCCATCAACCGTTCGACTTTAAGATAATAACACCACTAGACCAAATAATGTTTCAAAACAGTACGGGTAACTACTGCTTTCAGGAAAACCGGAAATGAATACAGTTAAATATAATAGCTAAACGTACGCAGAGTAAACCGCAGGCCCCACATCCCTAATAGCCACCATAAAAAAAAGTTTATCTGCTTATTTATCTTTGTTATGGCAATTTCTTTACACCATAAAATCTTTTAATATTTACGTTGATGAAGTCACGAGCAAATTCTAGTAGTAAATAAATATTCTCTCCAGCGCCACTGATCTAAAAGTACTTGATTAAACGGCGCATTTTGCGGGCGCTTACGTTGCAGCAATATAAATTGCTCCTGTTCTCTTTATAGCCTCGCGAGGAATATTGGGAGCAATACCGGTCGTTCGCTCACTCATTCGACGGTCTCGGTCACGAATAGTGCTGCCAGGGGTACCTACTTCTGCAGGACATTCCTGTTTTTTAAGGGTCTATGGGCAAATGGGCATGTCCCAATTTGCTGCACGTCACCAAAGCGATCATAAAGGACTAAAGGAAGCCACGACTTCGTGTGGGTAGAATTGGTTTACCGCTACTCCCTATATTTCTTCCCGTTGGTGATCAATTTTACCAGAAATCCTGTCTTAGTAATCGCTCTAAATTTCAAGTCCTTAGGTTTAGTGGTTTAGGTGTGCTTTGCCTTTAAGTCCGTCAGTCTGAAGACAATCAAGGGACAAAAACGGTTTGCCGCAGTTGGCTGTGATTCTGTTGTACCTTCGTGCGATTTATGCACTTTACCTTAGACGATTAAATTGGACAAACGACTAGTTAGTTTGTAGCGGGAGGGTCTCGTGGTGACCGGTTAGGTGCAGGGGTGTTATTCTCTCAAAAACAACGGACGATCGGACGAACGAGCGAAATCGCAGCGGTGAGTTTAAGTAGTTCCGTCAGAGCAAACAAAACACATTTTAGCGCGTGCATTCACAATTAGGCAGCCTTATAAGTTCGATCTTATCGACAGATGCCATGCTGTAACAGTGTAAAAGTGCCCGTGCGGCCTACTTACTGAATAAACATCTTTTATCTTTTAAGTAAGCTCGATATTACCCTGTTATTTTAATCAGTATTCATCAAAAGTTTCTTATCTACATCTTAAAACTGACAACAAGTAAACAAGTCCCGCACGAAACCCGGCGACTTTCCAAACAAATTTCAGTGGACAGCGGCGTCGGAGCGTTCAGGGCCCAGGGCTCGCCGGCGACCCCCCTCCGCCGGGGCGGGGGGGCGCCGGGCCGCGAACGCGCCGCTGGTTCCGATTTATAGTGTTCCTGGTGATAAATAAAGGGCTGAATAATTTACAATCCATCGCGGCCGTCGACCGCCGTCAGTTGGAATGTTGAACTGGATCGCGTCACCGTTTTTCGACAGACGCCTAAAAATATAATTTTCTGTCCATAATTAATGACATCCCACAAATAGCATGAACTAACTTGATTTTCGTCGCTAGGTTAGTATCGCTTGAACCAATCTTAAAACAGTACCGTGACTGAGTGACTGACAGACGACGCTCAGCCTTAACCACTGGACTTATACAGGGACTTTGGAACAAGTTTTCTTATGGGTACCCTAGGAGCGCACTAAGAAAGGACTTCAAGAAGAAATTGTAGAAGTAGCGGGGAACTAATTCTATAGTATTTTATTACTCAATCTAAGCTGACAAATTAAGGAACTAATTTCTGTAAGGCTTTACGTCATGACTTCTTTTACTGCAAATGCAACTTCAAACTGCTTTTCAGTGTACATAACTTTTAGCCACGCTCTCACTAAACTATTTTTATTTCAACAAGCGGTAAAGTGCTGCCTTTTCTAACTTAAAACTAGAAATGGGACGTCAATAAGCTTATATATAGAATTAACCTAATTCATAAAAAGTTATTTGTAATAACTATAAAGTGAGTAACGCAGTAGACGTTGATGTCCCGGCCTTTTCTATGGAAAATGTGCAATTTACCACTGAGTTACCAAGATTCTTCAGCGATAATTGAGTAATTTAGGATATTTTTTTTTGAAAACCGTTAAACGTAAACATTCTAAGTTCACGATATTTGTTTATTCGCGGATTCATCATTTGGTATACTTTTTATCGGACGATAGCAAAAATGTACACTGAAAAGTAGAATGGCCCTTGTACATTGGAATATAACGTTTCTTGAGTGCAGTGCTTAGTACGAGCACGGTTTGAAAGCAAGGCTCCCATTATTCCTGAAGCATGTTCCCACAAATGATCAAAACATTTCCTTGCGCACGGAATTCTCAGCACAGTAATCCCATCGACAAAGCCGCTTGTCGGGCGTTGTCGTGCGGCGCTGTCTCCTCGTGCGTGTTGAGCAACAAGCGGGTAGTAATTGGTCGCGTGTCGCGTCGCCGGCGGCGGCTACAGGCTGCAGGCTGCAGGCTACAGGCTACATACAGGCTGGTTAGTTCCACGCTACAACACTTGTCACTTGTCAAATACGTGCCCGTAGTCCACTGATACCGTCTGGTTTAAAGTTGTAACGAGGTTGTTGCAACCTTCTTTGTTTGCGTTCCTGGCCACTTTTACATTTCGATTTAAATCTTTCAAAATTCAAAATTTACGACGTTCTATTATTAATCCAGAAAACTTCAATAAGAACCAGACACGGGATCTCGTGTCAAGGAGCATCATTATATTAATTTGTTATTTAAATTTGTTCAGTAATTTTTCTGTAATCTTATTACCTATTAGAAAACATATTCAAATTCATAACTTTTGAAAGTGATTCATTTTTTATTCACTTCAATACTACTTCTCCGTGTGGGTCTCAGCGATGCTACCGTATACCGTCAGAGTTATTTAAAAATCGGTCTTAAGAAATTAAATTTCACTCAACGTAAAATGTTTTTACATAAATTCTTAAAATTGGCGTGAACTCAAGCTCTGGTACAGACGGTGGTTAGATATCGTCTTGAAACATTGTTACTCGTAAGACTTTAAATGCCTATCAAAACTTTGTAGGATAATGAAATGACAATATCATCGACGCAGGAAATTGTAATTCGGTAAGGAAGTAAATATAAATATAAGGTGTTTCATGAAAGTAATCTCCGAATTTATCTCCCTTTTATCCTAACTTCATAACTGTAATTTGAAACAGTTTGTTTCAGACATTAAAATTTCCTTTGAAGTAATTAGCATTATAGGGAGTACTTTGTACCGTAGTGAGCTCAAAATATTATCTGCAGCATTTGTAATCTACTAGTATTAGTTTGGTAAACTACTTTTATTATTTTTGTGGAAGAGTCTACCACTTTTACCAACCCCATATTTGTATATATTTCCCAGTATCAACACATTTAACATCAAAATGGATCTGATATAAAATCTTGTCTCTGCATATTTTAAACCGTAAGAATAAAGTCTGGATATTATCCGACCTGGATGTATTCACATTATTTTACACCGCGATCCGGCGCGGGGCAGCCTCGGTGTCTCAAGAGGCATAAACCGCGCGCTCGTTGCCTCGAGCTCTAATTAG
This sequence comes from Acleris laterana, assembly GCA_963966035.1. Taxonomy (NCBI): domain Eukaryota; kingdom Metazoa; phylum Arthropoda; class Insecta; order Lepidoptera; family Tortricidae; genus Acleris; species Acleris laterana. The sequence continues at coordinate 15,540,744 of OZ014458.1, read as the reverse complement.
AGGCGAGTCGTAAAGCCTCGGCCAGTGTCTACTTTATCCTGTGCTTTATGCTTAGTGTTATTTCCTTAATACTGAAGTGTATGGGGGTGCGGAGCTATCAACATTTAACCACCTAATTCTAGTAAATTCAGCACTAACGACCCGCCCTCGCTTCGCTTCGGTTTATGTGACTTTGCTGAACATAAACCAGAATTTATTGGACATAAAAACATTATGTGAAAAATTATCTAGCTGATAGTAAAAACCGCATTGCAATTCATTGCGAAGTTTGAAAGATCTAAGCCTACATACCTACATACACAGAAACAAACGGGGGGAACGCTACTTTGTTTTATACTTTGTAATAGAATATTGTGCTCATGGGACATGACGGTTCATGGGGCGCAGGATCCGCTGACAGACAGACGGACGGACGACAGGGGAGACTTAGTGAAGGGGTCCCGTTGGCACCTTTTAGTACGGAACCTTTAAAACAAAAGCCCCTTGACAGATCGCATATTCGTCTGGTTATTAAAATAAACCGCTGGCAAACCTGCATAAAAGCTCGATATTATATGTATTATGTGGTTGTATTACAGAATAGTATCACATCATATTGTCTATTTTCGCACGCGATTGCAGTGCAGAGCGTTTTGGGCGACCATTTGGCACGTTCAGCGGAGAGCTGTAAATCAGCTCAAATTTAAGGCCTGTCCAAACTGATGCGTTGGCGTCTGCGTTTATCGCCCCAACATCCGATATTTATACATTTGATAAATAAACAAACAAACTTTACCGAGATAAAGTACAATTCGATTAAAATAAATACGCGAAAAATATGAAGCGATATTCTCTCACAAAATTAGCCTAGTCCCAAACTAAGCTATATCCTTATATACTACTTACGGCGCACCTTCTTTTTCGAGTCAAATCGGAGAAATACTGGAAAAGGGCTGATAATTAATTTACAACGAATAGTTATCCAAATAAGAACAACACTTAAAGTAATTTCTATAAATATCAATAAATATATATATATATATATATATAACATATAATACATAAATATATACATAATAAGCAGGAAAAAAAAAGAAGAAGTGTTAAGCCAGAACTTCTTTAGTCGATTTTCCCAAAGAAATACAATAAAAACAATATAATATTATCATTGCTTCAGTTTAGTTTCGCCTAACACTTTCGTTATGAATTCAGATATTTTACGTGATTGGCGTATCACAACAGCGTCGCTGAATCCTGCGCGGAACATTAATTCAACATTAATCTCAATTTGTACGAAAACGAAGCCTTCACGTTTCCCTCCGCGGACCGACCGCCCTACGACAATGAATCACCAACACCTCATTATTATTATAACACGATAAATCATTAGTGTACGTAAATGTCCAACTACTTCGGGTCCTCAATTTTTCGTGTTATTTTCAACAATGTTTAATGTAACCTTTTATACCAAAAAATACTCAGCTGTAGATACTGGAAAGGATGATGGGCAGTTTTGTGTGGACACTGGCCTAAAAACCAATAATGACAGGCCATATGTCATTTGAAAGGTTTTTCATTTTCTACAACTTTTTATATGGCGGGAAATCTTAAATCACTTGAAAAATATTTAAAAATGTGGAACATCGGGACGCGTTAGAATAATTACTTTGAAATACCGCAGTCTTTGCATGGCGATAACTTTGTTCACAGAAACATTTTGAACCACCTGCCATAGTAATAGTTTTACAACTTAAAATTACCTATTCGGGGACATATCGCTTGTCTTTATTGGTCACTAGGCCAATTAGCCTAACCTCCTTTCATTGAAGGCAGTGACCAGAATCTGGTTATTGTTGATTCTTTAACCATAGGCTTAAATATATTTCACGCACGTACGTATCAGTTCACGAACTGTTTATCGCAGGTACAAAAACAATAATAGGACCGCTGCATGAACACCGGTCATTATTTAACGCTTTTCTATAAGTTTTATACACGATTTCATTTTGTATTGTTCTACAAACGTAAGAGTAAAACTGAATCTAAATAATTGTCAAGCGGGCCAGCTTGACCACAGCCTCTGTCCATAAATTTCCTTGCTCATAACGAGCTACCTACGCGAGACGTTTTCAGGTAAGCGTTATGAAAGCGAGATATTTGCGGGTAACGATGATGCAGAGTAATGGAGTCCGCGCGCTAGCCGTCACAATACGGAGGGAGGTATTTAATATTAAAGAAAGAAAGAAAGAAAAGTACGATTATGGACACACGTCTGACAATAGTACAGACACACACACACACATGTAGAGATAATATAATAGTATAAGATCCGTTTCTTTTTTATTTTGTATGTATTGATCTTTGTATGATCTCAAAATGATACTGATATGATTTTAGCTGTTTAATATTTAGTTTTTTTATTTTTGTAATTTTTTTCCATCGATTGCCATTGTCTCCCTGGTCTTACTGAAAACCAGCGTCTGTGAATATGTTTATTACATTTAGAGGCATAAAGATGAGCGGATACCATTTTGACCGTAAAGAGAAAATGTATTTAGGCTAAGATTTTTTTTTATTGTAAACTGTTTAATAAATTATTTTTCATTTTCATTTTCAAGAACAAAATCACAAACAAAAACATAAACACAAAAACTGGTGCCAGACGATGTAAAATGGCTCCGGCTCAGCTTGTTAACCGTGTTATGTGGGTACTGGTATCTCAGGCCAGAACTGATCTTTATATTTAATTTATTAAAACTTTTATCTAAACTTCACTAAAGATTAAATAAATAAATAAAGCAGTACTTAAAAATAAACGAATTCACGCATAAAGCCTCAGGCGTAAGCCGGAGTCTATATATTTAATAGGTCGTTAGTCAGGTGCGTAATCCTTCCTTAATAAAAGTCGCCATTAATTATTTTAAAGAGAACATCGCGATGTAGACGCACGCGCAAATTAACGTGACGCATAAATCGGAGAGGATTGTGCGAGCGGGACGGGCTGCGCGAGAGGGAGGTAGAATTAGACGATTTATTGTTACATCTAATTTTGTGGTTTATGGCGGGGAGTTAAACCTTGACCCGCATTGTTATGTGTTGGAACCAGAATTACGGATTTCGATTTGTCTGTCCATAGGTCGCTATCGGTACGTAAAATATCAAAGAAAACATTATTTTGCGTTTTATATTAATACAAACTGAATGTTCGCCTATGTGCAAAATGTGGTTACAGAATTATCAAAAAGTTTTTATAGTTGTTCGAAATTCTGTAGCTCTGCCTACCCCACTCTGGGAATAAAGGCGTGAGTTTATGTATGTATGTATGTAAACTGAATGTTTGTACGTAGTTTTCTGTATATAATAGATATCATCATCGTCATGACTTCAGACAAAGACGTCCTCTATTGAACATAGGCCTTCAAGGTTTGCCGCTTGGACCGGTAAGTAGGAGCCGTCATATAATGTACAAAATGTTGGATCACCCTAACCCCTTTGATACTGACTACCCAACTCAGAGATGTCAATTAAATTTAATGCTTGTTTAGTGACATATTGTTTTATTCTATTCCTATAGCAAAGAAAGTGGCCGCAGAAACTTTAATCAAGCATTAAATTTAATTGACGTCTCTGAGTGCGGCATACTTCAAAAATTAAGCTTCAGAAGTTAATCAAAGTGAAAAACAGAAACATCTTTGAATGGTTGAAATCGTAATTAATACGAATACATCTTGTGATCGTTAAGAAATGTTTTTGTTTTTTTAATTCATATTAACTTTATTCCGCAAGTAGGTCGCAGTCACACACACAATTGTATTATAGTATTTTCCTCACCTCTAATGACTTGTACAGTCACGACCGTTAATTTGGAACTGATTTCAAAAAAAATATGCTTGAAGTCAATGTCATTAGAGATGTTATTTGTAACTTTTATGAAACTCAACCTTATTGTTATAGAATGTCAGATTGACTTTGAACCTAAGGTGGGTACCAAATTTAATCTCGTGACTGTACCACGAGGTCTCCTTGCGGCGATTTATAAATCTTTGCCTCTGTTATAATATTTATAACTGTACCGTGTGTACCCTCATCTCGACAAAGTGGGTAATACGGATAGAAACTAGGATTTTTATCTTCTTTACACAAGTAGTCATAATATTTCATGGCGGCCCGTGTACGCTGCGGCATTGCTGCCTATTTTGTACTTACATATTATGATTTACATAGATGTTTTTGGTCTAAGTATCTAACTAGTTTATGACTGGCTTACTTATATCAAATTGAACTTCGAGATAAAATTAATATAAGTAGGTATAGGTAATTTCATAAGAGCTGCGCTGAATGGAACTAACGAAACTAAGTCAACTGTGATTGTATAGACTCCGTCGTTTTAACTGTAGTTTGAAACCTTTATTTTACACACTTGACGTAATATTAAGTTTTCTATTAACTTCTTTCATACGTAGGTACCTATAGTGTTAGTAGGGAAGAGGGAAGAGTAGGTACCTACTATTTTCAATCTTTTTTTTTATGGAATGGAGACGCAAAACGAGTACTTACATAAATAGGCCATCTGACGGTAAGTGGGATGTGACCAATATAAATTCATACTCAAAACTAGAATCTTAACCCTTAAAGACGCAAAATTAAATAAGAAACTGCAATCCCGCCTCATTGAATTCCACCCTTTTTACACAATTTAATTTAAATAAAAAATACTAAAAGTGCACCTTAAGAAATGTATGGTATACTATACAAAGTAACTTTTAGGGTTAAGACTGCAATCTTAACACGGCAAATGTGTTGCCAATCCTGAGGAATAACGTGGAATGCCTCTACGCTAGTAATGTCACCGGATGTCTTATCCCCTCCCCTTATGATTGCAAACGTGTTTCCAGATATGAGAGTGAAACGAGTGCGACGATTCTCAAAGCGCAATTTCCTAGTTCGCATCACGAATGTCAATCGAATCGTCACAGATCATCAAGCTTAATATACTTCGAGCAACATTTCACAGAACATTATCACGATTAATATGTCTCCTAGATCGCACCAATACGCTCGGCGATCGACCCCGCCCCATTTATAAAGTGACGTTGTCGTATAAACGTCTCCGAGACATGAGGAGGGATATTACACGGGATTGTCTTTCAATCTTCGGGATCGAGCTGCGCGTCCTGGACTCCATTTTGAAACGAAATGAAATGAAATCCCACCCATCCCCGGGATAATAGACATGTCTGTTATAAAACATGTAGTAAAAGACAATTGTTTTTTAGATGACAGGATCGTTACAAATAAGTCGCAACATGTTGGGATGACTAACGGCACGTATATTCAAGCGGCGGACAGATAGGCTTACTTCGGATTAAAAATTGACACATTTTGTACGGGTAAATGTCAAATTTTAACCCAAAGTAAGCCTTATCTATCCGCGGTTTGAATGTATGAACCCGACATAAGACAAATTCTATTCTGTTTGGTAATAGCATCTTTAAAAGTGATGCAAGGAAACACTTTCAATTATAACGATGAGAATTATTTAAAGAATGATTTGAATTTTTCGCTGGCCTCGTATTTTAACCGATGTTTTGCTCAAAGTTTCATTAACACAGAAAAGTGAGATTCATTTTTCATATTGAGTTTTGTTTTCAAATGCTAAGAAGTTTTTCCTTTATAGCGCTGCAGTGTTCATTACATTTGCATCCGCCAGGGGGCGCCTCCGCGATGAATAATGCACCGGAGATATTTATATGCGCCTGCAATGTTTACCTGCAGTCGGCTGTCATATGTCACTGAGCCCTCGTGCAGTTTACATTGCAACTTTCAAGAATTTCAGGAGTCTTCATTTTAAAAAAACTTTCACGGACAGAAATGAAAATGGAGCGTTTTAAATGCTCGTACAAAAAGTTGCATTTTGCGAACTTGCATAAATAAATAAAAAACAGGCACAGGATTGACGTTACCTGCCCCCTATTTTACTATCTTGACCATGACAGGTGACAGGTGACAGTTCGGTATACATTGCAGAGTTAACAAGTTTTCACCTCACTGGGATTCATATTATAAGCTACTCACCTGTCACAATAAGGTTCTTCACAGATTGTTACATCCATAGCGGTGGGATATGAAGGGGTTTGATTATTTTTGCACACAACATTGTAAAATTAGGAATCACTTTTAGCACATCATCGGGAATTGATATTTTATGAATTACTAGCTGTTCCCGTGTCCACTTCGTTGGGCAAAACATTTTTTTTGAGTTAATAACTTTCCCGCTAATTCCCGTTCCCGTGGGAATTTCGGGAATTCCTTTCTTAATGCAACTCTACGGTACTTAAGCTACGTCCCTTCCAAATTTCAAGTGCCTACGTTTAGCCGTTTAGGCTGTGCGTTGATATGTCAGTCAGTCAGTCAGTTTCTCCTTTTATATATTTAGATAACCACACATGTTTCCTATGCGTATCATCTGTTCGCATTTCAAGATGGCGCACAAAATGACGGGTAGGATGGCGCGTGTTTGGCTGTCGAAGCTGGAGCTCGGAGAAGTGCGCACGGCGGCCTAATTGGCGGTTAACTCGACGTCGCTGGGGACTCCCCGGGCCGGCGGACCGCGCCAGCACTTTGATTGCAATGGCTTAGTTACGAGAGGCTCAATAGTTCTCCTCGATACCTAAAGCGCCTTTGTAACTTTGTAGTTCCGTCCATACGTGGTTCAAACATTTCTGTACGTACTCGAGAATTGGTTTTCCTGTAACATAGAGTTACATACCTACATACAAACATAGATCGTTTTGATATACGTACCCCCGTACTATGAGCGTGTACCCGCCAAACTTTAAATTTATTAGATGTGTAATTGCTGTTGTTATACTTATTATTTATTTTTGTATTCTTTGATTATTAGTATTTATGTTTGACGATCTCAATATATAATTTCGCGTTTTTTGACATACAATGCAATTAATATTCTAATATTACATTAATGAATAAATAAACTAAACTAAACTATATTCACGTGTTATATCGAATTTAATTAAAATCGGTAAGTAATTTAAATTTGATAGATGTTAAACCTGAAAGCACGAAATGATTAATAAACCAAACTCTAAATACTTTTATTTTTCAATCATATAGGTTAACTCTTCGAAACCATACAATCTTACGACTACAACTTCTCAACTTTACTGTAGGAAACTATTTTTTTCATAATTTTATACAGCAATAAACGTTTAAATTTGGTGCTACAATTGAGGCGTGGAATCATGTAAAGCTGTCCCTTTTAATTTGAGTGTGAGCGTTGCGTTTTAGGTAGCCTCTTAAAAAAGTCCATGCAAAATACATTTGCAATAACAAAAACGTACCATTTCCTAATCCAGATATTGAACCATCCGTGTAGCCAACGCATGATATACTTATAAACATCCAAAATCATCATAAACTTCTATACTTATTACATTAGAACGAAACAAGGTAATCTAACCAAATAGAGAATTCCCAGACAAAGCTCAACAAAATAAATAGCTTCCAATATATTGTTGGAAGGAAACGAAGTGATCGACCAGCGTAACGAGACCTCGGCACAATGGCCTGCGGTGCAGATGGACGTCTCGGCAAATTACCGCCGCAGCTTCATCTATCATATCTGTACCAATCTATGCCTTCGCTCTCTATGTATGTTGTATTTTCTCAATTTGCTAAAGTCTAGTGTACGCTCTGCGAGCTATATGTAGTGCAAGTTGACTGGTTAAGTTACTAAACCGCAGCTACTAGACTAGTACCCTGTCCAGTTGTTACTAATTATACATACTAAACACTTCCGTGACTTTTGGGGGGCGTTCTTTAGGTTTCCTAGGGGTGCAACTAAGAAGGGTTTATTTAAAAGTAAGCAACCGTACAATCGAAAGTAAATAATAAATAAACAAATGCAGCCGTACTAGATCCGAAATAATCGAGGTGGCATGTAAGAAATCCAATAAGTATACATTAATCATTGCCACCATAATGTTTTTCATTATTTATCTTTTAAACCGCTCAGTCTGATGCAGAAAGTTGTTTGCTTTTAAACGTCATTAACCTAAGGGTTTTATTATAGTAATGGGAAAAATTGATTGTTTTGAATACTTTTTAAGGCCAGAGGGCGGAATTTAATTTAAAAATCCTTATGCATTAAATTAATATATACCAGATTTTAATTGAAATTCGCTGCGTAGTTTTAAATCATACAGCCGAAAGTTGTGCATTCAGTCCAACTCAATTCAATACCTACACGGCTCGGTTATTTGCGCGCACTCAATTCAAAGAGCAGTTCGTTTTAACAAATCTGAATAATGCTTCGAATCGCACTCGTAGCTCTGACGGCGCCTATTGAAATATCACGCGGGCACTCGCCAACAGCAGCTGTCTAATGCACGTCAGCTACTTGTGCCGTGTAATCCGTCCTTTACACCGGGTTGTGTTGAAGCGGTATTGCAGACCGCACCTGCCGTAAACCGCTTTCCGCAAAGAATTCCTGGACTCCCCCCTCCCTCCCCCTACTGTCGTTTATAATGCCGTGCTGCGGCTAGTAGGAGGGGGGGGGGGGCTGGAACTGATAAAATTATATTTTGTAAAACATTTTCAATAATCCATGGCGGTAGGTACGTCTAGGATATCAAAAGAACATTTAGTTTTCAAGTTACTGCATGTCGTATTCTTTTTGAAATCATCTTATGAAAAAAATTTAGTAACTTTAAAAAAAAGAAGTGGGGAATATAATAAAGGTATAAGACCTAAGAAGAGATGGACTGTGTGAATAGCGGTACGATAACAATGGGAGTGAATATAGAGATGACGGCGGGTAGAGTTGTTTGGAAGAATCAGCAAGACTCAAGACGATGAGATAATTCTAAAATAACAAACTAGCTTTTAAGGATAACCCTCCTATTTTAGAATTTCATAATTTCGGCCTTTATAGATTTAATTGCATTATTACATTTAGAAGGCCATAAAAGTCTATTCATCCAACTAAACTTAAAAATCCAACCTAAAATAACTAAGGCCCTGTTGTTTGATCAGTAGTTAAACTAACTAATTGTTAAAAATTGAAAAAGGAATCGAAAATCTCAAGGAAATTTGTCAAAATTTCAATTCCTTTTTCGAATTTTAACAATTAGTTAGTTTAACTACTGATCAAACAACATGCCCTTATATTAATAAATGTTACAAAGTAGTTAACTTCAATTTGTTTTGAATGTAAAACTATTTTCACAGCGCAATAAGAAATAACAATTAAATATGTAACTTAACGTAGGTATCTACTAACACGGCACTAGTACAACAACGATTTATAAGTTCTATCTACACCAAGACTAAATTATTTACAGACCAATGATTAATAATATATTTAACCAACCATCTACTAGCTGCATCCAGTATAAAAAAAAACGTTTTTATAGTTCCGTACCCAACGGGTAAAAACGGGACCCACTAAGAGTCCACTGTCTGTCTGTTACCAGGCTGGAACCGTGCTAGGTAGACAGTTGACATTTCCATAATTACTAAAGACAGAATAATTAAATAGGTACTTAATTGAGTCTCCCATACAACAAACGAGATTGCTCGATATTAAAAAGGGAAACTTACAGGTAGGCGCTGAATATACTACTAAATATTTAAGGGGGGGGGGGGACTCCCATACAACCAACGGTTCATGAGATACAGCATGATGATGGACAGATACACTGACGGACAGCGGTGTCTTAGACAATGGACGGAGCCCCTCATGCGCGAGGTCCCTAAACTTAAACTTGGCCGGTTTTTTTATTCTACGTGCTAACGGACAGCGCAAATTTGTTTCCTAAATGTTTGTCCGTCACAAACAAGTGTTAGCGGAACGTAAATGCGCGTTCCGTCCAAACGCATTACAGCCGCCGCCGGCTCTAACTCAATCCGAAACTCCCGCAACTAAGCCAGTGCGCGCGACACCGAGAGCGGGCAACTCCGGCGACCGTGCAGGCAACTATCGCCGGACTGACCCAGGGGGGGCAAAAACAAACTCGGACGTTATTCCAGCGGAGTAATTGAAAAGCAAACATTTCGACGAATGTTTGTGTTACGTAACTTTGAATGATAGTTCCGATTTCCAAACATCACATTGGAGCACGTCAGGATTGGATTTCTGTTCTGAAATAGTTCCAAATTAATAGTTTGGAAATAAATCACTTCGCCCTGGCGGTGGAACTGGAGCATCCGTTTTGCGTCAATTTGCCGTCCAACTTTCGCTGGAAACTTTGAGATCACTCTAAACTGTGTCGATTACAGCAATATGACGGAGGCACCCTTTCTACTCGTATTCAAAGTTTTAGTTCAAATCTCGGGCTTATGTGATTAGAAATAAAGAACTAATATTTTAATTCGTCCGAGGCCTCGCCGAGTGAAAACTTTTCAACCATGAATGCTGTCTATATTTCGGAATTATAGGTGAGTAGGTATACTCGTTTGATTTTCTGTTCAACAGATACAATCTGTCGCTTTTTGTTTTTATTAATTTTATTACATTATGTTTGACCAGCTTTATTTTTATAACCAAATTATTTTTACGATATTGTCTCCTTTACTCGTACTGTTAAGTAATTAAGACATACTGATTGTAAAAAGGTAATGATATGGTTTAAAAAACGAAGTCAAATATTAAGCACTGTTTGTACGAAACATTTAAAAAGATCAAAAAATCATGTCATTAAAAATGTGTTAACAATATCTTATCTATAAAATATGACACAGCCTTTACTGCGTAGACGTTATTATCTCAATGGAATAAGAATACTCAAGTACTTATATCAGTTCGTTTCAATTTTTCCTGTGGTATTTGATTTACTTCAAAGGTGGTTTACCTCGTTCACAGGGTTCTATACCACTCGACAAAACAATTTTGTTTTTGACATGTATCATACTGTCAACTTGATAGTAATGTATGTATGTAATGAAAAGTGAACGTCCTATTAATAGCTATCCTAAGGTTCACGTATTAAGACATTGAAGTAAAGTTAAGAAGCGAACGTCTAACCAAATGTATCAGTTTATCTTTTTATAATTATTTATTTACACCTCTAAAGTAATTTCAGTGTTATTTCTTAATCGGTCCGACTAGATTTTATCAAACGTCACTAAGAACCAAAGCAGTTAAAGTACATTTCAATAAAAAAAAAAACCACTTTGAAAGGTAACATACTTACTAAAGACTGAAACACAGATACACGCGTCGCTTAGAACACCCCTCTGTTCGCTCACAGACGTGAAGGCACGTCAAAAAGAAGGCATTTTGACGTGTAACGCAGTGGTTTTGAACTGTTGTCAATCAAATTCCAAACATATCACACGTCAATTCAGCCACAACTGAAGCCAGCGGGCCTATTATAGTCATGTGTGGATAAAACATCGGTCACTTTCTGACCAGTATGTAAGTGCGAGAGTGACGGATGGTTTATCCACTACGATAAAGGTGACCATAATACAGGGGTGTTATTCTCTCAAAAATAACGGACGGTCGGACGGACGAGCGAAATCGCAGCGGCGAGTTTAAGTAGTCCCGTCAGAGCGAACTTATACGTTTGATCCATCGGTAGAAACCACGCTGCATAATTGAACATGCACGCGCTAAAATATGTTTTGTTCGCACTGACGGGTCTACTTAAACTCGCCGCTTGGACATGCACTCGTTCGTCCGTTCGACCGTCGTTGTTGAGAGAATCACTACCTAGGCCGAGGATTATTATTTAAACGTCTGATGGACAGTTGCCTCAATAACAAACGAGTTGCGGGTGGTAGGACCTTGTGCAGGGTCCGTCCGGATCGCTACCACCATCTTATCCATTAACCTACCGCCAAACAGCAGTGTTCGCATTGTTGTGTTCCGGTTTGGGGATAAGACACCCGGTGAAATGACTAGCATAGAGGCATTTCATCTTAGTCCTCAGGGTTGGCAACGCGTTTGCAGTCTTAGGATTGCATTACAGTCTTGTGAATGCGAATGTCTATGGGTCACAGTTTCCACTTACCATCAGGTGGCCTGTGTGCTCGTTTGTCTTCTCTATGCCATAAAAAAAAAAAAGTTTCCGAGTCGTGCCTGCGCGGGGTAAATCTGACGCTTTAGTGCTGTTACTTTTGCGCTCGAGTCGAGAAGCAATTGCGTGAAAGAGCAGTAAAGTTAATCATTTATTTCGGGAGCTAGCTCTGAGTTCTGATGGACGTGCGTGTTACTTATTCAAGGGTTGGACGTGACGTCGAACTGAGTAAATGACGGCCATTGGCGTCATCGTAAAAGCCTCTCCTGTTACTTAACTTTGCAACTTTAACTTGGAGTTAAGAGCCTGTCTTAAGTATGGGTCATGACTCATCGTAAACGAACCAAGATAAGTCTTAAAGCTAGTGGCTCAGCAGTTGCTTGGGCATTTTTTTTTTCGACGGAACGATTCGAGATCAACTCAACGGGCATTCATCAGCTAATAACTATGTCGATTATCGATCCAGTATTAATCAATAATTAGAAAACGGTTCGGGGGGAATTGGCAAAGCCTTTAATTAGGGCAGACTTCTAGTAGTTAATCTATGTGCAGTAGATAGAGCACGGGTATTTGATCCGTACAAATCCTCTCACCCTTATTGCTTTATTGAGGTGCAAATAAAATTCACCCTTTAGTTGGCAGACCACATAATTGCTTGGCTGTCTGAAACAGATGAAAAGTTAACTAATGACGTTCAATCTCAATTAAGTACGGAGACAAGTCGTTCATTGAATACTAAACGGACACAGTCCAAATGAGTCAGTGTTGCTTTTTAAAATTAGAAGCTGTTCGTATAAGATTTTCAATGCAAGAGCAAATTATTTTGGAATGTGTCCGTTTTGTATTAAATGAGCGAAGTGTGCGTCAATATTGATCAGAATCATTTGTATTACCTCAAAACCAAATACATAAAGAGACTTTTACGTTATACTTAGAAATTTCCAACATTGTCTCTCATATTTAAACTAAGCAAGGTGTGTCAAATTACATAGCTGCTGCGTTATTTTTGCAAAACATTTTTATTAAAAATGCAAATTAAGTCTCTGCAGCTAGCAAAAACGTTAGCGATAAAAAATATTAACGTTAAGAAGCCAAGAACTGATGGTATTCTAAATATCCTTTACGCGAGGAGGTGCTTCAACCCGTCTGGGGCTGAATGGCTTTAACTGTAAATGTAATAGTTGAGTTTTCAACGGGTATTATTATTTTATCGAAACACCTTTCTTTCGAATGAACGTATGATAACACAGAATTTTCATTCCATCGAAACACATTTCAATCCGCATGAGTTGATCTTTTGTTGATAGTCACAATAGCCTAACCCTACGAAAAACCATAGTTACATACATACATACATAAACTCACGCCTTTATTCCCAGAGTGGGGTAGGCAGAGCTACAGAATTTCCAACAAGTATAAAAACTTTTTGATAATTCTGTAACCACATTTTGCACACTTAGGCGAAGATGTTTACCAGTGTAGCAGAAAATTGTGTTCGATGAAATGATACCCTCCATGAAGTGAAAACCAATGAAATTATGTGCGGCCGTTTTCAATCTCCAAAGGATTAAATCTTTCGTACGGTAATGCAATCGTGAAACCTCCAAATAAAAGTTGGGACGCAACTTCGTGAGTTGAAAATTGTAAACACCAATTTATATACCACATAATTATGTCAGTGCATTCGGTTCCCCTATGGAATCCCTAATAGTAATTTTGTCCTAATGCATCGTTTGTCCGAATTATCGTTTATCCTAATGCCGTCCATACATTAAATCACGCCTGTTTCCCAGAGGGGTAGGCAGAGACCACTTCTTTCCACTTGCTACGATCTTGACAAATTTATTTCGCTTCTTCCACATTCATACATCGAATGTTAGTGTTCTTATAATACAACCCTAACCTAACCAAACTACAGGTATAATCGCACAGCTTAAAATGTTGCCTGATCTATCTGAGAACCAGTTTAGGGCAAATGAAAATTCGGACAAACGATGTGTTAGGACAAGCGTTGTTAGGAATTCCGAGGGACACTCAGTGCATTCATACCAAGGGTTTAGACCAAGTGAACGAACAAGAGTTCTATGGCGTTATCTCTTACGTTTTCTTTGTAAAAATAAAGACAAAACATGTTCTAGAGCCTTCGCTCGTTTGGTCCAAGCCCACCGTTAGCGGTTCCCCACCACGTTTAACGAAAATCATTAATCCACGCATCATGTAATCGCAAAGCCGCAGCATATTTCGATTAAATATCACAAAACGACGCGAGTTAATCCCAAAAAAAAATACCTTTATAAATATTAAATTTAAAAAAATGAATGCCTCATGCAGACGGTTGCGGGGAGACTGGACGTGGACAGTGCTATTATGCAGCACTGGACGCGCGTCCAACTCTCAAAAGATACGCAACTGTCTAACGTACATTTAATTAAATTTACATTTTAACTAACAAATATAATTATAAGACCAATGTTATTAACACTATATGGGCAACGCCTGAAATAAATGTCTTTTTTTTTAAATACAAACTCGAACCGGTAAGTAAACCAATAAAATAAATAAAATGAATGGCGGTTGGCCGCGGCCGGGATGTTTATGGAATCAGCGATCCCGGCAGATAGTACGGCGGCGCGGGCGCGGCGTCAGCACCGGGGTGGCTAATTGCCGCGCTGGTTGAGTAAATAACGATGCTCAACCAACGGGATATTTAATTGATGCTGTTCTGTGGTGTAACATCGCGAGTAAATATGCAATCAATAATACAGTCTACACCCTGGTTCCAATATTTATTTATTTATTATTATTTATTTATTATAACAAACACAAAGTTTACAGGTTATGCATTGTTCCACAAAATTGTTTGCACAGTTTGACTGCGGAATCTTCGGTCCAGCTTGTTGATCATTTTGTTTGTGCTATAAACTATAAAAATATTTTGTTATATGTACTATCAGACCATTGGAACCTTGACTCACCATAGAACTGTGTCACAGAGACGTTATGATTCAAGTCATAAGAAGTGTCAAACAAATTGTTTTATAATGTCACTGTGACACCCTTCTATGGTGGGTCAGGGTTCCATTGGGCTGATTGTACATATAAATATGTATATGTACTCTTCATACCGCAATATCTTAGAGAGGGAACACCTTAAAATTCCGAATATTTTTTTCCGAAAGCTATGTAACGCTGGACCTATTTTAGATTAAATGCATAATTTAACTGCCATTACGTAAGTAAGATTAGGCTTGATTTATAAACGATAACAAAAGGTTAAGTCTTCTATCAAAAAATTGCGTTCGAAATTATGATTCTTCAGAACAGAGTATAGAATGTTGTTCACTGTACATGGGCCCCATTCCACACTTTTCGTTTTGTCATTGTATTGTCAACGTTACGATAGCTCTTGATAAATTAATGGTCAGTAACTCGGTCGTGTTGAAAAAAATTGGCACAAAATCGTGATAAAGGTAATATTATATGCTGATTTCATGTAAAAAAACCACGTGGCAGTACTTGAGTTTGGCGCCATGTCATTGCCAAAGTTCCTAAACCAATGACGAGCACCACACTTATCGATATTATATATTTAGACGCACCACTAAAATCCTGATATCCTCCACAGTTTTACACCCTAACATTAAACCCAACAGCTTTACAGCTGGGATCAGCGCCGCATACAAAGTGTTCCCTCGGCTGAGCCCTGGCTCGCAGCTGTCGCTGGCCGTCGCCAGAGTCGGCGGCTAACAGCCCGCTCCGTCGGATTACTGTGTGCTGTCGTTGCCAAAAGATCTAGATTGCTGACCATCTGAAGTTTCAGCTAAGTACAATTGTTTAAGAGTCTTAAAGGCTCAGTTTCGTGATACATTGTGTCGCAGCGATAGCTCTCGGCACAGCAATGTTAAACCAAACCGTCAATGGATAGCATGCAGCTATCGACCATGAAAATTAAGCCTTAACGGCTGAACTGAAACTACACAAAATTTATACATGAAATCACGCCTGTTTCCCAGAGGGGTAGGCACAGACCACTTCTTTCCATTTGCTACGATCTTGACAAATTTCTTTCGCATCCACATTCATACATCGAGTCATGCACGCACGTCGTTTTTGGGTACTTAAGATTCGGCCCTTTTCCAGTATTTCTCCGATTTTACTTTTTCGAATATTTCTTAAAAGGAGGCAAGTCAGCGCCACGGCCCTTTCGTAATCGCAAGGGTGTTGCTCTTGCTGAAAGTTATTTAATATTACTTGTAATGAACTTAACTGGTCAGATTCGGGTTTCCACTAAAGTCAAAGCTCCTTTATTGTAGATTTATCGTTATTTAAAGAGGATGACCTTATTTGTGGATCAAACGTAGCGTAACTACATTACTTTCTAAAGGCCTGTTGTTTGATCAGTAGTTAGACTAACTAATTGTAACTAACAAACGATATCCTAGACAACAGCAAACTAGATGTTTTCCACGACTCCGAGTCCAAACTAATTGCAGCGGCCAGTCGATACTTGGAAACCATTGTCACCGCTAGCGCAGTGCAGGAAATTGGCTAATTAGTGTACGTATGGTTTCTAGTTAGGTACATGCATACCTAAGCTCACGTCTTTATTCCCGGAACGGGGTAGGCAGAGCTACAGAATTACTAACACTAAAAACATGTTAGTATATGTAATTCTGTAACCTCATTTTGCACAATTAGATTAAGATGTTTACCAGTGTAATAGTGACACAGTCTTTATTCCCTGCGTCGTTTTTTATGACATTCACGGGAGGTCATGAAGTGGCACTATTCTAACCGGGCAACCACGCGAATGTCTAGTTCGTTTTATTTAAGTTTAGTATTATATCGGTTCATTTGTAATTTCTCCGGTAACTGTCGGCTATTAACATGTTTGACTAGACTGTAAGTGTTAATTGTACAAAATAAATAAATAAATGGTTAAAAATCGTAACTTATGGTTAAATTTCAAGGAAATGTGTAAAATTTTCGATTTCTTCAAATTTCAACAATCAAACAGCGGGTCCTAAATATTGTTATAGTTGCAAGTCTCCGCTTTAACATGTAAGAAAATAAAACGTTACATTTACTTTACTGTTTAAATATTTGTCAAAAGGAAAATAATTTCATCACGTGATATGAAATTTAGTTTGGACGAGCGTCGCTATGTTTGGTGATCTAGGAAAAATATTGTTTTAAAAAGTGTCACTTTCACGTCATGCTGTATAGGTAAGCCTCGACGTTTCAGCTATATTCCAGCAGGCGCGCTCAACAGAGAATGAAAAAGAAGAAAAAGGGAAGTTGCTTTTTCTTTTAAATACTTGATATTTTGTATTTCTTAACCATGCACCCTAACCGTTTATTGTCCTGAGTCTTGGATGTTTATCATTGTCCGGTACTAGGGTGGTCCAAGAAAAAGATTATTTTTATTTTCCTTTTCCACAGGGGTATTTTTATTTGATTAGACTTTACATACCTCTGCGCAAAATTTGAGTGATATCGGACAATATTTAGGGGTCGCTATGATTTGCAACTTAAATACGCCAAGTATCCACGACAGTAATTTTTGATAAAAATGACTAGCATAATTTAATTTTACTTTATGTTTATTTCACATAAACCATTCGTATTAAAGAAGTGCGTACAAAAAATGTCATTTTTTTTCTTTTTATCAAAAAAATCGCCAAATCATAGCGACCCCTAAATATTGTCAGATTTCACTCAAATTTTGCACAGAGGTATTGAAAGTCTAATCGAATAAAAATACCCTTGTGGAGAAGGAAAATAAAAAAAAACTGATTTTTGGGCCACCCTATCCGGTACCCGTGGTACCAACCCAGATAAGTTTTGGGACTTGAAAAATTTGTAAGAGCGACTTTCTATGGCAGTTTTCAGAACATTTTAACAATTCCCGCGATGAACCAGCAAACTACTCGGCCAACATAGTTGTTCCGATTCAGTGGAAACTTCGAGAAACTACACAATAAATAAACGATGAGCCGCGGCGGTTAACAATGCACACGCGGTCGAACATGCGCCTGCCGTGAATAAGTCAGCCGCCGCCATTGTGGCTGTGCGGGGTTGCAGCCGCGGTGACCACGTGACCACGTGTAGCTGGATGTTAAATTCAAAAAGAACGACTGAACGTCAGACCGTACGAAAAATCGTTCTGTTTTCAATCTGGACATGAAAGTAAGTATTATTGTGAAATGATTAAAAACACAGTATATAACCAGCGTTAATGTTACATAATGTAAGGAACAACATTAAGGATCGCACGCAGAAATTGAAAATGAGTTACATAATTTTAACAGTTCAATTATGATCCAAGCGTCGTATTACATAGCTATTAAGACTCTTATATAACTCTCTGGAACTTTCTGATTAAATTAGCGTCTTAAAACAGGTTTGACAATGCGCTGGCCTAGTCGGTAATAGCCCCTGCTTACGAAGCTAGTGGTCCAGGGTTCAAATCGTAAGGGAAGATATTTGTGTGATGAGCGCGAATATTTGTTACTGAGTCATGGATGTTTTCTTTTTTTACAAGTATATTTATCTAGTACAAGCCTAGAGCTTAGTTTGGGACTGGGTCAATTGGTGTGATTGTCCGCTGATATTTATTTATTTTCAGTCAAGTTCATAAAAATGTGTACACTTTAGTACCTTGCCTATTTAATGTCATGTTTAAACTGTCATATACTGTCTACAAATTGTCACAGAGATTAAAGTGACAAGGTACAAAAAAGTACACATATTTATGAACTCGACTTTAAAATCCCCTTTAAATGGCAAAAATAAGAAAACGTCACATTTTTATAATTATCGCTTGTATTTTTATATAACTTCAGACTAGCTATTAACTAAAATAAACTCTAGTGACTGAATAAAGTGTTAATTAAATTACTATGAAAACCGTGCAATGTAAAGTATTACGTTTTCAACTTTCAAATATTATGATAACTAGCGACCCGCCCTCGCTTCGCTTCGGTTTATGTGAGTTTTCGGTAACACCCGTACATAAAACAAAGTTTATTATACATGAAAACCTTTCTCTTGAATCACTCTATCTATTAAAAAAAACCACATCAAAATCCGTTGGGTAGTTTTAAAGATCTAAGCATACATAGGGACAGACAGCGGGAAGCGACTTTGTTTTATAATATGTAGTGATAAAGACTAATTATGCAAGTTACATCATTTTTGACCCAGACACCCCGAAATTGAACGTTCAAAACCACGTGTGACCTCGAGCACTCGAAAAACGTTTCAATACGTTATTAACTCCATGTCCTGCATGTTTCCCGCTAAAAATCGCCGCACCGAGAACTCGCGAACACAAATAACGGTCCCCGCGAGTAACGGCCGCAAAACACATAGGTGCAAATTTGAAATTCGAATCGCGAATTTATTAGCATGCGGCGGCCGCGTGTTGCCAGCGCGCGTTTATTTGAATATTTTAGGCCGATTAGTGTTGCACTCTATCGAGGCATGTTCTCTGAATAATAACGTTTGAACTCATGCATGTTTCTTTTGCATTTAATATGTATTTTAAAATCATAACAGGGAAAAAATATGTTAAAGAAAAACTGGTCAGTGCTGCAGAGTGGTTGAGGCAGTGATAACTTATTGGCAGTATTTTGCAAATAGCCAGTCAATTACTCTTCATGTCTTATACATTTGACATACCGATTGGCCAAGTATTTGTCACCATGAGGTTCTTCATATGACAGAAATCTGAATTATGTTAAACACCGTTGTATATGTGTACCTCACCTCACACTGTACGTTCATGTAGCTATGTATTCTATAAATACGCCGCAAGATCCTTAAACGATATACATAAATACATACCTTCACGCCTTCATTCCCAGAGTACGGTAGGCTACAGCTACAGAATTACTAACAACCCTAAACATTTGTTGATAATTCTGTTGTATGGTGATCTCCTGGTCGCGGTGGCTGAAAGGTTGGATAGCCCGATCCTCGCCTTCTGGGCAGACAGGCACGTGCCTAGGGCCAACTATGACGTGTTTTAGGTGATTAATTATATTTATTTTGTAAATCACAGTACTAATCAAATAGTTTATTAAGTTGTTACTAACATAATATGGATTGCTTATCTGAAATAAATTATTATTATTTTTATTATTATTAACACGACTTGTGAATAAAACATAAAGTGTTAAATAACCACTAATGCCCGGTTTCTATATTCAAAAAACGAATCGTTTTCCTTACGTCTCGTTAAAATTTGACATTTGCTGCGTACAAAATGTATCAAATTTTAGCGAGACGTAAGGAAAACGATTCGTTTCTTGAATATAGGAACCGGGCATAAATGAATAGCTAAACTTATCTCTTGCTTGTACCAGCCACAATCACCTTGCTTCAATAACAAACCCCGCTGTCCCCGCCGACGGCAGCGGCTGTTGGCAGTTTTTCCCGAATCGAACGAATCACATTAAAAAGTTCCCCGCGTCCTCACTCTATTGGTCAGCGGAATTTGAAATGGAATGCATTTGAATTTCGAATACGTTTGAATTTTAAACCGGCTATTTTGTGGCCCGAATTCGAAGAGAAGGTGCATCGAACAGATAGTTAAGTTAAGTTAATAAGCACAGAATGTACAAAAATTGACGAGGAGATTAATCATTTTGTAAAAAACACTTATAGATCTGGTATGCGTATAAATGGTTCCGGGGTGCCACAAGGTAGTATTTTGGGACCATTATTATTTCTTATTTATATAAATGACCTCCCACGATCCTTATCAACAAAGTGTATTCTTTTCGCAGATGATACCACATTATTATTTAAGGGACAAGATATTAAAGTGCTTGAGGATACGGTAAACAATATTTTAATTGATGTCAATAATTGGACTAACGCTAACAAATTGAAGATTAATATACCTAAGACAAATTATGTTCTATTTCGATCACATAGATCCAATTGTATACATTTAAATTTAATTTATAACAATGACACTATAGAAGAGGTTGATAGCATTAAGTTCCTAGGATTAATAGTTGATCAACATCTAAATTGGAAAGATCACATCACCTCAGTATGCTCTAGACTGGATAGATTTGTTTATGCCCTTAGGAGGCTGAGAAGATCTGTCTCTGCTGAAGCGGCTGTAACTGCTTACTATGGTCACGTTTCATCTATTTTAAACTATGGCCTAATCTTGTGGGGAAATTCTGTAGATGTTGATAGGGTCTTCAAACTACAGAAAAAATGTATACGTGCAATATGTTATGCTTGGATAATGAACAGCTGTAAACCATTTTTTAAAAAACTTAAGATATTGCCTTTGGCGTGCATGTATATACGTAATATCTGTTTGTTTGTTAGGACCCAAGGCCAGTACTTTAAAGAGCGCTCCACCGTGCGCAGTGGCAAGCTCAGGGAGCAGTATAGAAATCTCCTGTATGAACCTCGTTGTAACACTGATATATATAAAAGAAACGTTTATAATATGTGCATCAAAATATACAATAAACTGCCACCGGAGCTGAAATTGGTACAAGGTAAAACATTCCGAACTTTGTTAACGAAATGGCTCTTGGATAAATGTTTTTACACTGTCAATGAGTTTATCCACTAATAATATTAACTAGTATAGTATTGTAAGATAATGTTTGTAATTTAATAATTTTAACATGTATAAGAAATTGTTAATTGAAAATGATACTAGTTAACAAATTTACAATGAGATTTTAAGATGTAATTTATTTATTAAAATTTGCATGTCTAATTGACTGTAGTCTATGTGACGACTGTCTGTGTGTATTAATTAACCACATATTAAACATTTGTACGCCATACTATGGCAAAATAAGGATGGATAACAATGAAATGTAACACCAATTTATACCCTTGTTTCACAAATAAAATTGATTTGATTTGAAACTACTTTAACCTTTATAAATAAACTTTCTTTCGTCAGTAATTTTTTGTAAACAGTATTAATGACATTATTTAAGTGTATTTACTTTACCGAAATGGCGGTATCATTAAATTATCGAGGAATTTTAATGTGAAACAGTTTCAGATAATACTTTGTACTTACTTAAAATTGCCTGGTTATATATTTTTTACGTATTATTAGCAGTGTACGTCACAAAATATATAACACGCTAATATACGTATATTAAACTGCTATTTAAGCATTCAAATTCTTTGACAGTACATTTTAACTCATTTTTTTCCATTCAGCGGCGAAGTTCATGGTGAATGCAACTCTAATTTAAAGAGAGCTTAAATAAAGTTTTTTTTGTTGAATGCGAAGGAAACTTACGGAATGTGCTGATATATCGTGGGACCATTTATCTTCGTCGAAAGAAGTAGTCCACCTCCACTCACCTAGGTTTTTTTAGCGAGTAAGCAGAAAAAAACTATTTAACGATGACCCGTATACTTGTAGTGACTCATTGAGAGCAGGGTACAATTTATACTGGTCATTACAGCAAACAAATCGTAACCTGATCTCTTACAGTAGTAACTTTACTCGAGCTCAAGGGTCACAATACAATGGTTGTTAAAAATTGCAACAAATTTTAAGAATATCGTCAAATGAGACTCCGAGGTTTTTTATACCTAAAAGAACTTAGTTTAAAAGCTCCACAAAGTGAGTGAATCTCGTATCCAAGTTTTTAGGAGTTTTTAATAAAAGGTTTTACCTGTTTCTTGAAACAGCTTTTACTCGGTGCTTACCTGGAAATAACGAGATATGGGTTATTATAAGTTGTTACATATACATATAATACAACAGATAAAAACATAAATGTCCCGTGTGGTTGCCGGCTTAGAATAGTGCCACTTCATGTCTTCCCGTGGATGTCGTAAGAGGCGACTAAGGTAATAAAGGCTTGTAGTACTGTTAGGCGATGGGCTTGCAACCTGTCACTAATACACTGGTGAACCTCTTAGCTTAATTATGCAAAATGTGGTTACAGAATTATCAACTTTTTAAAGTTGTTGATAATTCTGTATTTCTGCCTACCCCGCTCTGGGAATGAAGGCGTGAGTTTATGTATGTATGTAGAAAAAAAATACAATTAAAACTTGAAAAAAACCCAGATTCTAGCAAATCAAACTCGCGTTCTAAGGGTAAGGGTCTTTGTACATAATAATAATAATACACAATGGTCAAATGCTGCAGGCATTTACTTTGTACCACCCCTAAAGGGTGATGGGCTAATTTTGTATGGGCCCCATCCCCACCCTCCAACAGGCACGGGATGCATGACCATATGTTCATTAGGACCCAATAAAAGACAAAATTCCTATTTTAATAGCAAAATCGATGGGAACTTTTTAATGAAAAAAAAACCTTTTAAGAGCTAAGCAAGGCAAGAATGTATTCATTTTTAAACAACATACGATACGATTATGATTTTCCAAGAAAACTCCACACATGGCGATCGTCGCCATTGTAAAAATACATCGTGTTTCCGAGATCTATAAGCTGGCATATTTTTTGTTTCATCTCAGTTGGTGGGTGGGGACATTTTTGCCTATCGTCCTTTCCAGGAAACAAGAAAGTTTATTGAAATTTTCCTGTAAGGTAGAATAAACAAACTCGGGTTTACCGAAAACACATCGGCAACTTTTAGAACTGCTTTTGTACATGAAAGAGATTGATCCCTCACAAAATACTTAAATCTATCTCAATGCGTCAAAAGTAAAACCGTCAAATAAAGTTAGCTATTTCCAACAAAAGACTTTTCTTGCAAGTTAGTAGAAAGCAAAATCAACTCTCACGCAGTGCTTACAAGGTCGCACATACTTTTAATATCCTTGAACAAATGGGCCATTTTGTCTTAAACACATCTTTTCTGTGACAAAACGGCGTATATACTTTTACTTTTGCGACCTTATTTTAAGCGCGATAAAGTTGAATGTCTATAAACGGTTCCGTTGTAGATGCGACCTTTTCCTTTTAAATCAATGAAACAGATCATAGAACGGACAACCCTAACATAAACAGGGCAGTGATAACCCTACAGCTTAACTTATTCTCTCAAATGAAAATGAACCTTTTTGTCTAAATATTCGGCTCAATGTCCCTCGTCGGTTTTAGAGTAATAATGAATTTTATCACGCGTGTGTTTTTCTGGTGGGAATTGTGATTCAGCCGTTGTTTTTGAATGCGCCATAAAAATAGACTTCGGTGAAAATATCGCCATAATTGTAAATAATTCGTAATGCCAAATTTTTATGCAAAGTTTTTCTCATCTCACGGCTGAAGGGTGAAAAGGACGGTAGTAGGCTTGATTTAAATGTTGTCGGAAGCAAGTGAATTTATGAATTTACCGGGTGGACAGCTGAGGCGGGTCGGAGAGGGCCCTGCGAGGCCATTTCTAACCTTTTAACTTTATGTTACTCGAAATAACAATACCAAAAAATATGTGACTCTGCGAAAAAATCGTCAGATATTATGCCCTGTTTTCATTTTTATCAAGGATCAAGAGACAGTCTCCTAGATAAGCGTATTTGCTAGAAAAGTAACAAAATGAAATAAATCTTCATAAAAATTCTAAGAAAAACAAAAATAAAATAAAAGGCTTTTAGAAGGATTTTACCAACTAACTTCATCCTGCCCAGTGTTCTTACTAAAGGATATATTCGATTTGTTAGTTTCCGCCCGGGAAATCAAAAATATGTAAATCCTGAAAAAAATATCCTTTGTTTAGGGAAATTAGGCAGAAACCGGAAGTATAAACAAAAAATGCTTGGGCAGAACGAGGTTAATGTGAGTAATACTCGATAATCATTAAATCACGATTATAGCACTTGAGATAAGATCTTACATACATTGCGCGTCACGGAAAATTAATGAGGCAAATAATTATATTACGTTTTTGATATTTTTAGTGATTTAATCGTAGAATACGTGATATTTTGTTTATAATTTAATTAAGCAAAAAATACTTTGCGGGCGGGCTATCCGCATGCTACGCTGCTACTTCGACAGGCTACGAAACAAGCGTAGTAGGCTACGAGCGTAGCAAGCTACGAGTAAAGTAAGCTCCAGGGACTCTATTCTACGCTCTAAAATAGTAGTTTATGCAATAGTTGTATAAGAGAGGTCAAAATATATGAGTGGCGTGAGTTACGATGTGAGCCGAAGGCGAACATCGTAAAGGAAAGCGCCACGAGTGTTTTTTGACTTAGTTATACACCGTTGCATACAATACTTTTTCTACGACTAGGTTTCAAATGAAATGCAAAATTAAGCGAAAAAACTTACAAACGAACGAACGAAGTAAAGAACAACAAACGAGCGGGAAACAAGAAAATGACAAAATATGTGTCTATGGTTTACTTTGTTTTTAAATTGACGGAATGGAAATATGACTAACAGGCTACACTTAGTAATCTGTGGCGTATCGTTAGGGCGACTTTACGACACCGAGAGCTGTTATGGGGAATAGAGTTATAGACTTTTCTGAAGTCATATTATCTATGTTCTTATAATAGTGTTCGTGACTATGTAAAAGACTAATAAAAGTACAGGAGTAGAAAAAAACGATTATCCTATTTGACCTGTTATGGTGTTGTTATTAACTCGGCCGCCATTACTGTCAAGTTAATGAGAGCTATCAAGACGTTGACAATATGATAACAGGTCAAAAACGTATCGTTAATAAATGTTGAAAAAATCATATCGTCTTTGCCTTGTTCTGAAATTATTTTTTACATTATAGACCATATCGTCAGTCGTGTTTGACCTGTGATCGTATTGTCAACGTCTTGATAGCTCTTATTTCCTTGAGCATGGGTTTGCACAAATACATAAGGTGCAAAATATACCTTATCAAATAATGAAACATTTTGCAAGTTATTGAATTTATTACTTGCCGATGAAATGCCGGAGAGAGTGTTACAGCGATAGACAGCCTATTATTCCTGCAGATTTGCTGAACAAGTCTCGAGTGGTCAGCGTGAGCGCGACACATCGGCCCCTCGCCCCCCTCCCTACCCCCTTCCCCCACCCTCCCAGCCCGGATCACTCCGCTAACACTAAACTTTGTTTTTAGACTTAACAAGTTTTAAGTCGGTGCGACGCGGCGGACGCCGCAAAAGTTTGCTCAGAATTGAATAGAGTGGACTTGGGAGTTAAGTAAATTAGTGCAAGTAACTAAACATGTTGAGACTTGCAACAAAACGAGCACAGTGGGCTTTAGATTAATTACGGTATTTTTTTTGGGAATATTAATAATGACTGTGAATTTCATTTTTTTTTAAAGGGTCGATCTTGCAGAAGTTTTCGTAAAGGTTTGTAATTGACTGACCAAGAAAAGATTTTAATGATGATGGAGATACAAGATACAAGAGTCACAGAACGGTTGTTTGTTCGCTAATTTGAGGGTTTTATTATTAATTCAAAGAAAGAAAGAAAGTCATTTTATTTGTAACGTATACATAACAAAGAACAGATAAAACGTAGAAGAATAAAGTAGCCACGAAATGAACTCAACTATTCAACTTGAACATGCAGTCAACCACGGTGTATCATTGAATAGTCAAGCCAATCTAAAACCTTGTTACACATAGTTAATTATACCTGTTCGGAGCAGCACCCTACACGTGTATCTTAAGTTAAGTCGTAGTCAGCCTTCAGTCGGCGGCGCATCGAGCGCCGACGTACACTAATTATAACTTAGTGCATTCTTCGAAACTGCCGCGCCCGGGTGCATTCAATCATAACATTTATAACATTCTAACATTTCTTGAACATTTTTAACGAACATAGTTTGTAAAGACTCTTATTACAATTAGAACAAGAGAGGAATTTAATAAACAAAAATTAAAATTCACCGCAAACCCTATCCAAACAATACCTTTTTCCCATTTTATTATCATTCTGTTGACTTGAAGCATGTCCGAGATGGTACAATCCGGATCCTGGCCTGGCCGGAAAGACCTTCAATTTGAAGTGTTTATGGTATTTTATTTGTTTTTAATTTCGTGCGTTTGTCAGTGCCTGTGGCCGGGATTACGCCGCGGAGTTGTTACCTACACGGGACTCGCGGGACTTAGCGCGGGACTTATCCCGGGGTGTGTCGGCGACTTGTGACTCGGGACCGGTCACTGAGGGCGGCGAGTTGAAGCGATGGCGATGGTTAGAGTGAACCCTGCTAGGGTACCATGTTTAGGGATTTGTTGTATATGTTATTAAGTGTTTGTGCGTTGACAAAAGGCAATTTGGTAACTTAAATAGGTCGAAGTGAATTAGTGGGCACGTATCATAATCCCGAAAGTTCATAATATCGAATGGTTCTTTTTTCTGAAACTATAAACTTTTCAGGATTTTTTAAAAGGCCATTGTATAGAACCCATTAGGTTAGGTTAGGTTTGTTTTATAACAATCCAGAAAAGTTTATGGTTTCAGAAAAAAGAACCATTCGATATTATGAACTTTCGGGATTATGATACGTGCCCGAAGTAGTATATGCTTTGTCAGCTCCTCTAACATATTTTTTGACAGGTTTCTTCAATAATGTAGTTTTGCAAAATTTTGTGCAGCCACAAATTACCATAATCAACCAATAAGTATACAAATATATAGGTTAAGGCGCTAGAACTAACTAAAGCTTTTGCATGATCACCGATTTTTGCAAACCGATTGATCTTAAGTTAGACTTCCAGAATGACCTATAGATAAATATCTAGTAGCATATTAATCTATGAATCGCCCAAATGTATGTACCAGCACAACTTCCGAAGGACTGCACCAAATTGGACAGTTGTTGTGTTCGTTATTTGTCAGGACAGGTCGAGTATGAAAGAAAAAAAGCAACCGGGAGTGTTAAAAATATGCAGCGGGGTGAATCCGCTAGCGAGCCGTTAGTATGAATATCAAATAAATACCCTAAAACCAACACCAATTTAACTATAAAAACCTCTACTATCTATTATGACGACGATACTACATCGCGGTCCTGTTGCATTGCTGCCTTGCTTGGCTAGAACTACTGGCAGGCCGACCCGAAACTGATTTCAGAGAAGGATACGTAAATAAAACGTTCACCCGGATTATTTTCCGACAAAAATCTCTCGCTAGCTCCTGATACACCCATGTTGAACTAAAACTATAGTTTAGTCTTTCTAAGAGGGCCGATTTGACAGCTGTCATCTTTGTAAAAAATGTTAGTTTGAGATTATATTTTGTACTAAGATGACAGCTGTCAAATCGGCCCTCGTAGAACGACCAAACTGTAATTGCACCGCTTAGCAGAAGACTCCGGGGCATTAAAAAACGTCAAATAAATTACGAAGCTGACGTTATTCATCGCGCCGGTAATTTATGGCTGCCCGGTAACCCTTCGGCGAATTTAATAGAATTATACATTTCGCTCATTATTTTACGCTTACCCTAGCACTGAGGGAGAGGATGTTAAGTTACCGTTCATGCAAGATGGCGCATGTATTATGTCGAGTTGCGGGAAATTGGAGCGCTCTACTCGAAACCTATATAGGGTTACCGTGTGTAGTGGTACATACATACACGTACATAAACTCACGCCTTTATTCCCAGAGTGAGGTAGGCAGAGCTACAGAATTTCCAACAACTATAAAAGCTATTTGATATTTGTTATTTGTGTGTAGTGGTAACCCTACTTATATCATAAATGTCAAAGTTTGTGAGGATCTTGGGATATTTAGAGGTTGGTTTGATGCTGAATGTATTTAGATAGTTCATGTCCAACTTTGTTTATAACGCACGAATGGTTTAACATGTTTGAACGACAATTGCACCAGGACTGGGCGCGGGCCGTTTGGTTTTTGATGTATTTTCGTATTGACAATGTTCTATTATCTCTTTCTTATTTACTAGACTAAAGCGAAAGGCAATATGGTTTAACCAAGTT
Organism: Acleris laterana; assembly: GCA_963966035.1. Classification (NCBI taxonomy): domain Eukaryota; kingdom Metazoa; phylum Arthropoda; class Insecta; order Lepidoptera; family Tortricidae; genus Acleris; species Acleris laterana. The sequence continues at coordinate 15,511,844 of OZ014458.1, read as the reverse complement.
AAATGGAAGTCCAGTAGAAATCCACTACACTATTTTACATTTGAGGACTGAGGACTATTTAACTTCAAACCCTATCAATAACTCATGATGTTTCAGTTTATGTTATTGAATAATTTAGTGAATATTCAAAATTGAATTAAATAATAATGGTTTCAGGTGACATCTTCGTGAAGCAGGGACTAAAGGCGCCGTGTTTAATTAGAAAGTTTAGTTATAATTCAGCGGCCGGGGCCGGCGGCGGAGTTGCTCGACTGTCCTTTTTGGACAAGTTAGGCCAGGCGTTCGTGGTTTAAAAGAATTAAACAAGTGGACAGGTTATGAATTATTTGTACCTTTTATGATACGCCTAACTTTGCATGAGAACTTTTATAAGTTCAAAGCGTTGGCAACTTAACTTCTTCAAAAGCTAAGCATTTCACAAGCGATGTTCGTTATCAACCAAATTAAATTTGTTTCTTATTCATCTCCGTAATCTTATAAATACTAAATACATAAGCTCAAGCAAGTCGCAAGGCGGCAAAGTTACAAGCAACATCTAAAAATAAGAACATCAGTAACCGGGACATGAAACAATTACCTTTCTGCCAAAAACAACATTGTTGATGAAAAAACGCGAAAGCCGCGAAACAGCCGTTAAACAAAAATGCTGTAACAATATTGTTTTAGGCGGCGGCGCCCTGGCACCTCCGCGAGCTGCACAGCCCTAAACAAACGGCGTCGGCGGCCGCAGAAAAACGCAAAGGACCTTCTCGCATCCTTAGCGTGTGTAAATTCTGGGGTGAAAAAGGGTATGTCTTCTGTAGATCTTGCGGGTGGTAGGACCTTGTGCAGGGTCCGTCCGGATCACTACCACCATCTTATCCATTAACCTGCCAACAAACAGCAGTGTTCGCATTGTTGTGTTCCGGTTTGGGGATAAGACAGCCGGTGAAATGACTAGCATAGAGGCTTTCCATCTTAGTCCTCAGGGTTGGCAACGCATTTGCAGTCTTAGGATTGCATTGCAGTCTTGTGAATGCGAATGTCTATGGGTCACAGTTTCCACTTATCTCCCTTTGCTTAAACACTTTATTGAACATAAAAATAACACACAATTACAAGTAAGTACGTACATAAACTTAAGATAAAGTGTACAATGGAGAACTTATCCCTTTAAGGGATCTCTTCCAGTTAACCTGACTATTAGTGTTATCTGGAGATTGAAAAATCAGCCCTAAGTAACTAAGTTTATCGATGTCTCCTATTACCTACCTATAGTTAGTATAGACTTTCGAAGAACATTAATTTTGGTGACATTGTCCTGAGACATTTGTAACATTTTTTATAAACATGATGTTTTCTTGATATCTCTCTAACGCCAGCATGAAGCGCAGCCTGTGACGTAACGACCGTCGCCAGGTGGCGGCTAATCAAGAAAGCATTAAATCCCATACCAATCTCATCTCGCGGAGCATTCTAAAGTGAACTCAGAAGGTTGTCCCGTACAGTTCATATTGCAGGAGTTGATCGAGACTCTGAGACATAAAATACGCGAGTTATGTCGTTATGGAGTCAGGCTGACGGCTGAATGTTCTCCGAGTATATTTTACGGTTGATGTAAATAGGGTTGTTTTGTTTTCTGATTTTCAAGTTGTAAATAATGTCGCTTTCCAGTATTATCTGGAATTTAAGAACAATGAAACAGTAACTTATGTTAAGGTGCTAAACGAAACCAATGTTGTGGATTAGTAAAACAAATGTTACGCAGGAAAGGGCATTGGGTAAATTAGTTTGAAGAATATTGACACTTTTTTTTCATCGGCCACGGATGATTTTTACACAGTCATTCAGAGGATCTTGAAATACACATAGATATATATAATTTATGGCGTTTAATAATATCGGAGCCGAGATATTTAAGATTTAAGTGTTCAGTTTTTGGTACTAAAAGTACGCCTAGGTAAGAATATTAAATATCTCGGCTCCGATGCACTTAAGAGTATTACATTACATAACAAAACATGTTTATCATAATTTACCACTTTTACTAATGGCCGCTCACCTTGACTTTTACAAATGACAACACTTTTACCCAAACCCCTTTCATGTTTCGATACCTACACTTTAATAATAAAACTCTGGTAAGTTTGGGTTATAAGTAGGGGTAAAAACTATGATTTCATATGTTACGTATATGGTCATTGTCTAATACTCTGTATTTATTAAACTGTATGTTTTGCAATAAGTATTTTTTTTCTTTAGAATCAGTATAAAGGAGGTAATATAATAACCATACTGTTTTTGATGAGTTATCGTATTGACAGCGTTTTGGTAGCTCTTATTTACTTGACAGTAATGGCGGCCGAGTTAAAAACATTTTTTTTTTTTTTTTTTTTTTTTATGGCATAGAGTAGACAAACGAGCACACAGGCCACCTGATGGTAAGTGGAAACTGTGACCCATAGACATTCGCATTCACAAGAATGCAATGCAATCTTAAGACTGCAAATGCGTTGCCAACCCTGAGGACTAAGATGGAATGCCTCTATGCTAGTCATTACAATACCATAACACGACAAAAGCAATATCGTTGTAGCCCCAGCTGTGTATGGTTTTACAGCTCGCTGCCTCCTCAATGAATTTTCACTGGTTGGTTCACCCGTGCACCCGACGTGTTTGAACCTTGTACCATTGACGGACCTCGACCGGGGTGCGAATCACGCCCGAACATGAAATATATACGCACTAACGGGTCAAGGAGCGTCAGTCCGTCGAGGATCTAGCTCGATCGGTGCCCATCCCTAGCTGCTTCACGGCTCTATCGCAGTTTAACTGCGGAGTTACTGCATCCCGTTTATGCTCGGTGCATTGTGCAACTGCATCTGCAAGTGCATTAAACCGCTCGCTCATTAACTGCCAGTAATGTTCGATATTTGGTCTTTACGAGTATATAGAAGCATATTTTAGATCCATAGTTAGATCCATAGAGTTTGTTCATATATTATCGTGGTTTAACTAGAGAGAAGAAGTAAGTGCCTTGTATGCTGTCAAGCCAAACCAATCCGTGGGTCCACGGAAATCCAGCGTCCAACTCCCAATAGATAGTTGGATGGATGCTTGGACACATAGCTGAGGGGATACCACTTTCACACCACAGTTATTTAAACAATGTAAAAATCTATACTAATAGTATAAAGCTGAAGAGTTTGTTTGTTTGTTTGCTTGAACGCGCTAATCTCAGGAACTACTGGTCCAATCTGAAAAAGTCTTTCAGTGTTAGATAACCCATTTATCAAGAAAGGCTTTGTCATACTCACATAAACCAAAGCGAAGCGAGGGCGGGTTAATAATAAATCGAAATAAATGTTGTCCATTCTTTTCTAACTAAGGTAAAAAACCATACAACAATTGTATATCTATATATACCTCCAGCCATTGCCTGTAACCATTGACATGTTTCTATTCACGCTCACACACACGTGTACAGTCACCACCCGCGAATGTTACGCCACTTGCCACTCTTCTTAATTTAACCGTGTAATGCATTTTGGGTTGACAGCCGACTTGACATAATATTACCCGAGTGTAGTACACGGCTAAATTAAGAAGAGTGGCAAGTGGCGTAACATTCGCGGGTGGTGACTGTACAGAAGGGTGTCCCATGGTTTCACCGACACTCATAGAACCTACTCTGAACCTAGCACTTCGCAGAAATTTCGTTTCATAGAATATTTTCTGCTGAACCTGTGTTGATTTCCAGTTATCTTTACGTAGGTCACCGTTTGATTCACGTAGGTCAGGTTGGGTTTAGACTTGTAGCCATCACAAGATAAACTGAAATCAACATCAGGTTCAGGACAAAGCTGTCTATGAAACGAAAAGTCTGCGAAGTGATAGGTTCTATGAGATGAGTGTCGGTGAAACAAGGTACGGAAGAAAACCAGAAGTGATTTAGTTCGATTCAAATGTATTCCAGTTTTTTTTTATGGCATAGAGAAGACAAACGAGCACACTGGCCACCTGATGGTAAGTGGAAACTGTGACCCATAGACATTCGCATTCACAAAACTGCAATGCAATCCTATGACTGCAAACGCGTTGCCGACCCTGAGGACTAAGATGGAATGCCTCTATGCTAGTGATTTCATCGGCTGTCTTACCCCCAAACCGGAACACAACAGTGTGAACACTGCTGTTTGGCGGTAGGTTAATGGATAAGATGGTGGTAGCGATCCGGACGGACCCTGCACAAGGTCCTACCACCCGCACAGTTAGTTGATAGCGGATCCAACATAACGAGCTGCGCAGCGCCGCGCGAGTAACGAGGGCGTGTTAATACGCCGGCGCGTGCACTTGCAAATGTAATAAAATCGGATTATTGGTGCAGTGAGCTGCACTTGGATGGTAGATCGCATTTTAATTAAAACTTCTACCGACGACATATACCTTAGTTTTTTATTTAATAACTCATGTTACCGACTGTATTTTCCAACGCTGGTAATAGATTGTAAACGAATTATGATGAAACCTAGTTGGTAGTGACACTCGTGACCCTGCCTACACAGCTAGCGGTCCCGGGTTCGATTCACAGATTAGGCAAATATTTGTGTGATCAGCGCGCGTATTTGTTTCTTAGTCTTTGATGTTTTCTATGTATTTAAGTATTTATTACTCTACTATTGGTATTTATATCGTTGTTTAGTCATAGTACGAGCCTAGAGAGTTTAGGACTAGGTCGATTGGTGTCCGATTGTCATCTGTTATTTATATATTTGAAATTCGAAGGAAGAATTAAACTAAACCAAACGCGACGGTTCTTTTATTAGCCATTGAAGAGTTCCAATGGCCACCTTCCGTCTCCGTCATCATACCAGCTCGAATAGTTAATAGTACAACATTGTATTTTTCCGTATAGTTTTCAAAATCAAATAGGCATGCAATTTCAATTTGATGACTATGTTGTAACAGTAATCATTATACACGTTTGAACATGTCTCGCACGTAACAAGATTTCGATGAGAATTTTACATGAACCAAAACAGCTTTGAGATATTGTGTCACAAGGGAACCAAACGATATATTTACTGCGATGTTTATAGTGGATCCAGAGGGAGCGGAGAAATCTATTGATAGTAGAATTCCGCTACAATCTGAACGTGGCAAGGGATTCAAGCGACGCCGTTCAAGACGAAGATGACTACTACAAAGAGGCACTCAATTTATCTATGAAAAAACCCAACAAGCGCCAGTCGGATTAGCGCACTGAGGGTGCCGTGCCGTTGCGCAGTAGGTGTTATTATATTCAATTTAAAATCGATTTTAAATCAAATAAAAAATGGGAGCCTAACTAACACTTGACCACTTTTTACTATTATGATACCAAATTTGACGTTTGTATGTACCGTTTTTACAAAACAACAAAATTAAAACTATTATTATGTTGGAAAGAACGTTTTATTGGGTTTTTTACATTTGTTAGCAAACTATTGGTTAGGGCGGATTTACTCAAACTGGAATAAGACTTACTCCGAGATTAGTCTACACAAATTCGGCGTTTACTCGTAATCTAGGTATAACACCTTATTCTCGTTTGGTCGAATCCGCCCTTAGAGAACAATAAAGCTACCTTATGTCGGGTTCCTATATTCAAACCGCGGACGGATAAGGCTTATTTCGTGTTAAAATTTGATATTTAACAATACAAAACGTGTCAAATACTAATCTGAAGTAAGCTTGATCTATACGCGGTTTGAATATAGGCACCGCACATTAGTAAATAATCTTCAGTGACAGTCCCAAAAGTTTCATAAATAACGCTAGCTTGGTTAGCTATGTTCCGTTTATATGAAAATTTTGATATAGATTTAGACATATTAAATTTAACATTAAGTAAATTAAAAAATTGTTTGAAATCCAAATATTCCTAACTGTTTTTTTCTCTTATTGTATTTCGTACTTTTCTTTTGTAAACAAATTATTAATCATTAAATTAACTAATTTAGCTTTGATTTGCGTACTAAAAATGTTGTGTACAATTATTATAGTAGTGTAAGCAATGTAAAGATGTATTTTAATGTCGTTATATCATGTGCTTGCCTACACCAGTTATTGTACCTATTTAAATAAATAAATAACCAAAAATATACATTAAAAACACGAGACAAGTAAACTTCTTTGATGGAAACAATAACTTTTTCCTATACGTAGTAAAAAAAAAGATTCAAGTAAATGAAAATCGAGTAATCTTTAATATTTTAAGCGCTATGAATTCGGCGGTACAATCTCGTAGGGTAATAGGGCTGCTGAGGCAGCTGGCGAGGAGTCCCGGGACAGGTGCGAGCACGGGGTGTGGCGCGGGGAGCACCATGTCGCGCGCCGCAGACGGATGGCGTTAAGCAGCGACCACACCAATGCTAAAAAAACGGTGACGGTACGGAATTCAAATTCAAATTCAAATTCAAATCATTTATCCTGTAAGTAGGCCCTGTAGGCACTTTTACATGTCTGAGTCTACCAGCGCTTCCAAAGAGACCACTGTTGAGAAGAAGCGCCGCAAGAAACTCAACAGTAAGCCGAATCGCAGTGACGCGTCGTATTAGCACCGTTTTTGACGCACGCTCCCCACACCGCTGCTTAAGGCGACACGGGGCGGGCATTTGACCTTGCTCATTCGGCCAGACGAGTAAAGTTTTAATTCGCGCGCCATCTAACGAGTAAGCTCTGCGATCTACCGTATATTACTATTTGTCAAACAGTCAGGCACGCATTTACTGTAAGATGGCGCTTGATTAGGTCGACCAATATGATGATACACTTTTGTTTTTCCTAAATACTATCTCAAAGTCAGTTACGGATGGCAACAATAGCTTATAAACAAATAAGTAAATACATAAATAGTTAATTATTTAACACGTACTTATAGATTATTTCATGAATAACTGGCACAAATATATCAATAAGAAATTTGGTCTACTAGGATTATACGAGTGATATAGATCTTTTAGACAGTTTATTTGATTTGACCCCTACGTGATTTGATTACTATCATCGACGGCTAGCACAACTTGCGCGCGTCATGTTTTTAACCAGTCTATTACGATACAGACGCACTGAGTGAGCGAGTAAAAACAAGATCATAGCTACTTGTTCGCACGGAATAGTAGAACGCAACTGACTGATAATGGGATGGAATGGAAGTACTAAGTATTGGGAGTCAACAAAATTCGAAACATTCGAACTGTCAACCACATCAACCCAACGGTCTGGCAACGCCGCGTCCGACCGTTATACCACAGTCTATAAACCAATACAGTCGTTCGACGAAGCCGTCTAGACAGGGCAATCGTGCGGGGTGTGAGGGGCGAGGGGCGGGTAGGGCGAGCCCGAGCTGCATACGTCGCCATTGTTAGTAGCTCGGGACGTATCTTTCAGGGCTACTGCGTGTCGTGTGTTGTATTTTGATGTGTTTAGAATAAAAAATGGTGCATACGACATGTGCTGTGCGAGAATGCAATTCATCATCTCGCACAAATAAAGATCTGCGATATTATCAATTTCCACACTCAGAAGAAAGGTAAATATTTTATTTTATAGAGCTTAATTTACAACATTTTTGTCATGTCATGCCAACGTAAACAAAATGGCGGATGTAAAAGCGTGACGCCTGCCAGCAAAAATTTAAACTTTTCTCAAACAAAAAAATTACATCCATTTTCAAATTTAAAATGGCGGACATGACTTTTATAAATAATAATGGGGGTGCTGATTTCGAAAAAGATAATTATCCATGTTGAAATCAAAGATGGCGGACGTTATTTTTTCTTAAAAATCGATATGGGTGTCATATTCGAGGTTCCTCGGGGCGCCGATTACGAAAATGACATTATTTTTGGAATCCAAGATGGCGGACGTTTTTTTTTTAAATATAATGATATGGGTGTCATTTTCGAGGTTCCTCGTGGTGCTGATTACAAAAATGACATCCATATTGAAATCCAAGATGTTGAACATAATTTCTTTAAACAAAATTGTATGGGTGTTTGAAGCTAAAATCATACCTAAGTTATTTATGGCGGAACAAAGAAACGTAATACATACTTTAAACCTAAAACCATTACCCTCTTTTTTTGGGCAGTTGTGTAGTTTGTGACAACCCTAGGTAATTACTGTGGCCTTGTGCGGCGTCGGCATTTACGCAAACATCAAAGGCGTCGGCCCACTGTTAGTTACTCTTTACACTGTGGTTATACGCAGGCCGACCCAAGCCGAGCACGCAACGTCGCTTTCATCGTTATACAACTTTTAGGATACTCACTGATCCAACGTGAATGCAAGTTCAAATCCACTACCTAACACTAAAATCAACTTTTATTCAAAATAATTTGGCTTTTTTTCTAATAGTTTTGTTTATTTTTTTTATCATTTTAAATTCTCATTTTAGTTTGTATATTTATTTTTTAGGCCACATTCAACAAAAAGCTTCAAAACGCCTAGTCATATTTTAAGAGCAAACATTTAGTTCATTTTTTCATTAGGAGCACATATGTTTTGAGTCTATAATCTGTAAATTCTTACTAAAACTAATATATTCAACTTGACGCAACACATTAAATCTGTAAAAACGAGTGTGGAAAGTTTGGCTACAAACTAATACGCCCAGCCGGAATAAAACTAATATGAAATTTTAAAAAACGGTTCAATTTTATTAAAGTTGTATATAGAGCTTACTATGAGTTACATAACTATATTAATAAGTCAGAGCAAAACTTGAGGATATGTGTCTTCAGATTATTATCATTTAAAACTACCACTTCCTATATTTTTACCAAGAAATGTATCCAAAAACACCTCGATTTTGTCATTTTGCCCTACCCTTCGCCTTAACGTTGCGAATATCGACGCGCTGGCCTAGTTGGTAGTGACCCTGCCTACGAAGCTAGTGGGCCTGGGTTCGAATCCCGGTAAGGGCAGATATTAGTGTGATGAGCACGAATGTTTGTTCCTGAGTCATGGATGTTTTACATATATTTAAGTATATATTTCTCTATGTAAGTATTTATATCGTTGTCTAGTACCCATAATACAAGACTTGAGCTTAGTTTGGGACTAGGTCAATTGGTGTGACATTGTCCCCTGATATTTTTTTTTATCACGGCACGTCAAAATTGACGCCATGTTATTACTATGACACATTCTTTTGTTTAAGCACCGTCTGCGAATTTTGAGCACCGGTGTGGAGAGCATGCGTCAAAAACGGTGCTAATACGACGCGTCACTGCGATTTCGTACCGACACCGTTTTTTAAGCATTGGTGTGGTCGCTGCTTTACAAAGGCGCCGGGTTAGCTGCGAGGTGAGAATTTAGAGCGCGTGGCGTGTGAAGAGCGGGAGATATTCTCTTGTTTTGCAAGTTAAATGTGTTCTGTTGTAGCTGAGTTAGTATCGGATATTCAATATTGTTATCATGTTTTTATTAATGTACTTTACTTTCTTAGTTTTAGTTTTGTTTACTGCTGTGTAGTTCCATAAATTGCTTCACAAGTGTTTACCTGTAAGTGATTGACATACTTCACACGTTTGGTGATTGTAAAATTTTAATGTACAGTCACGTGATTAAATTTGGTACCCACCTTAGGTCCAAAGTCAATCTGACATTCTACGACGGTAAGGTTGTTTCCTAAAAGTTATTAATGACTTGTCATCTGTAATGACATTGACGACTTCAAGCATATTTTTCTTGAAATGGGCCCCAAATTAACGCTCGTGACCATACTTATGTTAACAAATAAAATTGTTGGTGAACCTTTAACAAGATTGTTTAGTTGAAGAATAAATGTTCAGCTCCTTAGCCTTGACGACTGAACGTAGGCTAGTTATTATTTATTAATATATACCTACCCTTGTTTTGGTAGTAGTATCTTTACAAATATTAATATATCACCCATATATGAAAATAAAAAAATACACGAAAATTAAAGATAATATTCTGTTGGTTGTGTTCATGTTGGTACACATACATACACATACACACACTCACACCTTAACTCCCAGAGTGGGGTAGGCAGTGCTACAGGATTACCAACAACTCTAAAAACTTGTTATTAATTATGGAACCACATTTTACAAAATGCAAAATGTTGCTATTTAGTCTAAAATCACAGTCAGTCACTTCAGTGTTATTTAATGATAGCGACCCGCCCTCGCTTCGCTTCGGTTTATGTGAGTATGATATCATATGTATAGCCTATAGCCTTCCTCGATAAATGGGATATCTAACACTGAAATATTTTTTGAAATCGGACCAGGACTCTTCAGCTTTATAATATTAGTATAGAGTAGTAATTGTTATAGATTAGATTATGTTCAACTGACTATAGTAGGTACTACATTGGACACCTAAATATGCAAAACATTGTTTATTTTGGAGATACTACCAAAACCAAAGATGTTTGAACCAAAAGTAGGATTAGAAAGCTATCTAGTTCGACCGTAGCCTCGACGTCAACCCGAGCGGTGTCGACAGACCCTGACATTTCCGTCCAACCTCCTGAATATTTAACCCCAAGCCGCCCTCAACCTGGCCACCCCGATTTAAAATCAATACGTGATCGGATCAGGAAACTTTTAATTAAATTGTAAAGTGTTCCATCAGGGCGCTGAATAATCTGGAAAGTATAATTAGCGGCTCAGGATTGCCTCTTAAACTCATCAACAATATATATTTATTTATTAAAGCATCACTCTCGCTCTTACATACTGGTCAGAAAGTGACAGATGTTTTGTTCACGTTATCTATCAATATCGATAAATAAGACCATAAACTAGGGTCTTAGTGGAAAAGGGCATTAGTCTTTTGAAGATCAAGGATTAACCCTACAATGCATGAGTTTTTTTATTTGTGTGAAAAAAATATATGTGGTTTTATTTAGGGCTTAGTTAAGAGAAAAAATAATGAAAAAATATATAAGTAATATTTCAGGAGAAATTAATTTTTTTTAATCCGTTCCATATGTGGTACACCATGCTATTAGGTATCGGTTACACTGATATTTAATTATGAATTAGATTTTTAATTTAAACTTCAGTAGACTCTTAACTTAAAGAAATAGTATTCGTTTCCATTATGTAAACCATTTTTATTAGTATTTCTCGCATGATATGTAAATAAACCGTTTTATGGCACACCATGATATAAGGTTTGGGTTACACTAACGTATTATTATGGAACAATTTCTTAATTTATACTTCATTAGACTCTAAACTTTTAGAAATAATTGTTGTATTTGGATAAACAAATTTCTCTTAGTATTTTCACATTTTTCACATTATGTGACAGTAAAATATTTCATGTACTATGAAAAATCCAAAAAATTACTGCATGCAGTGACATATATGGAACATTTGGACACGCCGTCGATGCATGGTGTGACAGATCTGGAACGTTTGGAAAAAACTGTATATAGGCGTATAGATTATCATTGACAGTATATAATATTTACAACATACCTACTTACGCAAAGATTTTCTCACATAAAAAAATTTTTTTCTTCGATTTTTGATTATATACCTAATATATTTTTTTATTGCAATATGTAAATGAAATAAATCCATTTTTCACGGAGAACAGCAACATTTGTATAAATCCCTTGGTAATTTCAAATACAATGCTATCTAGTGGATTGTTACTGTGTTACACTTATATAGTGCCCTCTAGGTTTGCTTTTATACAAAAAAGATGTCGCAGCCTTTACATTATTTTTAACTACTAACGATTAAACTGGTTGTAACGTATCTGTCACTGTATGCATTGTAGGGTTAAGTCTAGTATACGCCGTTCATGTATACATATATTACGAGTTAAGACGAGAAGAGTCATTATTTTTATTTATTTCTAATAAACTAAAGTATTTTCTAGAAATTGGACGAAATGTTTTTGTACTACAAATGAAAACACAACTTATAGGGTATATCATATCAAATCATAAATCAAAATCATATTATATCAAAAGTGACCACGTTTTCAAATTAAACTAACTACTCAAAGGGTAATTGTTATTAAAGTTTGTTACGTATCCCATAAATTGTGTTTTTACTTGCACTACAAAAACATTTCGTCTGATTCCAAGGAAATTCTTTAGTTAATTAGGAAACACAATAATAGTAATGAGGGCGCCACTGGACGCTCGGCGTTTGCTCGGCGCAGTTTTAAGTCAACTTATACCCTTATTCACTAAGAACCCAGTAGGCCTACTGATCGTTAAGAGCATGTTAATATGTTAAGTGCATATATTATGTAAGAGTAAACGAGTCACTGACGTTTGGAGCGTAAAAAGGCAACACTGGAAAAAATAGTCGCCTCCAACAAGATCGTGGTGGTTGTGCAATTGTGCATAAGGATCTTGATTCTATACGAGCCCAACAAGACGATAGATGCATCAACTAAGATGTAAGTTAAATCACTAAAGAACCCTGCTCGTGTTACTATCAGCTTTGGTCTATGTAACTAATATCATAACTATTGAATTAAGAAAATCAAATAGTCGACGTAACCCAGAAGGCGGACAAGCTGAAGTGGGACTGGGCTGGCCATATCGGCCGCATGCCGAACGAGCTGTGGGCCAAAGTCACCACACAGTGGAAGCCCAACAACTCAAGACGGAAACGCAGCAGACCTCGTCGGCGATGGCGGGATGACTTGGATTTCTTTTTGAAAGACTGGCCAGAGACGGCAAAGAATAGATACACATGGAAAAAGTGGGGGGAGGCATTTGCCCAGCAGTGGGACACATCCGGCTCTGAATAAATAATAATAATAAATAAGAGAAAATCTGTATTAGTTGGCTTTCATTTATTTGAGTGAATGTTTAGAGATTATAGAGTTTTTCATCGAATTATTGACTAGGTATATTCTGCTTTTTAATTATGATGTGCTTTAAAATATTCGACAGACTATTGAAATATATTTGCTATATGTATGCGTTGCGTTGTGAATATACGTCAATCAACAAACTGCAGACGTAAATGGGCGGCTGCTGGCGGGCAGTCTGTCGGCGCTACTGTCTCATTATTTCAATATTAATGCGCACTAAACCGTAATAACTGAAGCTCATGACAACCTCGCCTTAACCATAGGTAACATTTAAATGTATTAAGAAAACTTTGCGACGTAAGATGGAGGAATTTAAATATTTAATAAGCTGACATAATTGTAAATTGGGAAATTTGTAGAGTTAGCGTTTCACATTTTAGTAGTTCAAAGGACTTTGCACCAACAGAGATGAACCATGTGCCAGTTCATAGATAATGGCAACATGAAGTATGTATGTAAGTATGTATGTAAACTCTTTATTGCACAAAAAAAAAACATTACAAGTAAATTCGTACATAAACTTAAGATTAACATGTACAAAGGCGAACTTATCCCTTTAAGGGATCTCTTCCAGTTAACCTGACCATGATTGAGGAAACTGTACGAGGATAGGCAAGATTACAAGGATGTGCACAAAAATAAAGAAACTCATTATTCATAAGTATTTTTACTATGGCGACGATCGCCATATGTATGAGGTTTTATTGGAAAATCATAATCGTATCGTATGGAATTTGTTTCAAAATGAACACATTCCTGCCTTACTTGGCTCTTGAGAGGTTTTTTTTCATTAAAAAATTCCCATCGATTTTGCTGCTACGTATTTTGTCGTTTTTTGGGTCCTAATTAATGTATAGACATGCATGGCGGGGACGGGGCCCATACAAAATTGCCCATCACCCTTTTCAAGTGTTTTTATATTCAAGAGTATAATTGAATAATCTTAATCAACACAGAATTCAAAGAAGTTAAAAAAAAAGTCTTACATTCCTCGACGTCACATCGTCTGATGACACGTAGGGTGTCTAATGCTCGATTGTATTTTATTTTCTTTCGCCCAGGGACTCTAAATTCAACACGGTAAAATCCATATCATTTGTGACTTGTTATCGTATTGTCAATGTTTACTTTTATTTCTTTAACAGTAATGGGGGCCGAGTTAAATAAAACCATAACAGGTCAAATAGGATTCGGATTTTACCGGCTAAAATAGAGGCGCAGTTATAGTTCCTAAGTCTTTAATTTTCCCATAACTTGTTAAATAATGTTGAATGTGTACTTACTGCCACGAGAAATTTTTGCTATTTAATTATTTAATGCAGAGAACACACTTGCATTGCCTTTGTCAGCTATCATCAAACTCTTACGGTTCTTCTCCTTACATTAAAAGATTAATTGAACAGACTTTACATGACTCTCAAAGTTTCTTATAAAAACAAGCTTTGTAATTTACTATTGTCTTAAAACTCCGACGGGATATTATTTTAGTTAAAATTTATTAGTTTTTTCCATAACGATAGGTGCACTTATTCCTCGTCATATTTGGACGGTGAATTCATTATTATTATGTTTGAAACTCACCTCATAAACGCAATTAAAATGATACAGCTCAAATAAAACGAGAAAAAGCACCTTGGACCTTCCAGTCTTTGGAACATTTTTAAATCATGTTAATTCACTCTGAGCTTTATGAACGCACGTTAGGTCTTAATATTCATTAATTTCGCTTAGGGATTTAATACGTTTGATGTTGAACATGTCCTTGTAGAGCACGCGGACGGGTTTAACGAGCATGTCTCCGCCGAGCGAGAAGTAGCTGGAGCTTCAACTACCCGCGCTCGCGTTTATGACTTTCATAAAATCTTCTTTTTTTAATAGTTAGGTACTAAAAAGTGCTGTGTAATCTTGCTGGCAAGAAGGTAAGTTTTACCCTATTCTTTTATTACAAACTCGATGTCGTTTAGGCGACATAATGAAAACTACTAATAGATGAAACCCCGCTGTAATACTTTCAGAACTAATGTTTCTTAAACAGATTTATATAAAACCTAGCTAAGCCCACAGACCTTTTAAAATTACGGACGTAACCTCGTCTAATCATGAGTGAAGCATGCAAAATGGCTGTCTGTGTGCGTGCACTCGCACACATGTGAACTGTCACTCGAGCTGTGGCTCGACGCGTTGTCTTACCTAGAATGTCTGTTTGCGTGCGGTAAGTCGTGTTTAACGAATGCAATTGCCGAACTTGCATGCACTCAATGCTATGCTATTTTTATTAGGTCCGTGGCTAAGAACCTGCCCAATTAAATTAGTGTTATTTTGAAAAGAACCTTGTAAAAATAGATCCATCCGTATCGGAGCTACGATATCATAGGCAGACACAGGTTTACCTATACTATAAACTTATATCACCCCTCTTTTTGCGTCAGGGGTTACAAAAAATAGGAAAATACTTAAATATATCACGTTAAAGTTACAAGTACATCATGAATACATATATTTAAACAAATAGTGGTACTTCCTTTACAGACTCGAACAAAAATTCAAAACATTTAGAAAGCAATAAAGCAACGTTTTGTGCAGCAGACCGACGACGCGATCCTACCGGACCACTGTCAGTCTCTCAAGTAACTCGAAACGCAGCGCCGCTGACTGCTAATGCCAAGGGCGGAGACAAACAGCGTGTCGCACTTATGACGCCATCTTCTTCATATCGGTTTACGACAGAAGTTGGCAGAAATTAACAAGTTTGTGAAGTTTTCTTGAATATGTTGGTACCGTTAGTTTATCAACATGTAACTCAGTGGAGACAAGTTTATACCAGGGACACAAAACATGTGACGAGTAATAAAGATTACTTTGTTGTATTTCGTCGTTAGTTATATAAAGAAAAAACGAATACGATACAAAAGTGCTAACTGTAATGCCTACCTAAGAGAGAGACCAAAAATCTAGGAAAATAACTTCAATCAATTACAGGTGGAAGGGGAACATTAAGTTTGTAAAAATAATCATTTACAGCGCACATCGTAAATAATATTCTGACAACAATTTAAATTGACACCTAGGAATGCTACAAACTACAAACTCGTATAAAGTGTACAAGCATAAATTTAAATGCACGTAAACGTTTTTAAGAGTAAAATATAGTGCGGAGTTGTAAGTGACGTCGTCACAATAAAAGCGGTCTCCGTCGTAAATTACAGCGACACGCCGAAGCGACAATGTAGTGACAGGTATTCGACACTCTATGAAAAGATATAAAATGTAGTTTTACACATTTAGTCAAAACAGGGGGAAAGAAGAGATGTCAGAATTTACATAATCGTACAATCGTACATAATACAGAGTAATTCCTATAAATGTCATGTTCAGTAATGTTATTTCCACTCGATCTCCATTCGTTTTCGTTCCTTGGAGAAATGTTGGTAGCAGATGTGATTGTCATATTTGAAGACAACGTTGCTTTGTTCATTTACCTACTTCGCATATTGTATTTTATTTCTTTACCTACTTATTCAAAATCTCTTTTGTGATTACCTATTTTTAGACGTAGAGGCACAGACTGTTGTGATAACTACAAACAATAATGAAAACGTTGGTTCATTTACGACAAGAAAATGAATCTAAATATGTAATACATAGATGTCCTGTTGGATATGAACATACAAAGATCCCACCGAGTCAAAGTAAACGATTCCCGTAATACGACCATCGAGACCCAACGCTAAACCATCAAAAGCAACGTTTTCACCGAGTCCGTTCCAGCTAGTGGCTCCCCGTATGCGCGCGGTCACCTCAATGCGACCACACTCCTCGCAATCTGCAATCTTGCAATTTTATCGCAGCTCCTGTGAAAATATTTAAAGTGTTGAGCTGTGGACTTATTTATTGCTTTATTTCGAGAATAATTCCTGCAAGAAGGTCATTTGAAGTGTATTTATTACGTAGCTATGTTGCCCGTCGCTCTGTGTGGTTTATTTCTACGTGTTTGGCTTCACATTGGGTTCTCACTGCGTGGTGGTGATCGGTGTCTAACACCCGTATTTATAGTCAAGAAAAGTCATTACTTGAGTAAAAGTAATGACTAAAGTAACAATTTTTATATGACTTTTGACACTACTAATACTTAAGTAATTACTTTTCTTGACTATAAATACGGGTGTAACTATCGGGAGTGAGTGGTTCACAGCTGCTAAACAAACGAATGTCTCGCTGTAAATCAACCTCTGATTAGGTGATGGAACCAGTACTTAATGGACAAAGCACCAATAATGGACACTTGATTCTTATTATACAGAAGATAAGAGTTATTCATTTGTTTTGCAACATCAATTTAGGACCGTATGAAATTTCAATTATTTGAGTGGTGTCCAATTGTAAACTGGGCGGGCTATAACCTCGCACGAACGATCTTTATTCAAATAGTGTTAGCCACTAAATGCTGAGGCCATGCTGTAGGTATTGTGCTCGCTCTAACGATGTCCACGTCGCTGCCGAGCCGCCGAGCGCGGAGTAGAGTGAGCATCTCTGAATTAGCCGCCGCTCGCGCCGGTTTACGGCCGGACGTAAACTTATATATAGCGCACTAAAATATTTACAGGGCTTTGTTCCGATACTTGCGCTCCAGTTCGTTGTCGCGCTGGCTTTTCTTAAGCCTCGGACAGACCACACGTCGGAATTTAAGACGGTCTTGTCGAAGAGGCAACCGCTTTTATCATCAAAGAAATAAAAAAAAAGATCAGATAGCTGCTAGTTAAAGACTGTAATCAGATATCTTCTGTCAGACTTATGTTAACAGAGCTTTATATCATTTTGACTTGATTGGAACGAGTACATCCTGTTAAAGACTATTGCAGAGTGATAGGTAAGTCAATGGGTCCTCGATCGTGTTACTATGCTACATTGCTTGTTGCTGCACAGTGGTAATGAAAAACTTACGTAAATCAGGGCAGGTTTGGGTGCAAATCTTGTAGAACTTTTGCCTTAAAGTAGAGGCAGACTAAAATTGCAACAAAGAATGTCCTAAATATAACGTCAATACTTACTACTCGTAACCTTACGTAGGTACTTACTAAGATTAAAAATATGCATTAAAACATATTACAAAATACATGTAATCTATCTATAAAGAAGATAAATAAATAACTAAAAACTAAACATCTCCATCGTTGACGCATTCCACATTACTGAATAAAAATGGTAATGACTTTATACAGCTGCGCACGTTAGACCGTGAAATACTCTCGCAGTATGGACAGAGTAACAACAAACAACGGGTACATCACAAGACGACGACGCGATAGCCTAGTGGGTAGTGACCCTGCCTAGCGGTCCCGGGTTCAAATTCCGGTAAGGGCAGATATTTGTGTGATGAGTGCAAATATTTGTCCCTGAGTCATGGATGGTTTCTATGTATTTAAGTATATATTTCTGTATATAAGTATTTATATCGTTCTCTAGTACCCATAGTGCAAGCCTAGAGTTTAGTTTGGGATTAGGTCAGTTGGTGTGACATAGTCCCCTGATTTGCGGGTGGTAGGACCTTGTGCAGGGTCCGTCCAGATCGCTACCACCATCTTATCCATTAACCTACCGCCAAATAGCAGTGTTCGCATTGTTGTGTTCCGGTTTGGGGATAAGAGAGCCGGTGAAATGACTAGCATAGAGGCCTTCCATCTTAGTCCTCAGGGTTGGCAACGCATTTGCAGTCTTAGGATTGCACTGCATTCTTGTGAATGCGTATGTCTATGGGTCACAGTTTCCACTTACCATCAGGTGGCCTGTGTGCTCGCTTGTCTACTCTATGCCATAAAAAAAAATATATATTATTATTAAGTACAACTCTTTGATTCCCATCCCCGGCCGGTGGTTCGTCTATACGAGGGTTTATATTCGAGTCCGATGTAGGTCGAGCCGGCCGTGATTGCCAATCGGTGACCGCTGCAGAGGCATAACCAGCCAAGTCGCAAGCGCAAGCCAAGGCGCGGGGGGACAAGACCGCAAAGCAGGTTGTACAGTTGAAAGTCATAAATAC
This sequence comes from Acleris laterana, assembly GCA_963966035.1. Taxonomy (NCBI): domain Eukaryota; kingdom Metazoa; phylum Arthropoda; class Insecta; order Lepidoptera; family Tortricidae; genus Acleris; species Acleris laterana. Next base: position 15,492,961 of record OZ014458.1, on the reverse strand, counting down.
GTTTACACTTTAGTACCTTGTCACTTTTATCGCTGTGAAATTTTCATATAACAGTCTAAACATGACGTTAAATTGACAAGGTACTAAAGTGTAAACATATTTTTGACTTCGACTGTACTATCGAGGACTTTCAATGTTCAGTGGGTTGGCGCTACTTATACGAAAGTATCGTGACATGTTGGGAAATGCACAAAACACTTACATTTTATCGTCAACATGGAATAAATTTAATGATTGCTTTTTTTTTAAACTGCTATTCATTCAAAAATCAAAAAGCAATATATATTTATTCAGTGAATTGGCTAAATGAGGGCTCTTTTACACGTCGTTAATATAGAGTGAAACTTTTAGTGCTTCCAACAAGACCATCATTCCGCAGGAAACTCCAGCAGAAGGTCATTTTTTCAACCATAAAATACACTTAAAAGTAAGTTACATTAAAAGGTAATAAAGTAATTAATATGAATGATTAAAACTAGCACAAACCAATTCCGCGATAGTATATGTACAGTCTGTGAGCACTTAGAAGGTGCTTTGGGTTTGTACTTCTCCACATTCGCTCTTAATAAAAGTACATGAGAGCGAGTGGGAGACAAATACAAACTGGAGCACCTTGTAAGAGCTCCTAACATTATGTTAGGTAAGTTCTAAGGCAGGATAACTAGATGTGTAGTTCACGAAACAAATGAAGTATATCAATTAGTTTTAATGTTTAAAGAAATATACTTTAATTGAAAAACGACATAAAGTAATACAATAACTAAAATTAAATAAGACTAAGTTTAAAGATAAAAGTTAACTAAAACATTAAATCTAAGAATGGCTCCTGTGGCATTGTACCAATGATGCTGGCAGCATTTCCTCGCTGGATGGTTAGACTTATACGTTGAGCGAGGACACTGCCAGCTCTTCGGTCTCCCGTGACGTCAATGAGCCTCTTCGAAATTTCTTTGAAGAGGCTTCGACCACTAGGACCCCACGGACCAAGGGTCTCGACAACGAATGGAACAAACATATATACATGTTTAAAGTAGTTTATTACCGTTATTGGTAAAAAAAAAATTCAAACTACGTACACAGCGGACTAAATAAGTGGCATACTTTGCAGTAACCGAAAAGAAAATACCTTTATTTTTATCCTACTAGCGACCCGCCCTCGCTTCGCTTCGGTTTATGTGAGTTTTCGGTAACACACCGTACATAAAACAAAGTTTATATTATACATGAAAACCTTCCTGTTGAATCACTCTATCTATTAAAAAAATCCGTTGCGTAGTTTTAAAGATCTAAGCATACATAAGGACAGACAGCGGGAAGCGACTTTGTTTTATAATATGTAGTGATGTGACAAACTTATGGTCGAAAATTGGAAGGTTAAGAGAGACGGCACCGGCACCAATACTCGTGGACTCAAGACTTCACTTTTAGGATAACTACGTCATAGCCCATGCGTTACAAGTAGACGTTTTTAGACGTGTTGACAATGCAATCCAGTCTGCTATCTGAAAGTGTCCCGGAGAACCCACTAATCTAATATACTTATTCACAAAAACACTTTAGTTTCCATCCAACTAGCAGCCGGGGCGGTGGCACCGTGCCATACAACGCGCCTTAATTGAAATATTCTGCAACAAAAACGTTAAAAATGTTCATAACTCCGTCACCTCCGCCAGGAATCGTAAACCCATTGAGCAGCACTTTATTAACGAGCTATATCCAAAATGGCTGACATTTTATCTCGTTTGATATTGAGTGATGTTTCGTGAATTAATGACAGGCGGTTGTATCTGAAAAGCAAAACGTTTGACATAAATCGTCGAGACGTTGATTCATTCGCTTTATCGCTTTTATTGAATATTATTTTATCACTTTCTGGAATAATTTGTTCGTATTACCAGCTCTTTGAAGTATTACCTAATTCGTTTGATATACAATGTTTGTGAGAGCGATGTTTCAAAATTGCTATTTTTCTGACATGTGAGACTAATAAGAACAATTTCGAAGCAAATGGTACAAAGAATTTTTGTTCATTACGATTTCATACAAAGCACAATTTTATTTGCCTTGGTATACCTTTTCTTTTTAAGAAAATAATAAACGTACATTTTTAAAATATTGCTCAAGTTTAATGTAAAAAATACATCAAAGCTAACTAAAATTAGCTTTGGACTTTATTTTTTTATAGAGTGAATTTAATATTTCAATGAATACCATGCACCGAGCTAGATGAAAGCAAATGCGTAATTTTTAAATCCATTTGGTTGATTCTTTTAAAATCTCGGCTCCAAGATAAATTGCATTCATTTTAAAAGGAACGTCATTCTTATTTAAAATGCCACCGTTCCTTTTGCCGCAGCTCACCCGGACCTGCGGCGAGCCGGCTGTCATGGCGGCCGTCTGCAGTTGACCTGAGCGTCGAATAACGGAATTACAAAAACACCAGTCAAATTTCATAGTCAAAAATAATTGACAACTCTTAAACGGCTAGTTAAAAACCACCCAAGACAAACTATCTCTCTGGTAAAAACCGCGTTTAAATCGGGAGCTACAGCAAATTTAAACTTATAACGTACACGGGTCATACACAATCACAAAAACAAAAGTTGTCTCTCATGTGGTCAATAGTTAAGGGCTTGTGTGCGTATAAGTTATGTTTTTATTTGATAGGACTAAAGTAGACGTGACGCCGTTCATGCGGATGTGGGTTCAGTGAGAAAATTAGGCCTTAAACACGTTAACTTCGGGTAGGTATGTCCACAGGAAAGACGGGAACCTAAATCTGTGTATGACCCACACATACAAATACCGTCACTGATATTCAATTCCACGAGCACCACGACCATTTTCTGAAAAAATCTAAGCCGTTGCATTACCTAGACTACTGCTTTCATCACTTTTGTTACAATAATGAAATGCACTTTAGATTGCAATCGCTAATGGCTTCGAACCAAGAATGCACCGTGGGAACGTGAACTCTGTGACAACAGGTTGCGAACTTCTGCCGGCAGGGCGGAGCGCCCGAGTGTTTGGTTTTGGAAAAGTCTTTATTTGACTTCGCTTCATTGCTGCGCTCAATTTCAGAACTGTGATGTTTTAGTTTAATATACGTTTGGTGTTTTTCTTTTGTCAGCAGTTTAAAATGTTGAGTTTAATACTATAATAATAATATTTTTGAGGTTAAAACGGTATGTTCTTGAGTGGGAATTGTGAATCGGCAAACGCAATGTAGGACGACCTCAGGTAAGTAATTCTCTTATACAACTTGCCTTGCAACTCGATATGGATGAATTATTTACCGAGATTAAGCTCCCGTCAAAGCGTACACAACATTGCATGCATTCTCAATTAGGTAGCTAAGAATTCGCTCGTCTGACTTCGCTTGACCGATCGATCGTGTGACAAGAAGCCTTTTCTAAGAGAATAATAGCTCGGACGAGGAGGAGCGATGATCTCCGCCATAGGCCGCAGTAACCCCCAGTAAAAGGAAACTAAGAATGTTGTTCTGTGGCGTGCATAATTATGCAGACGTATGATAGAGACGCCGCCAGAACAGTGGACCAGGTTGTTGGAATAATGTGATTCTATTTTTAATTTCGGCGTCGCTTGCCTCGGCTCTGAAAAGTTCTCAGGCATGGCACATTTATAGGTGAGACTGTCAATATCTCCGGCCTTCAAATAACAACGAATCTTAGATTTTAAAGACTGTTCCTATTCAGAATGCCAATAAAAAATGAATAAATGATAATGTTTACGGGTGGTAGGACCTTGTGCAGGGTCCGTCCGGATAGCTACCACCGTCTTATCCATTAACCTACCGCCAAACAGCAGTGTTCGCATTGTTGTGTTCCGGTTTGGGGATAAGACAGCCGGTGAAATGACAAGCATAGAGGCATTCCATCTTAGTCCTCAGGGTTGGCAACGCATTTGCAGTCTTAGGATTGCTCTGCAGTCTTGTGAATGCGAATGTCTATGGGTCACAGTTTCCACTTACCATCAGGTGGCCTGTGTGCTCGTTTGTCATCTCTATGCCATAAAAAAAAAAAAAAAAAAAAAGTACACGGCTGGGATGGTCTTTAGATAAAGGATGAAATAGTGATAAGAATAGTGTTACCTCTAATTAGTTTATTTAAGGTTCAATGTATATTCCTCATTATCATCGTATTATTATACTGGGTGCAACAGAGACGAAAAGCTCTCTTATCAATCAAATGCTTTATGAAATCTATCAACCATCACTACATGCACGACAGGCTTCAGTCAGTGTAACGGTATTTACACGCAAAGTGCTTTTCATCAAAAAATACAAAATTAAACAGAGATTACTACCTCGAAAGACAATGATTAAGTGTATAAATAATAAAATTAATATGACCATGCGCCATCTTCAAAAGTACGCGCATATGGATTTATAATGGTAAATTGATTTGTTTATATATCAGTGACCGAATGAATAGGAACAGACTTAAGCTTGAAGGATATTGATCCAGTGGGCTGGCGACGTCAATAACTAATAAACTAAGCGCAACCATAGTGGACTCAATATTACGGAAGCACGGGACAGCAACACAGCTAAATAATTTAACAAGTGTTTGTGTGTAGCAGTAAAGGCAACACAACAACGATTAAGATCAGTATTTACGCCGCCGGTGAGCTTTGATCACAGTTTGCAAACCAAAACACCAGATAGACGGGTCCATCGTTCGTAGCAGGTTCTTGGTACATATAGGAATGATGCTACAGGCTACCGCGTAGCACTCGTAGCATTGCTAGCACTGAATGTGTCGAGGCAGCAAGACGCTTCACCAACCATGAAAAGTAAGATGCAATGCCTCTATGCTCATTATTTCACCCCTATATGCTCTTCGATATTTACTTATTAGTAATAATATCTGTCTGTCCATGAGCTCGAGCTTGAAGATCTTGGCCAAACCATCTAACAGAGAAAAATTCCATATTTAGGTCATGTGCTACCCCATGATAGATACCAATTCCTGCGTACCATCATGATGGAGTAAATCTAAGGGAAGAGGAAGAGAAAAAGGAGGAAGAATTCCGGGCCGAGAAACATCAGAAATTGGATCGGTATCAAAAACGTGGAACATGTTGTACACGGGCAATGGAGAGAGCAATTCAATAATAATGATTTTGAATTCCAACCTTCAGAGATAGAGAGGTACTTAAAAATGAAGATATCTGTGTCCCTTATATTATCCACAACTTGGTTTGTCAGCTTACAGCAGCTGCGGAACTATTAAACATGATTAAAACGTCTGTCACTTTCTGACCATTATGTAAGTGCGAGAGTGACGAATGATTTATCCACCACGATAAAGATGACCACAATACGGGCCCTGGTCAGTAGCTGTCTGGACGCGGTACGGTACAGCCGTCTGCTAATAACCCGGCCGGCTAAGCCGCGTGTCTGTCGACCCGCCGGCATGAGCGAGCATGACTAATGACGCGGGATTAGCCCGTCCACGTGCGGACGGCGGGCTCACTCGTGACATAACAGCTAGCTAATCCGCTTTGTTTAGTGCTAGCTGCTAGTTACTTATTCAATTAATTATTAATTTAAGTTTAAGGGTAAATTAATATGCATGCTGTTGAGCGACTTTCACGTGAGCCACAGTAAAGTCTCTCCACAGGTGGAGCAAAGGTTCCTTCCTGTTAACGGCTGGATAGATTCAAATAAAATTTGAAATCCACACAGCTTATATTCTAAGCCCTTTACTTATAAACGTGCAATAAGCTTGAAATAGTTTTTGTCATGCTTGGTCACTTTCTGTCAGATGTCACAATTACAGATAAGGACAAAGCATGATAAAAAAGATAAAAAAAGATAAAAGATGTTTATTCAGTACGTAGGCCGTACGGGCACTTTTACACGTCAAGAATCTACCATAAAGTATTCCAAGATTCCACGTTTATAAGTAAGGGGGTAAACACAATGCATCCTTGATGATACGTTAGCCTAGTTGGGCCTCCTAAAAAGCGATCCCGGGTTCAAATCCCGGTAAGGGCAGATACCTAATTGTGTGATGATCTCGAGTATTTGTTCCTGAGTCTTGGATGTTTTCTAAGGCCCGTATTAATAAATTAATCTCAACTCTAATGCTCGTCTCGAGATGTGTCAAAAATGACAGTGTTCTATCGTTTCACGTTTACTTGGAAGTACCTTGTGATGTGCAACTCAGCCAAGATGAGATTATTAATACGGGCCTAAGTATTTAAATATGTATTTCTCACTATAAGTAAGTTTTTTTTTTTTTTTTATGGCATAGAGATGACAAACGAGCACACAGGCCACCTGATGGTAAGTGTGTACACTGGCCTGCAAAACTAAGTATCATTTATTTTTTCGGGCCACTGTAGTACAGTCACGAGCGTTAATTTGGGACCCATTTCAGGAAAAATATGCTTGAAGTCGTCAATGTCATTAGAGACGTCAAGTCATTTGTAACTTATAGGAATCTTAACCTTACTGTTGTTGAATGTCAGATTGACTTTGGACCTAAGGTAGGTACCAAATTTAATCTTGTAACTGTACCCATAGTACAAGCCTAGAGCTTAGTTTGGGACTAGATTTGTATGAGAATAGTCCCCTGATATTTATTTATTATTTTATTCTTAAAAGTACTGTTGTCACGGAGTAGTCGACGCGGAAGACGTCGCAGGCAGAAGTTCTTAAAAATAAACTAAACTATCTCCACCATTAAACTGAAATGAACAACGGCAGGTTTAAATTAATTAGTTAGTGAGCTAACGGGACGTTAACCGCTCGTTAATTTAGTCCCCAAAACCCCAGTTAACTGAGCAGTAACCGCAGGTTAATTGTCACATTTGTTACCGGCCTCTTGACAATCCGCGTAACGGTTCGAGGGTGAGTAGCAGTAATGAACTATAGTCGGGTCACTCTGCGATCGACCACATCCAGCAATTTAAATGATTATTCATCTCTTTATATTCGGTTAAGCATCACGAGCTCGAACTTTAGTCACCAACTGTTTCGATTGTCCGAATTTTCATCAGTTAGACAATATTTGTTCTCAATCCGTTAAACTTTTTTTTGAATTTGTCTTATTTTTAAAACTTATTGGCAGCGGCTATAGTGACATACAATTTGTGAATCTATTAAAGTTCAAAAGATACAGCCCTGTGACCTAAGGACCAACAGCGGAGCCTTAGTTAGTAATTGGGGTCCCGTAGGCACGCTTTGCCTTTGGGACCCTTAAATTGCCTTGTGGTCGTTGTGGCGGTCTTCTCCATGGTCATACTTGTCATTTGATGTTCAGTTTGAAGTTTATTGTGGCAAGGTGCTAAATCACACTTTTAGACGACTATACTGACGACTTTGGCGTTTTCATATTGCCTATGCTTTCAAATATAAAACAGAGTAAAGACTGGTATTATTTCATTCAGGTTCGTGACTCGTGACGTGATGCATTGAACCGTCGACATTATTCCCTCGCGTGTATCTCATTTATCACGCGTCGATGTATAACGTTCCCGCGTCCCACTGGCTCATTCCACTGTAATTTCACAATATTCTCGCTGTATTTTCTTACACCCAAAGCCTGAATACTGGAGCACTTAAATTACGTAAATATTTCAAGAGAACTCCGAGGTAGGAACTCCGTAGTATTATAAGGTAATAAATTCCTGCGGCACTTCAAACATATCGTTACAATATGCTAATTTGAGTTTTTTGTGGTGTTACGACCGCATGTCTTCTGCCATCTTATCTTATTTTATATCTTGCACTTTATTGTTTTGTTCAAATATGGAGGTTTCAATAAATTGATTAATCTTTACATAGTATAAAATGGAGCCACTTCCGCTGTCGGTTCACTTAGATCTTTTAAATTACTCAACGGATTTTAATGAAGTTTTCAGCAATATATAGAGTAATTCAAGGGAAAGGTTTATATGTATATGTACAATAGTTTCCAGTTTATGTGTGGGGGTTACAAAAAACTCACATGAACCGCAGCGAGGCGAGGGTGGGTCGCTAGTAAAGAATATACGACGAATTGATGATTTACCGCTATTTTGTAATCTTACCATACAATTAAGTCATAAGGTATGTTTGACTCTGTCACTACATGTGAAATCCTGTAATTGGTTTTGTGCTTCCTATTCTTGTTTCATATGTTATATTTGTAACTGTTGGATTTCCCACCAATAAAAAAATAAATAAATAAAATATATTTTGTACCACAACAATAAGCTAAAGTTTTTCAAAAACTTTCCAGAGAGCGTAGCCAAGATGCAATGTATGGAGTTCGCTATATCTTACACCCGTATTTATAGTCAAGAAAAGTAATTACTTGAGTAAAAGTAATGACTAAAGTAACGATTTTTATATGACTTTTGACACTACTAATACTCAAGTAATTACTTTTCTTGACTATAAATACGGGTGTAAGAGTTATGGGTTTTAACTTGGCCTCTCTTGTTAAAAATAAATTGCATTTATTTTGCTAAGATGACTTAACCGATAGTAAATCAATTTAACCAGCCTGATGGACTGGTGCCGATAATAGCCAATTTAAATGCAAAGCAGCCTATCAAGATGCGGTCAATCAACCCTGTCACCGCTCCAAGACAACCCTCCGGCTGCCCGAACACATACGCGAGTGTGTGGGAGCATACTGCGTCGGGGGGCGGTCGAGTGGCAAGACACAAGTTACAAGAAACTAAATTTACTTAAGGCTTTATAATAAAGTGATCTTGGTCAAAATGCCCGTCCGAGGAGACGTTGAGTTGAATGCTATGGATCACCGTCATTTTACGACGCCTAGCCGGTAGTGACCCTGCGTACGGAGCTAGCGCTCCCGGGTTCAATTCCCGGCATGGGCGAATGTTTGTGTTTTAACGCGAGTTTTAGTTTCTGAATCTTGAACATTGTCTATGTATTTCTCTGTCAGTATGTACAAACATAGAGCTTAGATTTGGACTTGGCCAACTTGTGTGAGGTTTCACGGTAGTGTTTTTTTATTTATTTCCAAGTTTTCTTAAGACGCGCATCTCAGTTAAGATCAGTTTGTTATTACTATCCTAAGTGCTTTTGAAATTTATTTAATTTTTCGGCTAAATCCGCGTATTTTTTTATTTTTTTAATAGTCCGTGATGAAAAGTAGTTTAGGTGTTAATCCAGAATATGAGCTAACTCCACTCCTAATTTCATCCAAATCCGTCTAGCCATTGCCGCTGAAATACTAACAAACGAACACACACACACAAATTTTCACATTTATAATTATAGTAGTATTTCCAATCCAATATTTTTTTATTGAAGTGGCAATCGGTCACTACTGCTCTCGCCGACGGCTTATTTCAACCACGGGCCGGTTTTAACTGATTGGCCAGAATTAAAAGTAAATCCGATACTGGCAACGTCGCATATTTTCGATATTCTTTATTGATGCAGATAGTTAAATTCTCAAATGTACAATAAAAACAAAACGATAAAAGTATACAAAGTGATTCAACAGCCGGTCTTATCGCTATACGCTATCTTTTCCAGACAACCTGAGGAAGAAAAAAAGTAATTTAATAACTCTATATCTTGGTGTCAATAATAATCAATAATGATTAAATCGTGATTGGAGTTCTTTTTCAAATAAATTAAAATAAACAAATATCAGAGGACAATAATTTAGAACATAAATTTACCTACACCCAAACTATGCTCTAGGTTAATTTAGAATTAATATCATACTTTTTTAAATTAAATTATTAAAATATAAAATAACAAGTCACAAAATGATAAAATGTTATAATTTTTTGTAACTAATCAGTTAGCGATCATTACGAAACAGTATAGTTATTATAAAACGCATACATTTTGTCACGTAACGATGTCATATCATAAATCCCGCCTCGGTGCGCATTTCCTATAATAATTAAACTTATGTCACATCAAATGCGGTGTTTCCAATAATCGCAGTTTCCTGTGATTTGACCGCACTAATTACGCAATTATTTGTGTCCGGCCGGACGGACGGACGGACGGACCCCCGTCCGACGAGATTCCGGGGTTGCGGCTGCTATTTGTTCATCAACTCATAAAGTACCCGGCCTATATAGATTGGATCAGATGCTTCGATTCATTTTCATTAAATTGTAGCTTATTTTATCATTGAATTAATTAAATTTTAAAGAAGATTTATCTTCATTATTGTGTATATGAATAATTAAGTTAATTTGGTTGTTTGATTGATCAGGGCCAACGGTTTTAATGAACGTTGTATAAAAAACAAGTAAGTTATTTCTCGTTAATATTAATGTGTTACTAATTACCTATTTTTAATTGATCATTTTCGTTGTAACAAAATGGGGTTTATCTAGGGCAATGCAGATTAAAAAACAAGAACAATTTTACATGTACAAAACAGAAACAAATGACAACTCTGATAATGTTCTATCTTGATAAACAAAGCAGAAATAATTGACTGTTGTCTCAGTAACTAATTGCTAAGTACAAACGTAAAATGAAGTTTGTTACCTTAATTACGATGGTAAATTATTTAAAACGTAAAATGCTGGAGGGATTTAGCGTTAAGTTTAAACGAAAATGATGAAACTGAGCGCAACAATCTGATACCGGTAACCGTTTAAGGGCCTCTTGCACAGACAATTTAAACTAAATTTATTTGTGTTAAGACACTAACTTGAGTTAAAACAATAGCTTTCTTATGAATCTGACCTTCTTTACTCAATTTAACTCAGCCGCCGCTACTGTCTAGTTCATAAAAGCTCTCAAAACGTTTAAAACACTCTCAGGCCAATACAAGTCAAAGACGATATGGTTTCTACAGCCTAAAATCTCCAGTCCTAGGATGTGAATCTCTTAAAAACGGCGCGGCGGTTGGTCGGACTAAGCAGTGATTGTGCCAGCGGCGAGTTTGAGTACTCCCGTCAGAGCGAACAAAACACATTTTAACGTGTGCATTCTCAATTAGGCAGCCTTATACGCTCGATCTTATCGACAGAAACCACACTGCCAAATTGAAAATGCACGTGGGACTATTTAAACTCGCCGCTGCGACATTCATTCATTCTTCCGACGACCGCCAAAATGTTTTCGAGAGTATCACCACAGTATCACACCCCTGTACGTATATCTATTTACAGTAGAGGCTACAAACACTTCAAGAGTGGTCTTTAGGCTCCGCAGAGCGAACGTGCAGTAACTCGAGCAGAGCCGGGTCCGGCTCCAGAGCCCTGAGCACCGCCCAAGTAACACAGTAAGCAATATAACTACTCACTCGTGGTCTTATATACAGTTCTATGCTGATATAAACACTTACAAAAGTTCATCCGTGAACTTACAGCTGCATAATAGCATTTAGTGTCAATTAAACAGCTCAGTCTGAATAAGAGCTGTATTACGGTATAGAAAGGGTACACATTTACGTCCTTATTCAGCTCTAAGTATTTTTAAACACTATTAGCTGTTTAAGGGCAACTTAGTGGAGAACTTTATGCTAAGTGCTGCGTATGATAGCACATGTGAATATTTATTACGTTGACTTTTTAAGATACCACTTGTGAACTATTATAACGTCAATAGAGGTATAGTGAACTACAAGTGAACATTACTAATGCTTAGGGCTGATTTTTTCCCTGCTAGTCAGCCTTTATTCAGCCTACTGATACAATTTGCATAGCGGCTGTTTAGAAGTTCACCAAAACGCTAATAGCTGTTTAGAAGAATATTTGTGAATCAAATTAACGGCTACTGCTGAATTTGCGGTCACGAGTTACACTTATTACTGGTTTAGGCTGAATAAAGGGACTCTCGTTAATCATTACGCAGCCTATAGCTGAAATATGGAATACAAGCAGTTCACATTGGTGCAGAAAACTCATTCACCATTTTTTATTCTATAACCTTTAAATTATCGTACTTTATCTTTACTTTTGAGGATATTTCAACCATAAACTATTATTAAATTAAAATTATTGTCTTTTCTTAGACCAGTAACATCAGTTAATGGTATATTTTTGATAAAAAAAAGAAAGAAAACGGATTTGGTATACTTTCTTCGGCGTATATTTACTGTTTATTTTGTAAAAAAACGCATTATTTACGGAGCGCGTGAAAATTTTCTTAAATAATATATATATATATACACAGTAAAATCGAGACCGCAATCATTTTCACTGATATAACAAAACTTCAAGTATACTTAATTACTATTTAATATTCCGCCATTTCCCGTTGAAGCAAATCTAGTCGTAGGGTCATCTCAATGAAAAATCAAAACACTTCAACAGGTATTCAATTAATTATATAGATTTGTAACTTGACGTTTACATGTAGCGACTTTCTTGCTTGTCCAGCTAAAGGTGAACTTGTGGAGGTTTAAGATAGTAATAAGGGTTCACATGTGAACTTTAGTCTGAATAAACACGCCCTTGTGCTCTTTTAAACAGCCGTTATTCAGCCCTTATAACTCTGTGACCCTTAATACAGCCATTATTCAGCCACTATAAAGCAATTAAACAGCCATGTGAACTTTAGGCTGAATAATTTGTGCCCAATTAAGATGAATAACGGCTGAAAAAGCGCTTTTTCAGCTGTTATTCAGCTAAGTTATTCAGCTTTAAGCGTAGACAATTCTAATAAACAGCTCTTATTACGGCTTTTTGTGTTACTTGGGCGCTCGGCCGGGACATTACGAGATTAAGCCGCTCGTAAGGTTGGGCGGGCTTACATCGGAAGAGGGTTCCGAAGCATTTAGTTTTGACTGATAAGGTTAGTTTTTTTAAACCTTCACAAAGGGGCATATTCGAATAAACATAAATTTTTGAAGTTTTTAGTACTATTATAAGCGTTAAGTATATCGTATTTTAAAACTTGGAACTTCCATAGTGGTGTTTTTTCACGACAATACGTTAGAACTTGAACCGACTTTCATACATACATACATACATAAACTCACGCCTCCATTCCCAGAGTGGGGTAGGCAGAGCTACAGAATTACCAACAACTCTAAAAACTTGTTGATAATTCTGTAACCACATTTTGCACAATTAGGCTAAGATGTTTGTTGTTTAAGTGACAGGTTGCAAGCCCATCGCCTAACAGTATTAATACGTCTTTATTCCCTTAGTCGTCTCTTACGACATCCACGGGAAGATATGGAGTGGCACTATTCTAACCCGGCAAGCACACGGGGGGCGACTTTCAATTTATCGTTTTTTGAAAATAGTATTAGTAAATAATTGCATTGATCACTTATATCAGCTGACAGGATCATTGTTTTGCTGGTAATACTACCAGAGGAGTTTAGTAGAACTAAATAACTTGACAATCGGCATTAACCCACAGCTGATTCTCTGCAAGTAAATGTTTAATATTCTTTTGATTACTTTTTTGTATTATACAACAGATGAATAGCATCACAGTAAATTAATATATTTTCTTCAAATAATTTTTGAAGAGGCTCATTGACATCACGGGAAACCGAAGAGCTGGCAGTTTCCTCGCTCAACGTTTAAGTTTAACCATCCAGCGAGGAAATGCTGCCAGCATCTTCGGGACAATTCCGTAGGGCCTTTTTTAGATATAGCTTTTTAGTATTAAAATATAATATATAAATAAAGTTGTAATTTTAGCTTAGTTTGAGTGTTAACTTTCATTTTTCAAATAAAAAAATACCGGGTATAACATGAGGAAACCGAATAATTTTAACAGCGTGTTCCTGAGGTCGTAAGAAGCAAAAAAGTTTATATGAACCCAGGTCGAAATAATGTTTTTTTATGTTTTATCCAGCATGCAGTTGTAATGAAATCTCCAGTACAAAACACCCTTATGATAAAAAATAAAAGCATAATTATTTCGACCTGGATTCAGATAACATTTTTTGCTTTTCACGACCTCAGAAATATGCTGTTAAAATTATTCTGTTTCCGTATGTTACACCGTGTATAAGGTAGCAAAATTAGAGCAGACGGATCGCGTGATAGTAAGTGGTCACCATCGCCCTTATGGGCGTTTATACACCATCAAATGTCCGGGGCACAGCCGAGGCGCTACCTTTTCGAAAATGCTCTTCAACCACTTTTTAATATTGTCGTCATTCTGAAGAAACTCCATTTAAACAAATAGTTTCGGGTTCATAGTTTTAAAGTACGAGGAATAAGCTTTCATAAAATCTTGTTTTTATGAAATTGACTTGAAAGCCATGATAAAACAGCACTATAGAAAACTGTCGACAATTTCAACGGTTGAAATTCAATCTTTTAATGCGACATCGTTAGAGTTTTCTTTGAACTGTTGAACGGCGTGTCGTATTTCAATAAGATATTTTCAAAAGCATTTTATCATCGAATGCATTTAATATCTGTAAAAAAGCCGAAATAACTGTTCTTTCAGAAAACTTTTCTAAATTAACTCAGTAATATTCCAAACGGTTGAGAAAACAAGATTTCAAAGTCAATGCAAATATTTTCAACTTCAAGCAAACAACTATTTAACTTTTGGCAACCTATTTACTTTCTAGATGTACAGTCACGAGATTTAATTTAATACCCACCTCAGGTTCAAAGTCAATCTGAGATTCTACAACAATAAGGTTGAGTTATCTAAAAGTTATAAATGACTTGACACCTCTGATGATATTGACGACGTCAAGCATATTTTTCTTGAAATGGGTCCCAAATTAAGACTGCGCCGAGCGTACGCCGGATATACAGTGGCGCCCTCATTACTATTATTGTGTTTTCTAATAAACTCAGGTAGTTACTTAAAATTTGTCAGTATGTTTTTGTACTACAAATGAAAACACAATTTATAGGGCATATCACATAGATTGATAACAATTCACCTTCGAGTTATCAACTTAACGAAAAAAAGTGACCACCTTTTCCCGTTAAGCTGACTAGTCAAAGGGTAATTGTTATTAACGTTTGTGACGTATCCCATAAATTGTGTTTTTACTTGCGCCACAAAAACGTATCGTCCGATTGCAAGGAAGTTTTTTAGTTAATTAGAAAACACAATAAATAATGAGGGCGCCACTTATTAGGTTTTAATGTGCATATAATAATTATAACTGGCCG
Source organism: Acleris laterana (assembly GCA_963966035.1). Taxonomy (NCBI): domain Eukaryota; kingdom Metazoa; phylum Arthropoda; class Insecta; order Lepidoptera; family Tortricidae; genus Acleris; species Acleris laterana. The sequence goes on along the minus strand of OZ014458.1, from coordinate 15,477,889 downwards.
TATTAATATACTTGTAGCTGTCTAGTTATTTTGAATATGTGCTATAGTGTTCGTTTTGTATTGTCTGTTTGACATGTTCGTAATAAAAATTTGATAGCGTGATGTACTCATTATAATTTGTTATTTTTACTCTACTTTCCTGTGCTTTCACTATCCGCCATACTCCTGCTGGATCAATCACCCAGATTATCCGTCACAGTGGTTATGGGCCCAGAGCTCAGTAAGTAAGAAATAGCAATTTTATTTCAAGGTCAGCTTACACAAGGTACGTCAAAATTAAAGTACGATCAGCTGACGAAGTTGACGTAAAAGAGTCAACAATATGAGTACTGTTAAAATAGAATCGCTCACTCATGATAATTACGAGACCTGGAGGATTCAGGCTGAGGCGATCCTTATAAAAAACGACGCATGGGGCTACGTAAATGGTAAAAGAGGCAAACCAGCAGAGCCGACAGAATCCGAAAAATGGGACACGGAAGACGCGAAAGCTAAGTCTGACATAGTTTTAGCTATTAGCCCAAGCGAATTACGACATATTCGCGGATGCAAGACATCGCGGGACGTATGGCTAAAACTTGAAAGTGTTCATGCTTCTAAGGGACCTGCCAAGAAGGCGACGTTGTTGAAGGAAATGTTGCTTCATAAAATGGATGAAAGTGGTGACATTAGAGAACATGTCATGCATTTCTTCGATATCAAATGTAAGTTAAGCTAACATATTCGGCCTCGCACGTGGATGTTGCGACACATTTTTGTTTTTGGGACTTCCATGACACGCATGCTCCTCCTAGTACAAAAACATATCCAGAGTAAGAACGTCTATCTAACAAGCAACCACCCCAATCCGAATCTGAATAACCTTTCAACGATTTGCCTGTTTTGTTGAAAATTATTCCGTGATCCTTTGTTTTCTTTAAATAACGCAATATGCGTTTTGCGGCACTCCAGGTTTCCTTGGTAGGACAGTTTACAAACTGTGCTAATTTCGAAACACTGTTAGAAATATCTAATCTAGTTCCGACCGATAAATACATTAAACTACCGATCAATTCGCGGTATGGAATTACCTTATCCGTATCATTTGATGGTTTTAATTTCAAATTCGTTTCCATTGGCGTACATACCGAATCTCTACAATCTTTGTAGCCAAATTTATGTAACAAATCTTCAATATATTTTTGTTGTGACAACTTAATTTTTCCTTTGACAGGTCGCTCAATGTCAATTCCTAAAATATATTTCGCAATGCCATAATCCTTCAAGTCAAACTCACTGGCCAGTTTTCTTTTGAAATTCTCTATGCAAACGCTTTTCTGAGACGCAACCAAAATGTCATCCACATACACGGTGACAAAGAGTTTGGTATTATTGTCTATGTCTTGAAAATATAGACAAGGTTCATTTAACGAAGGTTGCAACCCCATTCGTCGGAGTTGACTATCGAGTCGTGCATTCCACTGGCGACCAGCTTGTTTCAGTCCATAAAGTGACCTTTTTAGTTTACATGCATCACCACCAGCTTCCAAATCCACTAACATTTTCTTAGCTCGTTCACAGACAATAGAACCTTTTTCATCTACTTGTATAAGCTTTTGTAAACATTCCTTTAATACTTCAGGCACTTCCATATAAATATCCTCTTCGAGTGAACCATTCAAATAAGCTGTATTGATATCCAATTGATGGATTTCCATATCAAGTTCGACAGCAAGTGCAGCCAATAATCTTATAGTTTCCAATCTGACGACAGGTGCAAAGGTGTCATGGTAATCGATACCATATCGTTGACTATAACCCTTTGCAACGAGTCTGGCCTTTTTCTTTTCTGTTTTATCGACGTTCAATTTAGTCGATAAAACATAACGACAACCAACAACTTCGCGACCCTCAGGCCTTTTTGTGATATCCCATGTGTCATTCTTTATCATGCTCCGAATTTCTGAAAGAATAGCTTCCTCCCATTTATCTTTTTCGGAACCAGACAAAGCTTGCTTCAACGTCACTTCTATCACACCTGCAAATTCTTGACAGTCGGAGAATTCTTCCCTACAACTTTCTTCAATTGGAACTTCAGAAGATTCTACCTCGACCATACGAAATATTTTCTTTGGTCGTCCAACATGTCCTCTCTCGAGTCTTGGCCTTCCTGGAGCCCTTTTCATTATCTCAAAATTCGATTCTGGATGATGAAATGGTACTTCAATTGGCTCCAAAATATCAGTGATTTCCTCAGCATTCTCGACATACGATCCTTCTTGTTGTCTTTCAGTTTCAGAACTAATCCTGATTGGATTTTCGACAATCTTTTCAGGGGAAAAATCTAGTTCGACTAATCTTGGTTCGTTCTTTTGATTGACATCAGCCTCTAACTCTTTATTTTCAATTTCAAGCGGATCAATTTTAGAAACCTCCTTTTCATCTACATCACTCTTGTCTCTGTGAAATCTAACATCTCTCGATATGATATATTTCCGTTCTTGAGGCAACCAAATTTTGTAGCCTTTTCTATCTCTTGGATAACCTACGAATATGCCTTGCAAACTGCGTGAAGCGAATTTATCCTTTCCTTCATCCTTGTTCAACAGGTGTACCTTGGACCCAAATCTTTGTAAATAGTGGATTTGTGCAGGCCGCCCATACCATTTTTCGTACGGCGTCTCACCACCAAGACTACTTGTTGGACATCGGTTTCGTACGTGACATGCAGTAATGACAGCATCACCCCAGAAACCCGAAGAAAGGTTTGATGAAATCAACATACGAGTACATCTCGCCAGGAAGTCCCAAAAACAAAAATGTGTCGCAACATCCACGTGCGAGGCCGAATATGTTAGCTTAACTTCGGCTATGAAGGAAGCTATGTATCTGAATAGCTTGTTAACTGAAATTGGATTACGTAAGTTTGCACAAATAACTTTACACGTAGACAATCAAGGAGCTATTTGTTTAGCCAGTGATCCAGTTTTTTCATTCCCGGAGTAAACACTTCAGCATTAGGTATCATTTTATACGAGATGTGTTAAGAAACAATAATGATATTAAATTGGTATACTTATCGACTGATTTAATGTTAGCAGACATATTAACCAAGGCGTTGCCTAAAATGAAACATAATTTTTGTATGGCTGGTCTAGGTATTGCCTGTTAGTTAGATTAGTTAATATAGTTTTGAGTTATCCTTAATATACACATTAAGGGGGCGTATTAGGTTTTAATGTGCATATAATAATTATAACTGGCCGTATTAATATACTTGTAGCTGTCTAGTTATTTTGAATATGTGCTATAGTGTTCGTTTTGTATTGTCTGTTTGACATGTTCGTAATAAAAATTTGATAGCGTGATGTACTCATTATAATTTGTTATTTTTACTCTACTTTCCTGTGCTTTCACTATCCGCCATACTCCTGCTGGATCAATCACCCAGATTATCCGTCACACCACTGGACGCTCGACGTTTGCTCGGTGCAGTCTTAACGCTCGTGACCGTATAATGCGAAACATCACAAGTAAAGTATAAGGTTGTTTATCTCACGGAACCCCAGCATGTCTCCGGCTGCGAATCAGTCCGTCTGTGTGTTGTAAAACGCACCATAAAATCGAACGACTTCGGCGCGGCGTCCTCGGACCGCGTATCGCCGACACATTTGTAGCGGTTTAATGAATTGTACATCTAGGCTGGGATTATATTCGACGCGCGTAGTCGGGGGAATATAAGAGTAATCTTGGAAGATTTCAGCATGAAGATATACGTGTAAGTCTCGTATTTAATCAGTTAAAAGGATGGAAGGTCCAGTGAGAATAGACAAGTTGCTCCACGCTAACGTTAACGATTATCGAAAACTGACCAAATGTATGGAATTGACGTACACGCTCGACGCAACCGTCTGACGTCTTACGTTAATGCTATACATTTTTGATAATGATGACGCACGCCGAATCCATCTTGTCTAGTGCCTCTGGTATTGCCACTTCTGCTCTTGTGTTGCTGAGCCTTTTTCCTTGTCTTTTTCATACACCAAAACGCTGGGTAATAGATCTAAAGAAGCGGACGACGCAGTTAGACAAAGTTGGTAGTGACATTAGTGCCCCGTCTTGTAGCTGGCTTCGTTCGATTCCAATATTCGTAAAACTACCATGACTATAATATAATAAGAGTCTAGGACGTTTTTTATATAAGTAATTTAAGCATAGTACAAGCCTATAATATAGGTAATATTGGAACTTTTTCTGTGTTTGTAGGATTGTCCCCAAATTGTAACATTATATTTATTTAGCTTCTGCCCGCGACTTCGTCCGCGTAGATTTCTATTATCGTTATTTCATTGGGAACTTTAAAAAAAAATCCATGGTATAAGTTATCTCCGCATTTATATTTCTTTCAACAGCATAATAACTTTTCTCATGTTTCAGTATTTTTAGTTATATAATGTATGTAAATTCTTCTCTATTACACATAATATTAATTACAATTAATTATTTTTATATTAACACAGTAAAATACCGAAGCATTACGATTTTAATTAAGCTTTGAATCGTTCACTGCTCAACAAAATTGCAGCGGGATAATTTATTTAAATTCAGTCGTGTCCATTTCAAAGCACATTTTAATTTAATTACGAAACGTAATTAAACATCACGTTCCAATTTAAATATTCTGGCTGCCTCCCGCATAACCACGGCTCATTGGTTATCGACCAATCAGCGCGCGGCGATTCAGTGACGTCATCAGCGCTGGGACAGGATTATGCAAATAATTGCTAATTATGATAAGTCCCTTGATGCAACTTGCGCGTCCAAACAGTGATTGTGCGTAGTACGCGACCGTTTATACAGAAATTATCGTCGCTATCAATTTACAGGAGCAGTGTTTCGTATGTATCATATTACGTTAAAGTCAAAGTTCCTTATTCTTCAATACGGTATTTTGACAAAAGTCAAGTCAGCTTCTTTTAATGAAACATCAAAAACGCTCCATTATTATGGAATTTATAGGGATTACTATCTTGTGACGTCACAATCAAACAGCGTCCGTTTTATGAATTGAAAAATGTTAAAATAGCATACATAAGTAAAAGATTAATATTTCCCTACTATTTTTGTAATGTATATCTGTTGTTAATGAAATATAATTTAATTTCACTCTTGTCACCCTTTTTAGTCAAAATATAAAATATAGTAAAATATAGTAAACCATTTGACAGTAAATATTTAAGAGGCATAAACCATGATTGAATAAATCTATTATCTCGTCTTTAGTAAAACTTCTCCCTTCTCAAGAACAAGGGAAACGTGAATTACGAGGGAAAGGCTTCACGGCGCCTAATTTGATTAGAATTTGGAACATTAATATCATAATATTTTGATTTTGTACGGCATAGTTAATGCTCTTCATCACCATCAGCATCATCACACCATGTGATCATGTGGTATGTGGTAAACTGGAAGCTACTAAAAAAAAAACAGCTTCTGAAATCAAAATAGTAGATATTTCATCAAACTGCAAACATTCATCCGATATGAAATCGGCTTAAAATGTATCTATAGGTATAGGTAAAAGAGACGTAGGTAAAATATATTTTGTTCACCGAACTCGGCGTAAAAGAGATTTCTGTGAACATTGAGACTGCGCCGAGCGTACGCCGGATGTACAGTGGCGCCCTTCGCGACCTCATTACTTTTATTGGGTTTTATAATAAACTAAAGTATTTTCTTGCAATTGAATGGTATGTTTTTGTACTACAAATGAAAGCACAACTTATAGGGTATATGTATATCACTTGCTTTAATAACAATTCACCTTCGAGTTATTAACTTAACGGAAAAAAGTGGCCACCGTTTCCCGTTAAGCTGACTACTCAAAATGTAATCGTTATTAAAGATTGTTACGTATCCCAAAAATTGTGTTTTTACTTGCAATACAGAAACGCATCGTCAATTAATTTTCTTTAGTTAATTATAAAACTCAATAATAATAATGAGGGCGCCACTCGCTCGACGCTTAATGCGAAGTTGTAAAAGTGTTTCATAAAAACATATTATAACACTGCAAATAATATGTCAACATACAATTAAAAAGCAGCGAGTAAATTTACATTTACTACAATATTTTGTACATTCCTTTGAGCCGTCAATATCCATTTAGCGCTCATGTGAATTATGAGCCTTCGCTCGCGTTTTACTTGATGCCCCAAAACGAGAACGACACATGTGCATCGTGTATTACACACCATAAGCCTATTTGCATGTCAGTATTGATCGAGGTATTCGTTGAGAGAAATGTTTGAATAGTTATATTAAAATTGCACGCTGTTTTATTCAAACAAACCTGTCAGCGGCGCTCAAAGGCTTTATTTGTTGTATTGGTGCATTGCCGTTGGGGCTTTGCATTAAGCTGTCTGATGTGGATTGGAGAATTTTGTTAAGTAATTTTCACTTATAAATTCAAAATTGTGTTGTTTTTTAATTGTTGAGTTTTCGCGATTCAAAGCCTTTGATGATCGTCGGTAAATTGAATGAGGGAGATAGTTCATACCCCCCAGGTATAAAGTATTTTTTAATTCCGAAATTGGTGAGATTCTAAGAAATGTCAATATACCTACTGTAGGTATACAACTTAAATAATGTTACTACTTAAAAAAACTGGTATCTGATATTTCGAGATGTATAAGTTTGAACTTAATTTACTTCACGTTTAAGTTTAAAAACGTACGTCACGAAATATTAGATACGAGGGATTTTCAAAGCAATGACCATAAAGTTAAATGTCAAGTTCTATTTTTGTAAGAGAATTGACTTTAATGTTAATAAATCACGTTTACAGATTATTTAAGATAAGAATAACACTGTGAGTTAAATGCGATATTTGCCCCCTTTGTCTAAGAATCTTCTTTGCCAACTTTTACATTGAATAGCAAGTTATTAGTTCGAGAATCTGGAACTTGACCGGTTTCTATAAGTAAGTAGCAATTCCAGTAAGCCGTGCACTTTGTATGGCTGTATCGCCTTTCTCGGGCCAATCAAGACCCCCTGAATGCTTTTGATCCGGGCTGATTGCGGCGCGGGCGCCGGGCGGGCCGCTCTAACAACGTAATAAATACGAGAGATAATTTGTTCACGTATGTGTTGGTTTAGGACTAGGAGTGTAGCGTGGCGCAGGAGTAATCGATTCCTAAACCACCACTCAACTATTTTTATGGGTATAGAGATCCATTAACCTACCGCCAAACAGCAGTGTTCGCATTGTTGTCTTCCGGTTTGGGGATAAGACAGCCGGTGAAATGACTAGCATAGAGGCATTCCATCTTAGCCTCAGGGTTGGCAACGCGTTTGCAGTCTTAGGATTGCATTGCAGTCTTGTGATTGCGAATGTCTATGGGTCACAGTTTCCACTTACCATCAGGTGGTCTGTGTGCTCGTTTGTCTACTCGATGCCATAAATAATTTAAAAAAAAGAGAAGGTCGACGATGGCCTTGTTGGTAGTGGCTACGAAGCTAGCGGTCTTGGGTTCAAATCCCGGTAAAATCAGAAATTTGTGTATTTTCTATGTGTTTAAGTATATCTTTCTGTTAATAAGTATTTATATCATTGTCTAAGTAGTACCCATAGTAAAAGCCTAGAGCTTAGTTTGGGACTGTCAATTGGTGTGACATTATCCCCCTGATATTTCTATTTATATCTCGATATAAATATGTTTTTGTGACATTATCCTCTTATTTACATATTTTTAAAGTGTTACTTCCTTTATGTAAAACAGATATTAGATAACAATAGCAATTTAGTATATTAGCTATAATACAACAGTAGCGGTGGCTCCACAGCCCCGCGGTATCGTAATTGCCGCGACTGACACGTAACGTGAACGGGCATAATGGTGTTATGGGTGTTGTGGAACATCGCCGGTGAGGAATGGCCGCGCTCGCCGAGGTTTGTGGCCCGTGACGCACCCATCGATCCCTCATCGTCTCGCTCAGACGTGCGCAAGAACATCATCACAATAATATGAAGTGGTGAAATGAAACGAATCGCAATTCTCAACGAAATTTGAAAATACCGTAAAGGAGATCATCAAAAGTGAAATTAATATTCGACCAAGAAATACCGATGATACAGTCACGAGATTTAATTTGGTACCCGCCTTAGGTCCAAAGTCAATCTGACATTCTACATCAATAAGGTTGAGTTTCCTAAAAGTTACAAATGATAATATTTCTAATGACATTGACGACTTCAAGCATATTTTTCTTGAATTGTGTCCCAAATTAACGCTCGTGACCGTACAAGCGTTTTAATCTGCTTTAGGTAATTAAATTAGACAGAGAGTTGAAAGTAAACTGTGATGTCATTGTAACAGGTTGGTCATATAAACTTCACGTAAAATTCTGTTATGCTAGAAAGAGTTATTTTTATACCTATTAATAAACGATATTTCTGAACTGTTTGTTACATGAATCGGCCTTTATTGAAGCTCTGAAAGAAGTCATGAATATTCCATATTAGGTATTGTTTTATTGGCTTCGTGCGGGGTCCGTCCGGATCGCTACCACCATCTTATCCTTTAATCTGCCGCCAAACAACTGTGTTCACATTGTTGTGCGGTGTGATTAGATAACCAGTGAAATGTTATGACTAGCATAGACGCTTCCGGGCTAGCAGCGCATTTGTAATATTAATATTGTAATCCTAAGATTGAATATGTGTAAGGGTTGCATTGCAAACACGTTGCTTTCCAAGAGAGTAGAGCTCCTCATAGACTTTTCAGCATTTACTCAAGCACTCGCTTCGCGAGTGTTTGCTCGGTTTCGAGAACCGATCGATGCTCAAGTATGCTAGCACCGTTTTTCTTTATTTTTAGAAACACAATAATCGAAAAATTAATGCATGTCGTTTTACAAAAAAAAAATGCTTTGAGCTAACTATAATGTCGTGAGTAATCAGACATGTATTCCATCGGATAAGTTCGTATATAATTTGCTATAACAGTTGGGTGATGATTGATGGTTACAGTCAACAACATAAATCATCAAATAAAATTCGGAATTGTAAGGTGTTCCCTTTTCAGTTAGCTGTAGTACAGTCAACAGCATAAATAAGTGATCATTTATGTACCTTGTCACTTTAACGTCGTGTTTGAAATGTTATACAAAATTGTAAAACCATTGAAAGCGACAAGATACAGAAATGATCACTTATTTATGCTGTTGACTGTACTACAGCTAACTGAAAAGGGAACACCTTACAATTCCGAATTTTATTTTTTCCAAAAGCTATGTTACGCTGGAGCTAGATTAAATGCATAATGTAATTGACATGCGTAGGTTAGGTTACGTTTGATTTATAAGGAAAATTGAAAAAAAATAAGTCTTCTATTAAAAAAATACGTGATGAACATTCGGAATTTTGATCAATTTGGAATTATGAGTCTTTGGAATTATGTAGTGTGCCCAACTGAAAAACCAAGATAAAATGAGCATATCCGAGATAATAAGATACTATTTGATTCAAGACTATTATTCTCGGTTACACACACAAGTTATTAAAGTACGCATCACTACTACACTCACACTAATCGTATTTAATATAATAAATGAGTTGCTGCCGAAAATACTATTTCTTATACAGTAATTATCCGCTTCTTGAGTTCTAACGGATCATTGTACACTGCGCTGTCATTATGCTTCAAAATACTGCACGATTGCTTTATTTAATTAGATTTTTTCAACACATTCTTCATACGATTTCTTTGGCTTATAATATAATATAAATCTAACACGAGAAGTTTTGTCTTTCACTTCTATACCGTGTCGTGTAGCTAAGAAAATAGAAATATTCGAACCGAATATATTCGGCACCAAAACCGAATATAATAATATTATGATCTTACCTTCGAGTTTACTTATGGATTCCAAATTTCCACCTACTGCAATAACGGGAGTTCAAAAGTAACTTGCAAGATCTGAACCGGAGCGATAAACTTCCAAACGAAGCAAGTTCATAAAAATCTTTTAACAACTCCAAAAGCATAGAAAAATAGCGCGCAAATGAATGCACAGGGTGTTGATAACCGGCCCATTAGGTGATTTAATTCTGTTTATCTAAGTCACGAGCCGGCCGGCAGCCGGCGGCTTTCGGAAATGAAGTTGTAAACCGTTTACGCCTTCGCGTATTTTCATTTCCGAATTTTTCTTTTAGTACTTCGTGAATTGGAGAACTTTCCCAATGTTATGGTTCAGCGTATCAAATTATACGGCTTATTGCTTCGTATGTTTACGGAAAGTATATTGAGGTTCTATTTACTAAATATTGTGGTATTTTTGCGGGCTAATATTTTCGTTTTTGTGATGATTAAGTTTCTTTCAAGACGGTGTTTTTTATTTTATATAAATGTTCCAAGTATTTACTTTTGAGAAGGTGGGATGTCAGTTAGCACAGAAAAGGCTAAAAAGTATATAAACATAGCACTAGGTTCTTAATGGTCACTGAGCAGGTCATGGAAATTTGCAATCTCTGTTACCATTTGCATACGCCGCGGAGAAAAGTGGAATACACCACTATGCCAGACCACAACAGAACATACATATCAGGTGGGGCAGTTAATAGTGCAAATAGTCTCTGATATCAACAACAAACGGTCAAAAGGACTGACAAAAAACAGGCGTAATCATAAGAATTCATAGTTTAATAGTGCAATCCCGAACGTCTTTCCCGACGTATTTAAATGTCGCTAATCGTCCCTGATCCGTCTCGCCGGCCGCCGCCCGCCCCGCCACGCCTCGCCGCACGCCTTGTTTCATTTGTTCTCAGACCTGTTGACTAATTGGGACATACTGTAGATACAATACAGTGCTTCGAACTCTTAGAACAGACTTTAGATTTTAGTGTGCCGTTTAAAACACGAGTGAAATTCTACTGAGTATTCAAGTGTTTTATTAAATAAAGTTTCAGAAATGTCTCGTACAGATGTAGTAAAAAATCCTTTCCCATCGCTTTTTGTCGGATAAGTTCGTACTTATCTTGCTTTTTCAATTAGCTTGAGTACCCGTCAATAAGACATCTGAGAAAGCAAAATAAATTCGAGCTTTTCCTACAAGAAACGATGGAAAATGATTATTCAATACAATCTGTACGTACGTATTATAAACTTTAACACAATGTAAAAGCATAAATTTCCTAAGTAGCGTGTGAAAGTTTTAGTCTACTAGTTTAAGCATGAAAATCAAAAACTTGATCTTAAATATTCGTTATTATTATGAAATAAACATTTATAAAATTGAATAATGTCAGGGCATAATCGCCCAAGCGAGAATAAGGTCTTATACCTAGATTAAACGCCAAATTTGTATAGAGTAATCTCGGAGTAAGTCTTATTCCAGTTTGGTGAAATCGACGGTGCCCCCCCGCCCGTGTGGTAGCCGGATTAGACTAGTGCCACTCCGTATCTTTCCGTGGATGTCGTAAAAGCCGATTAAGGTAATAAAGGCGTGTTAGGCGATGGGCTTGCAACCTGTCACTAATACACTGTTAAACATCTTCGCTTCTCTGGGAATAAAGGCGTGAGTTTATAATATAAAATCGATGGTTAAACTATAAACTGGGCATTGCCGTATCTCCACAATGTTTACATCAAATAGTTATTTATACGCCGGACGGCCGATCAGATTGGCCAACGCTTGTCTATTAGCGAACAATAGATTCGCAACCGTCCCCGGAGACGACAGCGCCTGTTGTTTGGCGTCATCTATCAACCATGGATGGATGGATTAGGATGATTATAATGTCCCAAAGCATGTTTACAGTTTACATTAGGCATGTCAAGAAGTTACAAGTTCGCCAAACGTAACGTTAACAACAAATGAAGAAGTCAATACATGTTACACCTCGATCGATTAAATTCATTCTGGCATATTTCTATCTCGCTATTTTTTATCCTAAATTCTAAATTTGTGTCCATTTTAAATTCTACGTTCGCCTAAGCACTACGACGGTTCAGTTG